>VXBW01007470.1:118538-140780 GCA_013400375.1 Thinocorus orbignyianus | reverse complement strand
AAAAAAAAAAAAAAGAGAAACCTCCATTTTCCTCCTGCCGTCTGCTTGTATCTGAATCGATCCTTTTAGATGGCTTATCAAGCATATTGTTTTTCAAAATGATCTTTTCTGTGCTCCCCAGTGATGAAAGATTAAGATGTTTGGGAGAAATGTGTTTCCTTCAGCCTGGCATTGTAAAAACAGTAACTACAGGGAAAGCTTGTGGACACAGGGACATAGCAATGATCAGATTGGTCTGGACCTACAGTCTAACTGACCAGTTCTTTTGCTGACAAAATTCAAAATTTATGGTGAAGCGTAAGATCCCAAGGTATGTAAGGCTGAAAGAACCAGGCTGCTTCCTTCATAGGGAAATGCAACCCTCTGCCAGACACCCCTGGAGACTCTGACGCTGCCTCCTCATCAGCCCAGACCCTGATCCTCAAAGTGTGTCATTATTGTGCAGTAATGTCTTGCTTTTCCTCTTCTCCTCCCTTTCCCCTTCTGTCTAGCCTTGTGGCCTCGTGTATATCCATGTCGGCGTGTCCAACAGGACTTTCCCCTTCTCCATCCTCCTTCCCTGCCCTTGGTGGCTCTCTCTGCCCCTCCAGACTCAAAGCCTCACCCCTATTGTGTTCCTGTGTTGTTGCTTAGGGAGTTTGCCCGTTGGAAGGTGAGGAACACAGCCATCGAGCGGAGGGACCTGCTCCACAATCCACTGCCCCTGATGCCTGAGTTTCAGAGGAGCATCCGCCTCCTGGGCAGGAGACCCACCACGCAGCAGTTCATTGATACCATCATCAAAAAGTACGGCACCCACATCCTCATCTCTGCCACCCTGGGAGGTAGGTGGCCACTGGGACTGTTTTGTTTCACGGTGGGGTCAGTAGTGGTGGGGTGGTGAAGGCTCCATACGGCACCTGCAAACCTTGGCCACCTTATGTGGAGCCCAGCTGGTCATGTAGAGCCAGGCTGCAGCTCCCCCCATCTAAAGCCCATCTTGTCATTACATGGTGTGAAAATCCCCAGAGCATGGATAGCCTTTGGAAATTAATTTCCAGGGAGATGCTTGTGATCTCGGTGTTTGTGGTACCTGTGCTCCTCTGACAACGGCATGTGTGTACCTGTGTGCGTCAAGATAAACATGCTTCATTTAGCCGGGGAGCCCGCCTGTCATTCCTGTGCCTTTGTCCTTAATTTGACAATAGAGTGTGTTGATCTATTTATTTATTTATTTATTTATTTTTAAAAATTAAGCCGATTGCACATACCTTCTTGCTGGAACTAGAGGAATTTTAAAGAGCTCCATGAAAAGGGAGTTCAAGAAGCTGGGCAGGGGAAGAGGCAACCTAAAAGCCTGTGCTGAATGCTTAAGTGAAAGCAGTAACATGGAGTAGACTTTTGAAATAAAAGCCAATAGTTAAGTAAAATTCAAGATACATATGCAGGGGCTGCAGAGAGGTTTACGTGTGCAAGCAGAGTATGTCAGTGATGGCATAAACCAGAGTGTTGCAGGGCCATTAATCCATGTGTGTGCACTGCTATTCACGCTGCTTAAACAACTTGAGTACTCAGTATTGAAAACAAGCTTTGAAAATCAACAATTCCTCTTGATATTTGCTGCTAATTTATTGTTGGGTTTTTTTTCTTCCCCATTGCTTGTACTATTTGTATCATTCCTTACCCCTTTGGGCGTGCATTTAAACACTTCTCTTTTGAGAACTACTATATGTAAGACAGATTCTGCAGTGGTAAAGGGTTTTAATTTGAGTGCAGCGTATGTTGCTGTTGCTTCTTCTAATGTACCTGACCTCCAGCCTTGCCACATTGCAAAGTTTGTAGTGAACTTTGAGGAATTTCTGGCCATCTGTCTGTTCCCAAAGCGTTCTGCAGACACTCGGATGAGACGTAGATGAGATTAGATGTGTGCATATGATTCATGCACAAATTAGGTGGTAGGTAAATTGGCCTGATTCCATTGAAGTCAAATGGCCTCTCGTGTGGCAAATGTCCTTCAAAGAACCTCAGGTGGCTATTCCAGTCCAGGCATTCAAACTGTCTGCTCCATCAGCAAGAAATGTGAGAGAAAGCAGGTTTCCATGCACTGAAGAGTACGAGCCACTGCCTGCATCAGGCCTTAATGAAGTCTGCGTAAAGATAAACTCCTTTTTATTGAGAAAATTACTTTCCAGGGCCATATTTTACAAAGTCCAAGCCAGCCAAGTAGAGTGAGAGGTTGTGTTTTTTTTTTCTTTCCATGGATACGCTTTTTTCTTCTTGCCCCTTACATCTGTGGAAATTCAAAATAAGAAAGACCTTTGATGGTAAAATATATTTTTAATTTTGCCTGGGTGAGGTTGTGAATTATTCACAGGGGCTTGTTTCTTCTCCTGATTTTACAACACAACAATTTTAAATATGCAGAGACTTGTAAGAAGAACCGATGCTGGAGAGGAGTGCTAAATGCTCCATCAGCCCAGAGCACGGTGAGCAATGGTGGGGGAGAAAAAGAAGGATTTAGCTTGCCAAAGGTAGTCCCAGAGAAATTGTAGATGAATCTGAGCATGCATTATGCAAGGAAGACACACTCTACTCACCGTCTGTGGGCTAAACAAGACCATTGGGACATGAAAGCAGACATGTCCTGGCACCCTTGCTCTCCAAAGACCTCAGGTCTCCTCAGAAAAGTTACAAGAATTTCGCTTTGGATTACAGCGGTTTGTGAATTTTAGCTTGATGTCTTACTAGGTTGCAAACAAAGTGACAAACACACAGGGAATTGTTTTGCTTTGAAATCCCGGCTGTTGCATGGACCCCAGGAGGCTCGGTGATGGATCAGGCCAGTCCACCTCAATATGGCAGCTATTTTCACACCTGCCCACATGAGGAACAGCTCTGATGTCTTTCAACCTAGAGGGCAGCCGGGTTTCCCCTGGAGCCTAATAAAAAAAAAACAGCTCTGCTCCAGTTTAGTTCTCACAAAGGGATTGGCGAAGGGTCATTTTGAGGGCATCCATGCTCCAGGATGGAGCACACAGAGCTGAGAGCCAATTTGCAGGGAAAGCCCTGAAGGAAAGACAACTCTGAACATAGCATCCGCTTAATAAATGAGAAATTAAGACTTAATAATGCAGCAAAAGTCTATTAACCTCTCTTGATCTAAGGGTTGCTTTCTCATGTGCACTCTCCATGGGGATGCTGTGCTTTTCCAGGTCTCCACACATGTACATGTGTGAATAGGTTTCCAGCGTTACCTCTGCTCAGCACCCTTCGTTCCTAGCGACGATATTTGCCTCTCAGGAGATGAATGAAATATCTCGGGCTTTACTTTCCTCTTTTCTTCCCCTTCTTCCCAGTGGAAGGGTCCAAATACCTCAGGGAGGAAAAATGGCAGCTTTTGTGTGGAAGTCACTCATCTTCACTGCCTTAGAAAACAAGTTTCTCCAGTCTGATGTCTGGGAGCAGCTCATTGCCTGCTTCATGTTGTCTGGGATGAAACCTAATGGTAGATCTCCTGGTGATCTGAAACCAGTGCTATTGCCTGATGCAATTCAGCCCACACCTGGTTGCTCTCTGTCCCAGGGATCTCCAGTCTCAGCATTTCTCTACTAAGATGAACTGGTCTGGACTGAAAAGGTCCTGATTTTTGCACCTTAGCTACTAAAAGAAGGCATGATGGTTTTTCCAGAAAAAAAAGCTGTTTTTCCAGTTACTGGTGGAATTGAAGAATTGATACCTGGATCCCATAGGTTGCTCAGGGAATTGCAGCTAAGGGGAGAATAATCCTAGTTCTTCCCTCTCCTTTCACAGCCTTGTGAAATGGAAGCAAAGCATCATTATGTCTGTGGCATCTCTGTGTAGATACATTAGAGAAACAAAACTTTTGGCACCAAATACAACACTTTCCCACTGATCCAGTCTGTTTTCTCCCAAGCCTTCTTTTCCCCCCCTCACATGCAGGCATCCTTTCAGCGACAAACAAGATACCTCATGAAAATTCACAAAAGTCTGACCTTCCTTTAAATCCCTCTGTAAAACTTGCCTCAAAGATGAAACCTGAAAATGCATTGACAGCGGCCAGGCATCTGGTGTGCGGTGACCGCTGTTTCTCGCGCTAATCACAGTCATCTCATTACCTTGTGCTTCACCGGCTGCTTGCAGTAGACAACTGTTGTGTCTCATCAGATACGTGGGGTTTAAATCCTTTGGGACAGGAACCATCTTTCTGCTGTTTGTGTGGATAGAGCCTGATGTGACAGAGCCTTGATCCCTGCCAAGGTCTCCTCATGCCACCCAACACATAATAATGTTAACAGTGATAAAGGAAACCAAAGCTGGTCATTTTCCAGGGGAAGTGTTTTTGTGAGAAGTGACAACGATGATACAGTTACTACTACAGCTTTGATCGTGGTCAAAGAATAGTATGTTATTTTTAACAATATATTACAGAGGGAAAGTTTTACATGCCAAACTTCTCCACTTAGTTCCTGTGAAGCCAATTAAAAGATTTCACCTGATCAGTTCTTTTGATGAAAAGTATCTTCTTCCCACTAAAAATTTCAATTTTTCATCTCAAAGCCAAAAGCTCAATCCTCAACACGCCAATTGCTTGAAAGAAATGAAATCTAATAAAAATATTTTGATTTCCAGCCAGAATATTTTTGTTTCGTTTTCAGGCATTTGGCTTCTAGATAAAACCTGGAAAATTTCCAGGGACAGCAAGGAGGAGGGTTTATTGAGGTTTGTTTCTTCTTATGCATGTATGCAGTAAAAGAAATTATTTGGACAAATCAAACAGTGTCAGCTAATACAATTTCTTAAGAAAAATAAGTGCTTGTTCTCTTAAATAAATAAAATGCTGAAGAGCAAAATATTTCTTGGCCTAAAAAGTGGTGTAGCATTTTTTTTGACCGTGCTATCATTGCCAGAGGCAATGATTTCATCAGAGATTCATCTATCAAATCAGAACAAGTACCATTATTCTCATTAGAGAGCTATGTAGGAATGGCACATTCCTAGGTATCTATTCTCTTCATTTATTAAAATTAGAACTTCAGATGTTAGAATACCCTTCTGCATTCTTACATTTTTACTCCTTCTGTAATTGTAACGCCAGCCTTATGTCAAACATGAACTGGATTTTAATCTGGTTCATACAGCACAAATTGAACTTTTAGGTAAATATTACTTCTCAGCTTCATATCCTTTTCATATATCTTTTGTTAGACTCTGGTTTCTGCTAATGTTTAGGATGTTTGCTGCTATCAGGTCTTAACTGCTTCACTTCCAGATTCTCTGTGATTACTAGCTCAAAATTACCTCTCGTTCCTTCACTTTCACAGTGTTTTTTCACTCTCCACTTACATTCACTGAATGAGACTCTAGGAGATGAAAAAAAAAAGGCAGAAAGAGTGGTTGGTTTTTTTACTGTCTCATTTGCTTATTGGTCTCCTTCACTCAGCCCCCTGCCCATACCATTTTGCATAGTCACTGGAAGCTAAAGAGGTACAACTGGCATATGCTTGTCTTCTGTACCCACCTATCTAGGTCTTTGCAACTTCAATCATCATTTGTTCCTTCCAGAGATCTCCTCTGGTCAGGTAAGCATCATTCCAGAGGCACTGCTCAGGGAGAAAAGCATTCCTCAAGCAGGGCAAAGGGTCTGAATCCTTTCCAAAGGTTGTGGAAAGTTATGGGGGCTAATAAAAATCCAAAATGTTGTCTGCTTAATTCAGTGGAGCTGATCTACAAGCATGGTGGACCTTGCCTTTCTGGCTGCATAGAGAAGGAGGCTCATGTACACTACACTGAGGTTCTAGAATTGGACATGAAGGGTGAGTTCATTTAAGAGTGGTTTAGGTATTGGACTTTTCTTTCTTTAGGTGCAACATGTGACATCTTGTGTTCCTGTTAAGATGACACTATATGGCCCCTTCCTGGGCCTTACTGAAATCTCCATTTGTTTTTTCCCTGCTGCAGGAGAGGAAGCCTTGACCATGTACATGGACAAAAGCCGCCTTGACAGAAAGTCAGGAAATGCCACCCAGAGCGTAGAAGCATTGCATCAGCTTGCTTCCTCCTACTTTGTAGACCGTGATGGCACCATGAGGAGACTCCATGAGATCCAGATCTCTACTGGAGCAATCAAGGTATGGTTTCTTGTCTTGGGAAGAGAAAGAAGGTTGTGTGTCCATTCCAACACTGTAGGGATTTGAGACAGGACTTTGCCAGTCCAGCTTTTTTGATCAGTAGTTGGTTTGTTCCTGCACTGATTTCCCAGGGTAAATCACCAACCTTACTGAAGAATTGATTTCTCTGGAGCCAGTAAATGTCTGGAAAGAGGTGAGCATTCATTGTGATGGCTGGGTAGGGTAGAGTAGGATAGGATAGGAGACTTCCACTGTGTGTGGCAGTGACATCTGGAAAGGAGAGAGGGAACAGAATCCAGATCAGCGATGGAGTTTGGAAGGGAAGAGCATGTCTGTGAAATGGGCAACCCTGTGCATTCCAGAAGTATTTTCCTATTGTGGGTGTAAGACTGCTAAACATCTCTCAGATGAATTTGCTACAAGAAAAGGTGAAAAACTCAGTGTGGCATCTGGAATGAAACAGGCTGAGAGACAGCTTGGGGGTTGCAGCAGGAAGGAAGGGGAGCTGCTCAGAGCATACAAAATAAGGGGAAATGGCTCTGCAGACAAAGACTGTCTATTCTGAAAGCAATCATCCTGTGCTGGGGAGGGATTTTATTGTTGCAGAGTTCACTCCAGGGAAGGCGATGTGGATGGAGTCGTCATTGTTAGCCACCTCTGAAAGGTTTCAGCTCTTGTTATTGTTCTGTGGTGTCTCATGGCTGAGTCTGTTCCCTTCTGGATGGGAAATCGAATTGAGATATTGAAACCGTGACAGCAGATAATCACCCTTTGTGAATTCAGGAAGGGCAGCTCTCCTCCATGGCGGGAAACCAACAGTAACAACTGCAGTGACAGCACTGCAGGTCATCTGTGCCTCCATCTATCCTCAGCACAAGGATGGTGTGCGCATATGCTGTGGGAGCACCAGGCACCATTGTGGGCTGGCAATCCATCTCTGTATCCTGCTTTCCAATAAGAGAAGCCAGGGAATAATTCCTCTACTGGCTTCTGATGTTCTCCAATGGAGATCCTCTATGAGAAACATCAATCTACAGGACCTCATTGCCAAGCCTAGAATAACACGCAGTACCATAGAGAAAGCAGATACAATTCACTCTCTTTTTGCAGTTTGTGAGTCTGCCAAACATTAGCTGTGTCTGTCCAGTGTGGGCTATTTTTTCCCAATTAGGGAAAAACGCATTTTGGATTGCAACAGCTGGTGACAAGGGGTCGTTATATTACCTGCTTGGGGAACGTGTGATGCTACCATCGAAGGGGACACTCTCTCTTTTCTACATCCTCCACAGGTAACAGAAACTCGGACTGGCCCCCTGGGCTGTAACAGCTATGACAATCTGGACTCTGTGAGTTCTGTCCTTCTGCAAAGCACTGAGAGCAAACTCCACCTGCAAGGTAGGGCACAGCAATGAGGGAGCTGGTAATATTGGGTATGGAGTGGTGGTGTGGGGGTTAAATTAAGAGAGGGGTGGCCTTTTTTCTAGCCTTTTCCCCTCCTCTCTTGAGTGTGATTGCCACCATCGCTGTAAGCTCCCCGAAGAAGGACTGGTGACTTCTGGTGGCTTCATAGGATGCCCAGCAGAGCCAGGGCTTGACAGGGACTGAGCTAATGGCTCAAGGAACTGCATATTAGACACCAGAGAAGTGTATGGGTGCTCCCTGCTATTGAATTTTGATATCCTTCTGTGTATTATACCTATCCTGGTACAAAGAAATGTGACCTTTTTCATTAATATTGAAGGACCATTCTGTCCACGTCTCTCATTTGTCCCTCCCAAACTGCTGATATGCGTAAGAGGTTTGCAGATCAGCTTCTGGGACTCTCTAATGACCATAATCTTTGAGAAAAGTCACAGAGGTTTTATTTGGATGCTAGAAGCCATGGCTTCACTCCCAGATGGGGAGCTAGTCCAGAAGTCAACAGATAGAGGTCATGACTGAATTAATAAGTAAATACATGCTGGTTAGCAAGAAGTCAACTTCAGTAGAAGGAGGAAATTCACTGGGTGTGTAATTTACTAAGGTTATTCCCAAGCTTTTGACAAAATAAGGAAATGTGGGATTTAATTGCTCATTTGCCCAGATGGTTTTTATTTCTGGAATCCTTGTACTTGCACAAATTTTAATTTTTCAGATGAATGGGCTACATTACTTCTTCCACTTTGAGTATAATTTGGCAAGTGCTGTTTCAATCTTGGTTTCACGGAAACTGAGTTTCATTTACTGAGTCATGTATTGTGGATATATTATTATCATTTGCCTTTAAAAATAATAGGCAGGTTGTTTTTACTATTCTGGTGATTATCTAAATCATTCAGTTCTGGTTCTTACCTAATTAACAATAAACAATTTGAGGCTTTTTATATATTGTGCTGATGACTGGTGGTAATGAAAACCCAAGGATGACACATCAGATAACAAGGTAAACAGCTAAATAAGCAGATAGCTCTGTTTATAGGCAGACAAACTGGTAAGTAGGTAAATCAATAGATTTCTATTGGTGATCTGATCCTACAAGAGAAGAGAAAAAGCAAGATGCCTGGGAGGGGGAAAGAGGTGGAGGAAGAGGGAAAATTTAGGAGAGAGGGAATATAAGGTGGATGAGGCTGTGATTTCTGATGCAAGCAGACAGAGAACCTCAGGGATCAAACACACACGGGTTTCATGCAGCTTCATAGCATAAACCAGTGCAGAGAGAGTCCAAACCCAAGCCAAGGAAGACAGTGAGGGGAGGAGAGAAGGTAAGAGCTCTTCCTAATAGAACAAAGTGACCTTTAAAGCTACACCTGAGCATTTTCCACCTAATCTGGAGTGTGGTTCTTGGGATAATTACCCAGGATCCTTCCTCTGCTCTGAGAGACCTCATTAGAAATTAGTCAGAGGGCTGCAGGTAATGGATCGTGACCGAGTCTCCTTTGATCTGATTAGCAGCCGAGCACGAGCTGCTGACAGAAATCCATATTGCTACCTTCATGTCACTCTGGCTCCTAGGCTGGCTCAATAAAAGAGCAGCATCTTCGTGACAGGGAGAATTTCTGCTTCTGAACCTGCTTGCTGCTGCGCAGCCCTGAGAGTCGTGGTTTGAAAGACGTGCCCTTTAGGAGATTCAATGGCTGGACCCAGAACTAAGCTACATTCATGCTTGCTCCTGTAGGGTTTGGGAAGGTCAGGCAGCCTGGAGATTTAAGGGGAGGACCTGGATGAAAACCAGGAGACCACAGCGCAGGGTGTCCAGTTCTGCACATGTGGTTATATGGGCAGAAAAGCATTGCTAACCAGTACCCATATGGACCCAGTACATATGTACATCTATGTCAGATTGCCTGCACTGGGGTATATATACAGGTGCATTTATCACAGCAGCTCAGAAGGTTTCCCTTTTTCCTAGCACTGCTTGGGATGATTTCCCTGTTCTGTCCATGGGGAGGGCTGGGCAGTGACACAGCCTCCCCTCCCAGGACTGGGGAGATCCTGTTGTGGGGGAATCACAGGTGACTGCGCTTCATTGTACCTTATATCCCTCTGTCCCTGCCACCAGTACAAAACTGTTCCTTTCCCTGCCTCCACCTTCAGCACGGCTGATTCACGAGCTGCCTGTAAATGGAGTAAACCAGTGCGTGGGAGGGGAAGATGCCAACAGCTTTACAGCACTCGTGTTCCCTAGAAAAGTGTCCTAGGCTGAAATTTGAAAATAGGAGTGAAAAAAAGCAACATTCAGAAAAGTTTTGGGAAATTAAAATCCCAGAGACATATCCTCTTGGGCAGTGTGACAGGATGTATCAATATTACCACATTGGACTATTTCAATAAGGTAAAATCCTGTGCTATTCTAAACGTGACCTTAAACAGGAATTATTGCATTAGGTATTTTGTTACGTCAAACATGGCAATAGAATATTAAAATTTACATTATAATTAATATTAAAGTCTTTGCCAAGATGGGCAGAGCAGTAATGACAACACAAAACATCTCAGCCTTTCAGTGAAACAAAATGAGGAAGTGCAAAATATACATTTAAACCTTTCCCAGTCAGAAGTGCTTTTGGAGTCAACATGCTCTCACAAAATGCTTCAATGAAACTGCATTTTCAACAGAGAACTCTTCTGTAGAAAATGTTTCAAATAGCTCTAATTTAGAGCTGGGGAAATTTACCTCTTTTAATGCAGGAAGCCTTTTATATACAGTCCAAATCCAAACATCTCTCTCTAATAGTTTCTCTCGGTGAATTAAGGACGTGTTCCCTTGTCACACGCTCCATATTCTGCCTGTAGTTATCCAAGACAAACCTATACCAAATCTGCGCTGCTCTTAATTTTTAAAGAGGAACTGTATGCTTTACAGAGTGGCAGAATTCTTCCTTCTGGTCAATGAGGTAGCTTCAAAACTAAGATATTCTCCCAAACACTTGTCACCAGCAAACTTGTCTTCAGACCAGGTTGCCCCCCTGCTTGGCTGCTGCTGTGAGGTTGCTTTATCAGGAGACAAGATTGAAAGACTAAATTTTAATTTTTTTTTTTTTTTTCAGTAATGTTTGCAATATTTAAAGAAAATTCTTAGAGAACAAAACAGCATCTTGGGATGTTTTGTTAAGGTCATGGCAGGCAGCATGACCAACTGCAAGCTACTCTGTGGGGCTGGTGAGCAGTAGTCCCAACCTGAATGGCCACCTGACAATCTCATGTTTACAAAGCTTAACTTAAAAATTATTAATCCCACACCTGTGCTTTACTGACAGCTGTAATCAATTCAATTTCAGCAATATTTACTCACAGGGCATGGTACACAACTACATAGGAATGATAGAGGGTACCAGGACTGAGCGAGATGCTACTGGCCCAGTACTTGTCAAATACCTCGTTAGGTTCTGGTCACAAGGGTGCTCAATACAAACCCCAAAATACTGATATGTTTATAGCCCATGTCTGGCTATGATGATAAATACATGAGTATTTATATATATATATATATATGTTAAAGTACAAATACAGAAGCAGGCATGGATGTATTTGAGTAACCATAAAACTGATTTCTTCCACAAGGAAATTCCTGGCTGGAAGATCTCTGAGTTGCATGTAATCCCTACAGTATGTTTGCAGTTTCAAAGTTAGGGCTTTGCGCTTGGTGTACACTCGTGTTTTGATGAGTAGCTGGATTTGTGTGTCACTTGCTCCTGGTCTAAGCACCTATTTGGGAATGTGCTGCTTGTTAAAAGCTACAATTAACTGCTTGGGTTCCAGCAGACCTGCTTACTTGATTAAAGTAAAGTATTTATAAAAGTGTTTTGGTGAATTTTTACTAAGGGTACAGGGGGTCTGAATGCCTCTTAAACATGAGATTATTTCTTACAAGAGAAGGTTATCCTGGAAATGTTTTTAGCAGCCGGGAGTTTTATGCACAAAAAGCAAGCATCCACATGAGGCACCCTGTAGTGTAAGATGGGACAACGTTATGTTGGAGATTGCAAGGTATTCATGTTTCTACGTGTACTGAGATACAGAAGGGATGTTGCTTGTGATCAGAAGGGCTTTCCCTGAAACTTTTGTTGCTTTTTCAAAGTCTAGTTTTTCTGAACTTTCCTCTCCAGAAAACGTCTCCAAAGCCAGTATCATTTGTAGCTGGGACCAGACAGCATGTCAGTGCTGTTATCCAAGCTAAAATTCAAAGAGAAAATATGGTGTATTGAGGAGCCTGAAGGCATTTGGGCCTCATATTCAAAGGTTGGAGGAGCAACCAGGGCAGGTTGCTCCTCCATGAAGCAGAGAGTGGAAAGATTTATTCCTGGGTCTTGGTCCATGAATAAATAGGGTCAATGCACATCAAGAAGTCCAGCCCGCCTCTCTTGTGATCTTGCAAGCTCAGTGAGTACAGAAGCCTTCAGGCTCTCCAGGCCCCTTTTGAAGATCTCAGTTCTCCAGTTCTTCAGTTATCCTGAAGGAAAGATTTGGAGCCTAGCAGGTGGGACCCTACCTAATGTCAGTGTGAAGGCTTGAAAAAGGACTATTTCTCTGTGGCCGTTGCTTCAGATAAATACCTTAAAGAGACTGAACTTCAGTCCTTCCTGAACACAGCAGGAAGAAAGATGTCAAGAGACATCTCAGGAAAGACCTCAGGGATCTCAAAATGCTGATCCTCATTAGACTCTGTGATGCTGCAGCTGTTTTCAGCTCCTTGCATTTTCCCTCTCTTCCCTGCAACAGCACTGCAGAAAAGGCAGCAGGGCCTACATGGATAGTGCCTCCAAATACCGGGCTTGAAATCCTGCCTTGTGCAAGGGTCACAAGTGTCTTCTCTAGCTGAAGGCTGCTCTGTGTTCATCCTGCCTAGAGGCTGCCACTGCTCCATGCTCAGCTATGAATTAGGTCAGACGCCAGGGCAGCTCACTGCCACCAGGCATGGTGCTCTCAGAGGCAGGAGAGGATAGGAAACAAAGGTCTCTGTGCCTTCAACACCCTCCTGATCCCCCCCAGACTCTGTGTTCCAGAGGGACCTTGTCAAGGCTGGAGGTATCTCTGTGGAACCAAAAGCAAAAGGGTAATGGGGGTCCCTGGAACACTGCCTGCTCCTTTTCTCTTGCCTGAGGTGAACATGACCCATCACAGAGATGGGCCTGAACTCCTGAAAGGAGTCACAGCCCTTCCTGCCCTTCCTGCATGGTCTCATCCTCTGAATTATTGTCTTATTTTCATTCCACTCCAATGAGCTGTCAGCTGCGGATACAGTAATTCAGCACAATGGAAACACAAACAGATGGGTAATTGACCCGCCTGCCTTCATTACACCGGAGTTCAGAGCTGCTGTTCAAGCCATAAACTCCTTTATCTGCCGCTCCAAAGTCCCCGGACCTTTTATGAGTAAGGACAGTGGGGTTGGGCTTCCCGCGAATCGCTCACCCAGAGTTACTGTTGTCTCTGCCTCCTGCCCCGCAGATGCTGACTGAGTCTGACAAGCGGGACTCACCAGGTAGAAGAAAACAGCTGTGAATCCTCCGGGACATCTGCAGGGAGCCTGGAGACAGGGGCTGGAGAAGGACAGGGTGGAAAAACCTGTGCACCATAGATAGGGCAAACCTTTGCACTGTTG
This sequence comes from Thinocorus orbignyianus, assembly GCA_013400375.1. Lineage (NCBI taxonomy): Eukaryota > Metazoa > Chordata > Aves > Ciconiiformes > Thinocoridae > Thinocorus > Thinocorus orbignyianus. The sequence continues at coordinate 127,571 of VXBW01007470.1, read as the reverse complement.
CCATGTCCTCTGGTACCCAGGGAAGCGTGCGCCTACAGTAACACCTGCACAGATGGATGGATACACAAACACTTGCTATGGAGAGGATAGATGGCACGAGGATAGAACTCTCAGCTAATGTAAATCCTCATAGCGCCGCCGAATTCATTGGCACTAAATCCATTTGCACTTTTATAGGATTTGGCAAGTTGCCTTCCTAGCAGGGAGCAAGCTGGAAAGACTCAGGTGCCCAGCTCCCGTATCTGGAATGTGGGAGCTTGTTGTGGTTCTGACCCTCAACCCAGGACAGAGCTGGGCGTTTAGCTCTGCAAGGCTCTTTTATAAATTCTTCCTCATGTGATTTTCCTTTCTTCTGCTTTCTTTCCTTCTTTTCTCTTTCAGCATATAAATTTCGTTGTTTCTGTGGTATGAAACCTATTTAGTCTCTCTCAAAACAGCTTAGAATATTGTATTGCCCATCACTTCTGAACCAGCACTTGGTTATAAAGTATCAAAAAAAAAAAAACCACTCCCAAAGCCCTAAACCAAAACCCTACACCTGGCAATAAGGGAGGTTTTGGATTCAGATTCTGTCTACAGGACTGGGATCCAGGTCTGGGATGGAGGGGGTACACTGGTTGTTGGGAAGGAGAAGTAACTTGTCACCTGTCTCTCACAGAGATGCTCTCAGCTAACTCTCCTCTTGCACTGGAGGCATGTAATTTGTACCCCTCCTTCCTGACTTGTGACAGCTCCGAGGGAAATCTCCCAGCAGCTCTTAATTCCTCACCATCACTTTCCCCAGCTGTTAATGAAACAGGTTTCGAAATGAAGAACAGACACCTGAAATGACTTTTTTTTTTTTTTCTTCCCCCTCCACGTCCTTGCCTCTTCTTCCTACGACAGGTCTCCAGATCATCTTCCCTCAGTACTTACAAGAGAAGTTTGTCCAGTCTGCCTTGAGCTACATCATGTGCAATGGCGAGGGGGAGTACATCTGCCGGAACAGCCAGTGCGGCTGCCAGTGCACGGAGGAGTTCCCGCAGTGCAACTGCCCCATCACCGACATCCAGATCATGGAGTACACGCTAGCAAACATGGCCAAGACCTGGACAGAGGCCTATAAAGATCTGGAGAATTCAGGTAACTGAGCAAAACGTGTTTTCTGATTAATTGATTTCAAACAACACGTGCCAGATTATGCCAGTTGGGAAGTCCTTTCTTCCCTTAATGTAATGTTCCTATTTGGATAACCAGTTAGAGAATATCGAGACAAAAAATATGATCTTAGTCTTGAGAGAGTGCCTTTTACATGTACATACAAAACCATACACAACACGTAATTCTATGCATACGGGAATATTTTCCGTGGAAGAGTTTGTTTGATTAAGAATCTGATTTTTCATACTAAACCAGCTCAGAATCTGTCTCTAATAGTTCTACAGAGAAACTTCCACAATATGAATGATGCAGAAATTGCTTTTCAGATTTGCATGAATGATTTATTCTGCTTTGGTGAAAGGCAATTCACAGAGAGAGAGCACAGGCCAGATGACACCTCATTTGAGATGGAGAGGAGGGAAAATGACTTCTCTCTGACAGTGCCGATATCTGCTGGTGTGAATATTCCTCTTCTCCCTTTGCTTTCTCCAAGAGTGACGCTGGGGGTGTCAGCAGAGTTTGTTCCACATTGATGCTGGTACCACCTGCAGTAGGTGTGCAACATTACTCACAAGGGCTTGAGGTAGGAAAGAGCAATATTCTCAGTGCAATTACATCCTTACCTTTAGCAAGTGGTCTGCCTGCCCTGCAGCCACGTGGGCACTGAGCAGAACTTAATCAAGAGCTTGTCCCTGTGCTGCCTCTCATCTCCTAGTGTCAGCCAGTTACTTTCCAATACATTTGTCCAGGTCTCCATGTTAGGGAATCATCTTATGAGAAAGGGACAATCTAGCTTCATTCAAGGTACTGAACAATTCTTCAGAAGTCTTCCCAGCAGCAATTTCTTTCTTCGTGTTGAAGATCCCCTAAATGGCTGAAATGAAGCATCCCAGGATCTTTCCTCAGTGGGCTGTTGAGGACTGCTTCATCCTTCAATATGTGGACCCTGCTGGTGTGTCGCTGTTGCACAGATTCCTATGTTCAACCCACCCTGTCAACTTGGTGCTCAGTTGAGCGAAGTCACAGTATTAATTAATGGCCCAAGGCTGGTGGCCATCTTGACAAGAACCCCACCCATGTACTGTGGGGAGTCACAAGGCTGGGGCAGTTCCAGAAGTAGGTCAGTAGCTGAAGAGGTCAGTGGATTTCTGAGAGTCTCTATAGATTCATGGATGGGGTGGGTATACCAGGGGCTCAGTTATACACAAATCATGTTTACTGGCAGTACTTTGCGTACCAGTTAAGCATTACTAGTTGCTAGTTCTGGCAGAGGATCTTCACACAAGTTGCTCAAGAGCCACATTGGCCACCGTTCATCAAACTCCTTTACATTCCCAGGGGATCTAACCCAGACACTTAGAAGGTGAGAGCCCTACGGAGAGAGAAGAATTACAGTTCCCCAGCAATTGTTTTATTGTTGCATTCTGTACTTGTTGCACTTGATCTAAGCAAAGACTCTGGTAGATAATTATATTCAGTCTCCCTTCCCTTGAGATTTCAGCAGAGAAAGGTGTTTTTCATTTGCCATGTAAAAGTGACACATTGCAGTGCAATTCTCCTCTGTGCTGTAGCCATATTCCACCCAGGGCTGGAGGCTTTTCAGGGCTAGATGGAGTGATTATCTTCATGTTTGAAGCTGCTGCATCTTATTCATCACTTTGTTGCATCATGCGTGAACTTATCCTTTGAGATGAAAGTTGCCACCACAAAAGAACATAGTATTTGTCTTTTGCTGCTTTGTTTTAATAAATATTCCCAATAACTAGAGGATTTTCTTCATAATGAACAGCAGAAATCTCTAATGACATCTGAAGGTTCTTCCAATAAAGTGGGCTGAAAGGCACATGAGTGCTCTGAAAGCAAATACCATATGCACAGGAAGCTGTTGATAGCCTAAAAGATCTATATTCTCTTTCTAATCTGCGTCAGATTTTTACATCAATTTGAAAAAAAAAAAAAATATCATGTGGAGCAAATCAAGAGTTGGTGTGATTTGGGAGAGCACCTTCAAAGCCGAGGAGGCTGCAGTGAACTGATGCTGCTTTAAATCATTTCAGGAGCTCTCTCTTAGTCCTGTGCTTCGTTGCTCATGTGTAAATTGAGAAAAATAACACTGCCTGATTCTTGGCATTTTAGTACAGCTAGCCAAAAAGTTCTGTGTCGGGACTGTGATTCTGGATTTAAAAACAGCTTTTTGATTAAAAGTCATGGGGTGGGTTTGTTGGTATTTTTTTGTTTATTTGTTTGGTTTTTGCAGTACCGTTGCTGTTTGATGAAAGTGTGATACTTTTTTTTTTTTTTTAACTGAAAAGACAAGCACTGGCAAAATGAAAATTTCAACTGCAAAGGAGATGTTTGAGCTGGCCATTTCACTGAGATGCCACCAGTCTTCTCCAGAGGCTGGAACTTCTGCCGTGTGCCTCCCACAGTGCTGAGTCATTGCCGGGGGACTGCCTGCAGGGACTGGGCGACTCTGCAAAAAAGGGGAGCCATCTTGCATGATGGGAGATGTAGTCTTAGCTATCCTCAACCTTTTCTGCAAGGATAAATAAAATAAAAGCAGGTGCAAATAGTCTTATTAATTAATTGGAAAATCTCAGGGTTAAGAATGAACTGTTCCCAGAAAAATACCAAGGCTTAGCACAATGCAGCCATAGTCCTGGTTGGGGTCTCCAGTGATAGTTTTAAATAAATATAAATAAATAATTAAGAAGACATTCCTCTTGGAAAAAGTATTTTTTTCACACACACCCCTTTTTTTTTTTTAAACAACCCCATCCAGATTTTATTTTGCTCATTTGTTTTCCCCCCAGCGTGGCACTACAGTATCAAAATGTGCACACTGCACTGAAATTTCTCCCTTACCTGTCTCTATGAAAAATGTAGCACATTTATCATCAGAGGGAAAAAAGAAAAAAAGGAAGCTTGGTCTTTTGCACAAACAGGCTTTTGAGGAAATTGATTTATAAGGGGCGGGAAGCAAATGCAAGGCTTTTACTGCTGAAAGGTACCAGGAGTAATCAGCATGGTCAACAGAAGCAATTATACATGATGATAGTTTCAGAGGACCACTGAACAGGAGAGAATCATTTTTGGGGAGGAGAAGGGCACTGAAAGCAGCGTTACAAATGGAGTGAAAACCTAAGAGATGATTAAAAAATAAAATAAAATCTCTCCGTTATCTTTGGGGAAGAAAGGAAACAAGCAGATGTCCTGCAGATCTTGATAGTGCAATGATGATAATTATTTTTATTAGGTGCTTGGTTTCACCATGTGACGAGTAGGACATGAACATCCATTTACCATCTATATAATGGTGGTACTGACTAATATGTAGATATTTTTTGTTAGGATGGTAAGTATGAACTGCAAGTTGCTGAATAATAGGAAATTTGTTATGCAAATATATATAAGCTTTGTAGAATGAGTTGTAAATTATCTGTTCTGATTTTCTCTGATAGTTCTATGGATTATTTCTTTTTTTGAAAAGATATCAGCCTTTACACAGTTTCTTTTTTTTTTTATTCACTTTTTTCCTGTTGTCCTCTTCCTTCTTAAAATGGGATGAAGGAATTTAAATTAAAAAAAAATAGGAAAGGAAGAAAAATATTGCAGGTAACTTATAGGAAAACATGGCTGTATTTCTTGTTGGATGCTTTGTGGGATTTATGGCAGGTTTCTATTCCACCTCCCTCTAGAAGCAGGACTTACCACCAGCACTAGATCAGGTCAGCCATGGTTTTGTCTGGCAGAGTCTAAAAGGAAAGATTCTTCTATACCCTCTCTGTAGAAGCATGTTCCAGTGTTGCATTACCTCCAAGCAAAGAAGTTTTTCAATAAATCATTTGAACTTCTCAAGCTGCAAACTGACTGTTACTCCTTGTTATATCATTTGCCTCTAATAAGAAGAGTTTCTCTCCTTCATATTGATAAGTGCCTTTTAAGCAGTTGGAGGCTGTAATTAGGTTGCCCCTTGGCCTCTTCTTCACCAGATGAAACAAGTGCAGCTCCCTCCACCTGACCTTGCAGGACTTGTGCTCCAGGCCCTTGACCACCTTGGTAGCCCTCAGCTGGACCCTCCCCAGTTTCTCAATGCTCATCTTTAATTGGGTGTCCCTAAAGCTAAGCAGAGAAATGCAAGTGCAGCCTCAGTAGTGGCAAGAAGAGGGGAACATTAACTTCACCAACCTATTGGATTTTTAGCCCAGTAAGCAGTTTGTGTTGTCTGCAGTGAGAACATAGTGTTGGCCCACCTCCAGGATGGTGCCCACAGTAACCCCCAGGACCTTTCTAGCAGCTGTTATTCAACTGGTTGTTTCCAAGCCTGTGCTGATGTGAGGGGTTGCCCTGGTGCAAATCTTTGTTCTTTTCTTTATTGCACTTTATGGGGTTACTGTTGGCTCACTCCTCACATTTCTGAAGGTCTCAGTGTGTCAAACACAGTTTTCAGTTATCAAAAATTGGGTTGTTTTCTACTGAGAAAGCTGGAACCATCTGTTTTTTGCATATGAGGTTGTCCCAGCCTGGTAATCAGAGTCTAAGCAAACTATACTTCTCAGCTAGGAGGAAAGGGGTGGTCATAAACAGAAATAGTACCAGATTTTCCATTTTGTAATGAAAAAACCTCAAACCCTACATAATGTTTTTTTTTCATTATCAAACAAAATCAAATGGAAATAAAGTGATCACAAAACAACATTTAACAACATATTTTTGGATCAATTAGATTTTTTTCCTTTGGCTAAAATTGATATATTTTGTTCTGACTTTAGCCCTGAAAACTATTTTATTTTATATTCATAGTTACATAAAGCAACTCATTTAACTTAAATGAAGTTAAATGAGAAAAAAGAATCAGAATGCTCTTTTTAAAAAATGAGAAAGCAGGACATTTTAACACAATCCAAAACCTTCCTCTGGGAATTTTTTAAAGCCTTTTTCTCTCTCTCTCTCTCTCTTTTTTTTCTTTTCTTTTTTTTTTAACAACAAAGCCAAAGTGATTTGAGTTCAACAACAAATGGCATTTTAGGAGCAGATGAAAAATAATTTAAATGAGAACTCTTTAACTGACAATGATTACAACTCCCTGCTTTTTGTTCATAACCCATGCTCTGGAGAATTTGCTCTCTTGTTTTTTTTCTCCACCATGTACACATTAACCTCCTTGTTTCACCCTAATACTCTCTGGGTTTCATTTCCCATAGGGGAGCAGCAGCAGCCATGGAATTAGTGAGATTCCTGGGGCAGAATGACAGAGTTAATGGACATCACCATCCTTTAGCAGAGCACTGATGGCCTCATACATCACTGATGTTTCTCCATCCTGCTAATGAACAGCTTTGGAACTTTCTGACAGTTTAGAAACTTCTGTATTTCTCCACATTTTGCTGTGTTCCAGATGAGTTTAAATCCTTCATGAAAAGGCTACCTAGCAACCACTTCCTGACCATTGGGAGCATCCACCAGCACTGGGGGAATGACTGGGATCTGCAGAACCGCTACAAGCTGCTGCAGAGCTCCCTGGAAGCCCAGCGCCAGAAGATCCAGCGCACTGCCCGCAAACTCTTTGGCCTCAGTGTCCGATGTCGGCACAATCCTAACCACCAGCTGCCTAGAGAAAGGTACCTTCATGCTTCATTGGGGATGGGAGTGGTGGGATGGGCAACTGATGGAGCTGAGCCTGGGCTTTGTCCTCAGCCCAGCAGCCTGAACGTTTGAATATAGGATGTGTTAATGTGGAGGTCTGGGGGGACATGATAAAATTTGGGAGTGGGCTTCAGTTTCTGGAGGTGTAAGTAACCGTTATCACATACCTAACTGAGCAGAGTCACATCACTTCTGTGTGGTATTACCTGCCCAGGTGAAGAGCACCTACTTACTCTGTAGTGTTCTGCAAGACTATTGCAGGGCTGACATCAACCAAGCAGACTAAGCTGCTTTTTAAACAGTCTTGCATCATCTACCACAGGCAAGTTTTAAGCCTCTATTAGCTGTTAAAATGGACATATGGAGCACAAGATGCTTCAGCCCATGTTTGAGTTGTACACTTCAATGAATATAGCCAGAATGAAAGAGAAGCTTTAGTTTCACTTGGAATGGATCACATCTCTTCTACAACACACAGAATGAACCTGCAAACCTGCCCTGACCAGAAGCAATACTATTACAAATGGAGAGAGCAGATTTTCCATTATAGCTACAGCAGGTATTGATACCCAATAGTTACCTCCTGCTGGCTCCTTTCAGCCCTGACCTACGGCTGAGTTTAAGTCAGCTTCCAATAATTTTTGGAGACTTGCATCCACAGATTTTAATAAACATTTCTTGCTGTTTCTTTCTACGTTGTCTGGAGTGACGTAACACTGAAAAAATGAGACCAAGTGCCTCTTCTTCCATTTCTCATGGAAGGGTCAGACCAAGTTAATATTTGTAGAGGAACTGGTGGTTTTTTTTTTCACCTATGTTATTACCCAAATATTTATTCTTGAGAGAAAATAAACTGATTGACTGCTGTCTCCTCTTATCATCCAGCTCCTGGCTGCTGAGCACACTGCACACTGAGCATCTCAGAAAACTTTTCCAGGGCTTAACTTCTCTTTAATTACCAAGAAATTTCATGTTTCTGGACAAAGGCTTGATGGAATTACTAGGGATGAAGAGAAATATCTATTAAATTTAAGAGATTATGAATAATAAAAAAAAAAGTCTGGAGAACTTCCTAAAGTTGGCCCATCCCTGCCAACTGGCTGAGCTGCTCTAAACAAGCCAACGGATGGAGGTGTCCCAGGCTTGGCCAGGCATTATTTTGAGTTGTGCCACAACAGCAGCAACAACAGCAGCAGCAAGTAAATATCCATCCACCCATGTTTCTGCAAAGAAAGCCTTCAGAGAAATGTGTTTTTAGCGTCTCTCTTCTATTTCAAAAAGCCAGCCATGTAGACGGGAAGCTTCTGATTTCTTCTGTAAAATCTGCGGGAAGGAGGACAAAATGGATGATGGCAGCTGGGTTTTTAACTGACTGATGTGCTTGATTTGTTTAAGTCAACACCACCAGGCATATTATCATTTCTTATTTGTCATTCTGCATTTGTAGCGAGGAAGGGGAGGGGCTCGGTAGACAGATGTATAACAGAAGAGGTATGTGTTTCACCCTTCTTTTCACAGGGCTTGGAAACACTCTAATTTTCTAATTGTTGCTGTACAGAACGACAGAAGCTTATCAAGCATGCCAGTGGCTTTGAAAGGATGGAAAGGTTCTATTAAGAGCAAGCCTCACTCCCTTTAATACATATAATAGTAAGCCTACTTTATATATTCCAAAGCAACGTGAAGAAAAGAAATAGGATTGCTGTTGATTGTCATCGGGGAAAGGTGGTGTTTCTGAATGAAAGAAAGAGTAGGGATTTTGGCAATTAGGCTGATTCTCCATGATTCTTTTGCAATAGCGAAGAAAGAAATACATATGTATATATACACACACACATTTGCTCTGCACTGCTTTTGCTTAGAAACCACCTCTTTGCAGGCAAGTTTGTTGGTTTAAAAAAGGGAGCGCTCCTCAGCTGTTAAAGCTCCAACATTGAATTAGTACCTGTAGTTGCATTTTAAAATTCTGGATTTAAATATGAATAACATCCAAAGGGGGATTGCAAAGAAGGGGGGGAGAATACATGTTCTGGGCTCCAGCCAAATTGTCATTAGTTAAGAATACATCTCACAGCTGCTGAGACTAAAAATAGCATTTTTTACTTCACTATATATGTTCCGTATGTAAAATCCAAAAGTACCTCCACAGCAGCTAGTGCTGCTTGGAAAGTGAAAGGTGAGTTTGCAAATGAAAACCTGTTAATGCCCTACCTTTTTTTCTTGCAATTTAAAAAAAAAAAAAAAAAA
>VXBW01007470.1:43654-118533 GCA_013400375.1 Thinocorus orbignyianus | reverse complement strand
AAAAAAAAAAAAAAAAATAAAAAAAATTCTGTCCTGCTGGCTCATGGCTTTGATGGTTTGGGTTTTTTTGTTTGGTTTGCTCTTGTTTTTGTTTTGGTGTGATTTTCTAGTGTTTGGGGTTTTTTGTTTGTTTTGGTTAGGTTTTGTTTTGTGATCGTTTTCTAATCACCTCAGACACCATCTGCAACAAGGCTGTCTCTTTGTATGGGATACAGAGACCCAGTAGCCTCTTCCCCTCCCTAGACCTGATTAGTTTTGGAAGATGACAAATCAGGAGGAAAGAAAATTATTCATCACCTTCCTGTATAACTTGACCTCCGTCTTCTGGTCTGAATGCCCAAAGCTGTCCTGTAAAACCTTATTTTTGTCACAGGAGAGAGGTTTTAAATGGTGAGCCAGCTCTGCATTGGTTACCTGATGCCCAGTTCCCAGTACTCCCAAGGGACTGCGTGTCTCTGGTGCACAACCACAAGAAAACACTGCAAAATAACTCTCACTCATAACTTTGCCTGGGTATCTTTTTTTTTTTTTTTTCATTTTAGTTTGGAATGTAAGATATTGAAGTTGAATGCAAAATTGCCTGACGGTGACCTTTGAAGACATAGCTTTCCTTTTTTTAATTTCACATGCTCTAGTATGTTATACTTTGAACTGGCGAAGGTAGCGAACAAGAGGCAATATAACTTTTGCAATGATACTGAGATGGAGAAAGATAAACTGTGACTTCTTAATGAAAGAGAAAATAATTAAAATGAAAACCAATGGCTACTCTGCTGCTGGCTTTCAGCTTTTAAACAGTAGGTCTTTTCAGCTTCCTTGTGCCCTGACACCTCTTGGTTAAATTCGCACGAGTCTGAGCCATCACAGGGGTAAGTTTGAAGAAGTTGCCTCCTGCCAGCTGAAGGGCTGTGACTGGTCCTGCATATATTCTTAAACTGTCCCAGTTGTGAGACAAAATGGGGTAATTTACACTACATTTCCTCTCTCTCACTCTAGCACACTTCCCATTGTTATGTTTGTAGCCTGTGCCCAGCTCTGCCCTGGATTCTGCATTTTCATTTAATTACGTCCTTTATTGCTGCCATCAGCAGATGGTGGGTAGCCTTCTCGGTTGTGTTTTTTTTTTGTTTGTTTGTTTGTTTTTTTTTTGTTTGTTTGTTTGTTTTTTTTTGTTTTTTGGTTTTTTTTGTCCTATTTGTGTCTCTGCTGAATGCTAAGACATATACACACATACCCCCCAAAAAAACCAACCCAGCTTTTCTTCTCCTGATCTGCTCCCATCCTTCCTCTACAAAGTTGATCTGTGGAATGGGAAAATTATTAGGTTTGATTGCAATATATCAGATGAGACACTTTTCCCATTTTGCTCTGCCATGTCTTAGGATAAGAGAAGAACAGAAGGATTGCATTTTTTTCCCCCCCTAAAACAGACAGGATACGGTCATCTGAGTAACTTTAATAATGTCCCATAATGTATAGCCTGGCAATCCTTGTCCCACAACCTCAGTGGTGTTTCCAACATGTAAAACCTGTGTAAAGCACACTTCTGACAATGCTGAATCCTTCAGCAAACCCACCTTTAGTCCTCTGAGCAACCATGAAAGCCCAGTCCCACAAAAAGCAACAAATATGACCTGGCAGAGTACTGTGGAAATCAAGAAAATACTGTCCTCACCTCACAGACAGGGGTAGGGATGCTGAGAGGGTACCTGATGGAGCTGGACATTTACCATCTGTCTGCCACCAGCCTACTTGCTCAGCCCTTCATTTTCTCATCAGGCTCAATCACAGGAAGAGGCAGCATGCAGGAGCCTCGTGCTTCCCTTCAGCAGTTCCCTCAGCCCAGTCAGCCCAGCAGCCACTGTGCGTATATATTCATAGAATAGTTAGAGTTGGACACCTCCCACCAGACCAGGTTGCTCCAAGCCCCATCCAGCCTGGTCTTGAACCCCTCGAGGGATGGGGCAGCCACAGTTTCTCTGGGCATCCTGTTCCAGTGCCTCACCAGCCTCACAGCAAAGAATTTCTTCCTAATATCTAATCTAAATCTCCTCTCTTCCAATTTAAACCCATAACCTCTCGGTTACAATAGTGTTACATCAGAGGGTTGCTTTGGATTTAGTTCATCCTCCATTTGCTTGTGGGCCCCCAGCTTCATGCTTAGATTGGTGGTTAGAAGTAAAGAAAGAAGCTTTCAAGGAGATGCACTAAGGAATCAAGTTGGACTCACAGCACCTGAGGGAGACTGAAACCTGGAATCTGGCAGCCTTGCTAAATTGAAGTGCATTTGGCTTTCTAAACAGGGACTGCAAGGCTTCAGATGGAGTAAAGAAATACTCATTGCTGAAAAAGCAAGGAAAAAAAAAAAATCACCTATGAACAGAAAGCAGACCCAGTCCCCAGGGGATGTTTTTGAGAGTGCTTGTTGCTGTCAGCAGCACGTTTTGCAGTCACACTGTGCTGTGCTGTCCCCTCCCCTTTGAAGCAGAGATGTCCTGGAAACCAGGAGTCCTGTGTGCTTTTTCTGGAGACCAGGTCTGTCACAGCATCCCTCTATGACAGATATTTATAAAGGTCTCTGCCTTGCTCCCAATCTCCCCAAACAGCCCTGTCTTTTCCACCAGGAGGAGGAAGAGCTCCTGTTAGCTGTGAACAGGGGGAAGAGACCCTGGCAACCCTGTACCACAGGAGGAATGTGGAAATTGTCTCTTCCCACATCCAGGACTTTGGAATTTTCCTGGTGATGCACTTCCTTTTACCTCACTCTTTCTCCTTTCAGTCAGTTTCTTCCTGCTTCTTTTCATTGCTTCTTGTCCTGTCTTCCAGTTGTTGCTGTTGTTTCAGTTTTCCCTGTTCTCCGGCCCTATTCTTCCTGCCCACAGCATTTCTCTCTTATTTTTCCTTTTACCTACATTTTCTCCCTTTCTTCTTCCTCTAGCCTTTCTGCTCCTTGATTATTTCTTTCCTTCCAGTGCTTTCCTCTGTTTTACACTCTCATCCCTCCACTCGCTCCCTCCCCCTAATCATCTTGCTGTTCTTTGCTGCTGTATCATTTAATGCCTTCTTTGATACAGCCTACAGCTTAATGATTATTCGGAGGTCAGGCGATGCAGGTGCCATGAATTTCACTAATCCAGCTCTGAGAGCCTCTGTCCATAATCACTCCTCCCGTTCTACAGGGACTGAATCCTAATTTGTCATTAGCTAGTCCTCTCACTGCAGCGCTACCAGGAACTTTTTGCCCAGAGGAGACAATGAAGTATTCATTAGCTGGGGGGGAGAGGCGGAGGGGAGGGAGCGGGCGGCTGAACAAGGCGTTCTGCTGAAGGCTGCTGAGAAAGGAGTCGCTGTGCTGAGATTTCCCAAGGAGGAGGGCGGAAAAAAAAGAGGGGCAACAAGGCAAGATTGCCAGTGGGTTATACAAAAAAAAAAAAGCAAACGTGGGTTACAGTGTCATACATTCCAGGGCTGCAGGACAAGGAGGTGAGGGTGCTGATATAGCAATTATGGGGGTGGTGGGGCTTGGGAATGGGCAAGTGTGGCTGCTTGTTAAGGGGAGAGGCTGTAAGAGGAGGTTAATTAACAGCAGATTTTTTTAAAGGAGAAGTCGTTCTAGAAGGTTTGTCTCTGTGCACCCTGATTTCCACCCTCTTTTCTGCTGTTACTGAGCTCTGCACCATAAGCTGAGGTTACCACTGGCTTTGACTTATCCCATTACGGGTCTGGTTTTGGAGAGTTGGGGGAATTGCCAATGACACGGAGAGGAATTTTATCCTGCTAGCCTAGAAGTTATGCTGACCTGTGATATCTGATAGCACCTCAGTCTCTGGCATGGCTTTATCAGCTCCATTCCCACTGTTGAACTTTGTCGCTGTGGCGCTGATGGGCTCCTTGGCAGGAGACAGCCAGTCTCAACACCTAGAACAGTGTGAAGAGAGGGACTTCAGATGATCAGGCCTAACATCTAGCTATTTCTTAGAGGGCTTTTGTTCTCCACCAAAGGAGTAAACAGCAGATGAATGATTCAGTCTACAAATAGACTGGAATAACTCCCAGATGCCACGGCAGGGCACCAGTGTTCTGAGAGCTCTGCCTCAGATATATTCCTGAAAACACTGTAGCTCCAGTAAGATGCCAACACCAAAGACTGCGAGGCTTTACAACACTAATGCTTTCTTCTTCCTACCTGCAGGACAATACAGGAATGGCTTACTCGGGTCCAATCCTTGCTCTACTGCAATGAGAACGGGTTCTGGGGGACCTTTCTGGAAAGCCAACGGAGCTGCGTTTGCCATGGTGGCACCAGCCTGTGCCAGCGCCCCATCCCCTGCATCATTGGGGGCAACAACAGCTGTGCCATGTGCAGCCTTGCCAACATCTCTCTCTGTGGCTCATGCAACAAGGGCTATAAGCTTTACCGGGGTCGCTGCGAGCCTCAGAACGTAGACTCGGAGCGGAGCGAGCAGTTCATCAGCTTTGAGACGGACTTGGACTTCCAGGACCTAGAGCTGAAGTACCTGCTGCAGAAAATGGACTCTCGCCTGTATGTGCACACCACCTTCATCAGCAACGAGATCCGCCTGGACACCTTCTTTGATCCCAGGTGGCGCAAGCGCATGTCCCTCACCTTGAAGAGCAACAAGAACCGGATGGACTTCATCCACATGGTGATTGGGATCTCCATGCGAATCTGCCAGATGCGCAACAGCAGCCTGGACCCTATGTTCTTTGTCTATGTCAACCCCTTCAGTGGGAGTCACTCCGAGGGCTGGAACATGCCCTTTGGGGAGTATGGCTACCCACGCTGGGAGAAAATCCGCCTCCAAAACAGCCAGTGCTACAACTGGACCCTGCTACTGGGCAACCGGTGGAAAACTTTTTTCGAGACTGTCCACATCTACCTACGCAGCCGGACTCGGCTGCCCTCCCTGCTGCGTAATGAGACTGGCCAAGGGCCCGTGGACCTTTCTGACCCCACCAAGCGTCAGTTCTACATCAAGATCTCAGACGTGCAGGTGTATGGCTACAGCCTGCGTTTTAACGCTGACCTCCTGCGCAGTGCTGTGCAGCAGGTCAACCAGTCATACACACAAGGTGGGCAGTTCTATTCTTCCTCCTCCGTCATGCTCTTGCTGCTGGATATTCGGGACCGAATCAATAGACTGGCGCCTCCCGTGGCCCCAGGGAAGCCCCAGCTGGATCTGTTCTCTTGTATGCTCAAGCACCGCCTGAAACTCACCAACAGCGAGATCATCCGTGTGAACCATGCTCTAGATCTGTACAACACCGAGATCCTCAAACAGTCGGACCAGATGACAGCCAAACTCTGCTAACCCGGACTTTTCAGTGGACATGTTGGTGATTGATCCTTTTGCTGTAAAAAAATAAAAGACAGAAAAAAGGAAAAAAAAAAGAAAAAAAAAAAGTAAAAAGAAAGAAAGAAAAGCAGGGGGAAGGTAAAGAAAGGGGGGAAAAACAAGATTTGTAAAATGTAATTAATATACAAAAGAGGAAAAAAAAGAGGAAATTCTTCATTTGTTGAAAACTAAACCCGTTCTAGCAGCTGTATAAAACTGTCAGGCATGTTTATTATTTCTATAATCCGTCATAAAAGGGTGACACCTTACTCTCTCTTGACCTTGGGGGTGTTGCTTGCTAGTCCTCAAGGGCAGCAGAGAAAATAAAAGGAGGAGCAGAGAGAGGGGCAAACTTCTGTAATGAATTGTAAAGATTTCTGCTATGCAGGTGCCAAGACAAAGAGATAAATGAAACAAACATACAAACAAAAACAAAAAAAACAAGTAAACCAACAAATAAGAGTTACCTGTAAATGTAAAAGAACTGCCATTATTCCTATAGTGGGAGTAAATCGTTAAAGATAAAAGATATTTCTTCTGTTAAGATTTATGCCAGCTTTACTTTGAATTATTCACACAGCCTGTGCTGAGCTTTGCTGGAGGATAGAAGATGATGGCAGTCCTTTGAGAGTAAAACTAATGCCTTATTGGTGAGAAGACACTTAAGTGGTGGTGGGTGGGTACAGGTCTCAGGTGTCTTCACTTTGGGATTTCCATCTTGGAACACAATTCACCAGAGGCAGAGTCTCAGCACTTGCTGAAGAATGGGACATGTCCGGTCCCTTTGATTACTTTGCTGAACTGGAGTCCATGCTGCACATCAGACTGATGTTGGCTTTGGTGATATCAGAGCTTAACCCCTTGGGGAATCAGCACCTGTAAATCTTCAGTCACTCATCTTGAAGGTAATTCACCAGAGTCCCTAAAACGGAGAAAGCCCAAGTAATATGCTACTTTGATAAACCTAGACTTAAATGCAAACCTGAGTTTGGCTTTTTGCTTCAGGTTCTGTGTTTTCCAGTAACATTGAGAAACTCCCATCAGCACAAAAACCAAAGCACAGTGCAAGAAAACACATTTCCAAGGAAACCTGAAACACCTAAGGGTACGCATGTAATTTTTGTTTCCTGGGGAAGGAAAAATTCCTTTTACTTTATTACATTTCCATGGCTGTGAATAATATCTTTGTTTCACTTACACTTTCTTTGTCCACAAAAAAAATATTACAGAAAACAGATGAGAAAATTTTCTTAAAATACCTCCAAAGGTAAAGCAAGGGGGAGGGAGGGAAGCACAGTAACAAAATCTACTCTGAATTTGAGCTATCAAAAAAATTGCTAACAATATCTAAAAGGAGGGTAAAATCTTGTGGAGTGTGAGGGTTCATGTATGTTTGGTTTTTAAGAAAGGTCATCTATCGAATGAAATGTATGAATGTAGGATTTAACTGAGCTGGGTGATGAAGCCTGAACACAATGGGAGATGAGTAGTGGGGTATTTCTCTTCATCTCACTGGTTTTTAAAGTTGATTGTGAGAAGTGCTAGTAAGAAAATGGAATTTCTGCCTTACCAGCGAGAAATAGCTTTCTGATCTTGCTGGCTTTTAGAGCTAGACAAGTATACCGGGGAAAAACAGGCCTGAGCAGAAGGGACGGTCCTGATCCAAAGTCCAAGATTGAGATCCGGCTCGGGATACAATGTGTTGATGCCATCAAGTTCAAAATAGTCCTGTAGAAATTTTGACCTTCTTATTTGGAGACTTTGACTCTGATTTTGAGAATAACATCAGTTCTTCTGGAAAGAGCTACATGCATTGTGGTGTTATTCATGTGACACCAGGGACCATTAAGAATGGCTTCAGGTTTAGTTTAATTTGTTTGGTTTTGGTTGATGCTCGTCCAAACTGAGAAAGAATTAGATACCTTAAGGAAAATATGCATTCACCGAACTCTCTTGCTGAACTAGCAATTGAGGGCATAAGGGAAACTATCTGGATAGTTAGTAAGAAAACAAAAAGGAGTCTTAGTTACAAAAGCTCACATCAAACCCTATCTGTCTAACAAAAGGTGGGGAAGTGCACACACCTGAAGAAGAGCTGGGTAAATTAGACAACAAAGATGTTTCTAGGGACATCCATCCATTTCTGTTGGTAGTAACTTCATGTTTTCCCTAACCTGCATTACGATCTCTTCCTATCTTTATGGGTCAGTCCATGCAAGAGGTTGCAAGGTTGCCTACTTTTTCCATTTTATTCAGTTCTTTGTTTTTCATTCAATTGGTCTTTGCTCTGTGTAGTAGCAGTTCAAGCCTCTAGACCCCACCATTCAAAGAGGTTTCTTTATAGTTGTGACATGCCTGTGTCAGCTTTCTGATAAGAGAAAATTTACCAGCCATAGTATGCATGGAAGTTAGTTTTAAGCAAATAGTAGAGAGTATTCATGGGAAATGAATGTCAAATTTATAATTATGACTGGAAATAATGTTCCTGACAGTTACATCCATCCAAGCAGGGAATAGAAATGTACTGTTTAATTTACATGTATGACCCAAAGAGCTGACACTGAAAAGAACTATAATTATTGCTCTAGAAATACGGAATATACTGAGCAACCTATAGCCTGAGATGCACTTTGCATTCAATGATGGGATTTGTTCATGTCTGGGAACAGTGAACGTGCTACCCCAAAGTGAAATTAATGTGATTCATTTCTTTCCTGTGAGATAAATATCCAGCTCTAGTGACCAGAAGCCAAAGAAGTTGCAATTAAATCTCAGATCTCGTGGGTAACTAGCAACACATTAGCTAAATCTTGACCCGTATTTGTGAGACTATTAGGGATCAAATCAATTGCTCTCATGTATCTTTAATTCTGCCTTGGGATGGTCAGTCCACAGTATTACTGGGCTTCAGCAAGGGTGGCAACACCACAAACCTTAAGCAAGACAATGAGTGCCAACAGAACATTAAATCACTGCTGTCCAGTTCAGCCCTAAGCAATGGTAGACAGCCATGGAATTAGAGAGGCATTGTCTAACATGAGCTAGCATTTCCACTGTGGCTAAGAGCGGTGAAGCTGGAATGTAGAAAACCAGTATAGCTGGAAGGAATTTTGGCATAGATACACTGTCAGTGTATGGACTTTACCTTGGGAGTATCTGATGGGCAACACAGCACCAGGGTGTAATGGCACATCAACACAACCATCTGGCATCATGTTGCAGTATGGCTAGGTGAAATTTTGTGATAGAATGAAACCAAAATGTCAATAATAAATTTCCTCGTCCTTCGGGATAGGGTATAATGAAGATATCTGGCAGCTTATGCTGAATTTTGAGCTCAAATTTTATGTCAGAGAGAAAAAGGAAAAACCAAACCAAACAACTCAATCAAAGGTGACCTGGACCATGCTGCACTCTGCTTTTGATGCTAGAAAAGAAATGTCTACCGCAGGCAGGGTACACATTCTTCTTCCACTGCTCAGTTCCATGAGCCTTTCCACAGGTAAGGGGACAGCCCATAACAGCCACAACCAGATCCCACAGGTTTGTTTTAGGATATTTGTTCTGCAATAGAAGATGTGGAGGCATCTGGCATAATTGTCTCAATAAGAGAAAGTAGTTCATATCCCCCTAGAGAGGCCACTCCAGTGCTATAGTGGTACTAATGGGTTTCTGAGAAAAGTATGTCCAAGTCTTCCACTTGGTCAGAAAAAGCTGTTTTACAAGACAATGACTAGAACGGAAGGTAATTAATAGAGGAGAATTAGACAGGGCCCAGAGAATCCTTTCACCCATAAAACTAGATTCACTAAATTGCATGATTGGTAGGTGTTGTTATGGAGTTTAATAATAAAAGGGACCTTCATACTTAGAAATATGAGTAATCACTCTCTGATTATAGAGGAATGAAACTCACCCTCCTTCCCCTGTAGAAGAAGGAGTTAGGGAGCAATCCATAAGATTGTCCAGCTCATCTAACACAGACAAGGTCCTACTTGCCCCTTGCTGCAATTAAATTAGGGAACGCATGAAAGCTGCCTCCTCTAAATAACCCAGAGAAAAAAAAGGAAAAGCCAGATGCCAGGTGTCCCTAAAGCAAAGCATGGCAAAAAGCAGCAGGTAGAGCAGAATCTACCTGCTTCTTCCCTTCAAATGCAGAAGGCTTCTGGGATCAGTTGCTTCAATTCACAAGAGAGAATGCACTGGGAGCTTACTAAGAAATGTGCTTTTTTTAAGTTATTTTAATTTAGACTTAGCCAGCCGATGTGGCAGAAAGCAAAGGACGTCAGCAAGTCTTATTAATATGCTGATGCTACAGCTTCAGAAGTGTACAGAATGCCCATTTGGATCAGGGCTAAGAGCACAGCATGGAGTTGCCATGGAAACTTGGGGAGGCCATTAATTAGCTATCACATGGAATCATTAGGAAGAATCTGGACCTTAGCAGCTTTGTCCTCCTCAGAGGCAAAGGGCACAGGCCCAGTGACACCTGCACAACTCCAGGAACCACCATCTTGTAGCAGAAATGTCTTCTTGGAGGTAGAAGCAGCAGGTGGACAAGTTAGGGAAAGGGGGCAACAAGGGCAGAAGGCAGGGAACTAAGTAAAGGACGGAGAAAATTTCCACACTTCCCTCTTCCCTTGAAGCCTGTTTGCTGTTGCATAAAAGAAAGCAAGAGAGCTACTGCTTTTTGAGCTAGTGGGACTCATGCCAGTGACCTCAAAGATATCAAGACTGGCCACAAGACCCTGGCAAACTCAATTAATAGAGTTAGCATATACATGACTGAGCTTCACCTAGTATGAGTGAACACCAGTGTTCCCGGTGCTGGTGCTCTCCTATTCCCTAGAACCATCTCTGTCCATGCTAAGCCAGGAAACCCTTTCCCCAAAGGGAAACATGGGCAAGTAAGGGAGGCTTGTTGGCCACTTGCCCAGCCTCCCTCCAGAGCCAGAATCCACCTCCAGCCCCGGCTGCATGCGTATGTTCCTCTGACAGCTGTGATGGACTTCAGCTGCCATGTACAGGTTGTTCTTTTTAGCCTACTTGCTAAAACACCACTCAGGAGGGCATTTGGCAGATGGTATCTCCTGCACCAGGGTGTAGCAAGATCTCCAACCTAGCTGCTCATTTCCCAGCGCTGGAGGAGAAATGCCAAGTGGCAATCCAAACTATGTACTCCTGCTTCCAGCTAAAGTGCCTTCCTTGATGAATCTACCCTGGTGCTTGTTGAAAGGAAAGCGTGGCCCAAGGATTAGGTGCTGCCATTTCCTGTCTGAAGAAGAGGCTGTTGTTCATTGGTGTGTCTGAGGGGAGAGGCAGAAAGGACACAGATGGGACAAGGCATAAAGAGGTCATGAGGGAGACATTTCCATGTTGCTTCCGTCCTAAAAGTTTGAAATTATACACCAGACATGATGGACCCAGACAGATTATAGACCACTAATTCTTGTCCAAGATACTTTTTCTAATCCACATAGAAATTAACACCCCCTCATATTTTCTTTACAACTTCTTCCAGCAATCTTTTTTCTATAATATAAAACTACCTTATCTTAATGTCATCGGCTATATAATTCTTCTGTAAATTAAATAACTGGAAAACAGTGGGTACGAAAATCTCTATAAAAATCTTGTTGAAAATTTCAGTCCTTCCTCCTGAATTTTCAACTGATAAAAGATGGGTGCTTGGTACAAAGATACTGTTCAATGAAATATAACTTCCCTTTTGTGTAACAAGGAAAAAAACCACAAATGGTATCAGTCTATGCCACTTGAATATGCAAAAGAAACCTTACATACTAGGCTGTCTATATGAATTCTGACCACAAGAAGCAAGAGGAGCAGTGGGACTCCCCAACCTACTGAATCTGTGGCTTCTCAGATAAATACTGACAAACATCCCACCAAACGCTGTGGTGATATTTGGTCTCACAATAAGAGCATCTTCCCAGTCTGAGCTGGATTAAGTTTAGTAGGACACATGAAGTGGGGTGCTGCTAGCTAAATATCTTAAAGGCTTTTAGGACTATTAAAGATATCTACAGGAACAGCCTCAGGGACACAATTTTGTGACACCATCTGTACTGCAGTGCAACCACAGTGTGATTCCTGTTGGCCTCCAGCACTTGCTTTTCAGACAAGAAGGATCTAGATGTTTTCTAGATCTGTAGAGATCTAGAAAAAAGAGGCCATGGGTCCCTCCACAGGAGAACTGCAAAAGATATTGCCAGAAAAAATAATCAAGGCAGTAGATCACGTGGAGGAGTGGGATCTGCTTAGGCGACCCTGAAAAGGTATAGGCAGGCACAAAAGAAATTGCATTAGTGACCTCACCACTCAGGGAGAAGTCCCTTTCACTCCCCAAACCCATCCTGGGACTCATCACCTCCTTTTTTCAGTTTTGACTCATTAATGAACAAACCCACCCCATTAGGTATTATATATAACACACATCATGTAAGTGCAGCTTAAAATAATATTTTAATGCCATGGAAAAAAATCAACCAAATTGAACTGAACAAAGAAACAAAATTAAATGGGAAAATCACAGACTCATCCTGTCTATTAGGGATGCTTTTGCCAGTGATGAGTTGCTGTGGGATGTCTTAGCTTTTAACAGCACAACAGCTTCCAGTAGAAAAAGTCCAACCGAATTATTTTAATGAAATTTATCTCTAAAATTCTAAAAAAGGTCAAAAAAAGAGAAGCTTGAAGTCAAGATTTTCTGATTGAAACACGTGGGATGGATAATAGATTTTGAGTATCTGAGCTCTCCCTCTTTCTTAATACAGTTAGTCGCATTGTCTGGAACATAGATTTGTCTAAGTAGGAAAAAGAAGTTCAACTGGAATGATTTTCCAAGGTGCTAACAAATTTTCTTGAACAGGGTGTGCCAAGGGGAGCTGAAGGTCAAGAGTTCTCAAAGATGCTGCCAGGAAGAGAGGAAAGACCGCCTGGATTATGATGCTACTAAATTTGAGTGAGGAAACCAAGAGACTTAATGTGGTATCAGGAAGACAGAAAGCGAATGTATACCCTTAGTATTTCTATATACAACTATATATTTAGTTAAGCTTTGATATGTTTATATTAGATATATTTTAGCTTATTAATAGATATCTATTAATCTATATTTTGAAGACTTGCTTACAGTCCAAGACTCACTGTGTTTGGTCCTGGGCATACACAGAATTAATACAAGCTTCTCACTTAAACAGACATAATCGGTTTAGGGCTGGCCTGACTTTTATAGGTGGGAAAGAGAAGCCGAAGGTGGACAGAGCCTGGCTTGCTATGGCAAAACCTGCACAGAACTCGGAGCAGAATCTGTCTTGAGTCTCAGTATTACGACTGACCATTGTATGAGGAAGAAGAGAGATGAGAGGTAGGGAATGGTTTTCCAGGAGTGCTTTTATTCCCACCAACAGCTCCTGGTGTCTGAGTATCCCACTCTTACAGTGACCTTCTGAAAGACCACAATGTGCATTTTGTTTCAAATGTGGGGCATCCAAAATGCTTAGGTCAAGCCTCAAAGAATTGTCTTTGGTGCAAGAAAGCCTGTAAAGGAAATTTTCTAGAGAGGAAAATATCCTTATTTCAGTCTGTTTTTTAGGGCAGACTTCTTGACAGCATGCAGCATCTCCCTCTGAGCTGGGCTGTAGTGTAATTTAGGACTGAATCTTGTTCTGCAATGTGATAACAGGATCATATTATCCAAATGTCATGCATCTAACTACTGAGATCTGGTTTTCAAACTTCCCTAAGACATTTAGACTCGGGGTTCTGTTAAGATTCATTGCAGGATGAGAAAGAAAAACCTGGATATTGGCAGGATTAGATTTAGGCACTAATTCTGGTCTTTTTGTGTTTTTACAAGCTACTCAATGAAGGGAGTTTGCTCCTGACTTACTCCAGGATACTTGGGAACTATCTCCACACTTTCAGTGTCTCTCTTGACATGAAAATCTAATCGTGCTCATTGCTCAAAACCAACTCTGGTTGAAGACTAATGCAAAAAGGCTCAGCTTAAGCTAGCAGCTTGTTCAGGAAATGTAGATAAGGAACCCTCGTGGGCTGCTTTGAAAGTCAATAGACTTGGGTTTAGAAGGATTAGTGAAGGGCTCAGTCCTGCAAGGTGCTGAGCATGATGTATTGCAATACTGTGCCTGTGTGTGTGTGGGCAGACACAGGAAAGTCAAAGGGGCTATTCAAAACCATATGAGTTAAGATCATGCCCATGTATTTTTCTGGCTGTAATTCAATGTGCTCAATAACTGGTAGTGTTTGTTGAGCTCTGGGGGAATCCCAGATCTCAGGAATGTAAAGGCCCAGGAGTCTCAGGATCAAAAAACAACTTGTTAGCCTGACTTACTTTTTTAATCTCATCGGCTGCCTTGAGTTCAGTAATCCTAGGCAGCTGTGATGGAGCACACACAGAGCATTTTAGACCAAGATGAACACTTATATTGTGCCCTGGAGCAGCCAGTGAAGTGCACAAACGTGTCCACATGAACACAAATTGCATCACTGCTTAATGAGAATTAATATCTCTAATGTAGCATGGGGAGGGGACCTCAGTCATGCACCAAGACCCCAGAGGATGTGGCATTTTACTGAGACAAAACAAAAAGTAGGTCTGGTTTCAAATAGTTTCTTAGAAGAGCACAAATTAAGAGGAAGATGCATGTGGCACCTGCTGAAGCTCCCAGTGGGCTTTCAAGGGTCAGTCTCGTAAAGGTGGACTTCATCTGGTTTTTAGGATGTTTTTTGCTGCCCTCTCTTCCCAGGAAATGTTGAACAGGAGCCACCGCTTTTTCAGCTTGGAGAAGAGAGGGCTCTAGGAAGACCTTATTGCAGCCTTTCAGTACTTCAAGGGGGTCTACAGGAAAGATGGCAACAAACTTTTTTAGAAGGACCTTTTGCAATGGAACAAGGGATAATGATTTTAAACTAAAAGAGGACAGATTTAGACTAGATACAAGGAAGGCATTTTTTACGCTGTGGGTGGTGAGACACTGGTGCAGGTTACCCAGAGAGGTGGTGGAAACATTCATGGGCAGGTTGGATGGGGCTCTGAGCAAACTGTTCTAGTTGAAGATGTCCCTGTTTATTGCAGGGGTTTGAACTAAATGGCCTTTAAAGGTCCCTTCCAACACCAACTAGTCTACGATTCTTTTGTCATTCTGCATATATTCCCATTCATAGAATGCCGGGTTTTTTTTTTTATTTATTTGATATTTTTTATAGAATAAGCAATATTTCCTTCCGGTCAGTATTGCTTGTGTGTAGGATCCAGTTAATGAAAATAAACCCCAGCAAATTTAGAACAAGAAACAGAATAAAAACCGATGAGATGACATGGACATAAGGAACTCTTAGTCCAAAAAGTATTTGTTTAAAACAAGAAACAGGGCAGAAGTAGATGTTGAAAGAGTTCCCTGTGGTCACATAGGTTGTTGGTGTCAGAAACAAAGGAAATAAAAAATAAAGGGGTCTCTTACAGCACTGATCTGGCCGTACTCAGCCCATGCAATTGGTCTTCAAAGTCTGTGCCTACAGAAGGAAGAGTCAAAATGTTAGGGTTTCCTGCCACGGTGAAGGGAGATACGGAGCCAAAAACCATGTGTCTTCTTTATTTACCAGTCATAGAATAGTTCTAATTTCTGTGAAGTGTCATGTACTGGGGCAGAGACAACATATTAAACGCCAGGGTACCCAGTTATTCTAACAAACCTGGCACATGCTCTCTGCGCTCTCCTGTAAAACAATAATGCCTTTTCTCCAATCATTATTCATCACACATCAATCTGGCTGTTCATTAACGGCCCTGACCTGAATCTGTCACTTTACAACAAACCTCTGTAGGATTGCAGGTTTACTGCCATATAACTCCTTTATTATACAGAGAAGGCTGTAATAAGCTGATTTTAAAAACTGCTCTTTTTTTTTTTAAGACTTAATATATACTTCTCAGACATCAGATAAGTATAAAATAAACCTGGCACTTCACCCAAAATGTATTATGCAAAGAAATCTGTCACTATAAAAAGCCTAAAGCATGCAGGGTTCTCTGTACCATCTTCTCTCCACCGCCTTGGCTGCATGAGAGGGAGTCCTGTTGTGGCAACTCTTAATTCTTTAAAAGTCTTGAGTCAAACCATCCTTTCTATGATTCAGCTGGTGCAAGACACCTTTTCTCCCTAGAAATGCAGCTTTCTGGAACAATATTATCATTCTGAGAAGGAAAGATATAAAGTTAAATGGAAAGCGCTGTTCTTAAAGTTTAGAGTGAAAGGTAACATCCCATCTTATTTCAGCTCAGGATTCTCAGGACAGCCTTCTTGAAGGGAAACTGGTAAATGATTGAAAGAGGCAAGGGATTCTCTCTTGGATTTCATGCCAGAGGAGACAGAACTGGCCAAATGCTAAAATGGAAATGAAGTGTTTCAATAATTTCCCATTAAAAATGTCAACAAAAATTATATTTTGCTGAATTCACATTTCTGTAAGAGAAAACGGTTCAGATGGGGAAAAAAAAACCCAAAACTGGTCCTCTCTATTGGCAGAGCTAGTTATGGGGAATGAAGTTCATCACATCTGGACTAATGGGGTGTGAAAATTTGACCTCACTTAGTATATGTAGACCTTTCTTACTGCTCCTGAGAGGCCTGGGAGGAAGGAGTGATCCCTGATTACACTGTCTCCTGTCTGCACGGCTGTAATGTGCTGATCCAGACAGGGCTGGAGTATGAGAAGTCTGTGGGTTTGCTCCGTGTGCTTACAACTCCCACCCTGGTCTTCAGACCGGTCTGTAAAAGCTCGTGTCTGTCATGCTTCCCATGGCTAATGCTCCACAGAGGGAATCAGCCACGATGGCAAGACATCATACAGCAACCAAATTTTCTCTTGCCCTTGCGTGGCTTCCTACCTCCCCAGAAAATTATTCTGTGTGTATATTTTTTCCTTTCAAAGTACGTGAAGTAGCAAAGGTATTGTGTTGCAGCTCTGCTAGTGTGGCATACAGGACCTGCTGCTACATGCTGCAGGATATATGCGGATGGTTGGTAGTGATGTGAAGGAGCAAAGTCAGTTCTGATAGTGGTGAAGAATTGTCCTAGACAGAGAGAACCAAATTATACATACATGTATGGGTAGCTAAAATAGACCCAGGAACAAAGTATTTCGTAAACTACACTGGTGTTTGACTTACAGGGCACAAGGTGATTGCTCTAAAAGGAGTCAACTCTTGTATGGGATGAGATTGCCCTGAATATAGGACCTTGGTGCAATATGGTGGTACGTATGGTCAAGTAGAACAGTGTTTTTGCAAAATAGAAGGCAGAATTATGATGATCATCTACAACATTTTAAAGCAGGACTTTACAAGTTAGAGCCCAACTAAAAAGGAGAGAAGGTATTTTGAGTTTTACATCTAAGCCAATGATTGTGGCAGGGTTTTACCATCTGTTCTGTACAATTAGTGAACAAATCCCCAGATAATTCTGTTAATCAAAGCCCATCTTTTGAATCTGTTATTGGGTTTTTCCTCTTGATGCCATCACTGGCCAGCACAAGCTGAATTACTGTGTTCTTTATTAACCAGCACTGCTTGCTCCACCTTAATTAGTACAGACCAGTGGAGTTAAGGTGAATGAGGTGAACATTAGATGCGATTTTGTCATTGATGTTGAAAAGGTAACCAGATTTCAACTTTTCTCTCTGTAAGTACATGCCTTCCTTTTGTGAGATGATCAATAGCACTTCCACTGGAGGAGGTGGACAAAGCACCTTTCAGAACTGATAATTGTGCAGGATCCAAATCTTTTCTAATAAAATCTTTCAAAACCGTTACAAATTTTCTTTCCTAGGAGACCTATAATTATTGAGAGCAAAAGAGAGAAGAGACGAGAGCTATCAGCCTGTTTCACATAAATAGGACCCATTCTAACAACAGACTTGAAAGACAGAGATATGTACAATGAAATAAGGGTGGAAAAATAAATAATAAT
This sequence comes from Thinocorus orbignyianus, assembly GCA_013400375.1. Lineage (NCBI taxonomy): Eukaryota > Metazoa > Chordata > Aves > Ciconiiformes > Thinocoridae > Thinocorus > Thinocorus orbignyianus. The sequence goes on along the minus strand of VXBW01007470.1, from coordinate 101,165 downwards.
AATAAAAGAATAAGGATCGATATCTCTAAGAAAAAAAAATCATTTAATTTTATACAAAACATAAAGCGTACACACATTCTGTGATTTCCCAGTGGTCTCCTGGCTGATTCTATTTTCTTGTAAAACACACATCTTTACACACTGCATCCACAACTCCTATCTTACTAATACAAAATGTACATTCAAACTGCAGGACATCCCAAGAGATTTATTCCCTTGATGCTGCTCTTCCTCTTCTTTTTCATGTTTCAAAGTCAAATATTTATCATTTGGCATCTTCTATGCTTTGCTTTGATCCTCAAAAGAAAGGAAAATCCCTTCTCATTGCCCTTGCTTTGGAAAACCACAGAGGCAGAGAAGTGGCCAGGGAAGTGCAGGAAGATGATCAACTTAAGAGAGCAGATAGGAAGACGGCTCCAAAACAATTGGTTTTTTCCCAAAATGTGGCAGCATTTCCACATATTGACATATGCAAAAGCTTGGCATCCAGGAGGGAAAAATATTAATTCAGGTTGAGAAAGACACTCAGACATCTTCTTTTACCTTTGAAAACATCAGGTTTTAAATTCACAGATGGCGCATAAGGGCACAGTGTGGTTTATCATGATTCGTCTCGAAGATCTAGCCCATTCTTAGAAGAGCAGAGTTTTTTTAAAAAGTTTTTTCTACACATTTTATTACAGCGCATCCCATGCTTTCGTCCATAGCATTGGTGGGGAATGTCTGCAGGAGGCATATTCTAAGTTTATCCTGATCCAAAAGTGTTCTCCTTCACCTAAATTTGCCTGGACTGTAGTCCAGACTATGAAAAACGAAGCTGTTGATCCTTTCTCCTTGCTGACAAAGTATGATATTGATAGTTGGTGAAACTGTGTGGGATAGTGTGTGAAAAGGGCCAAAATTAAAAATCCAGTGACGTCCCTCCCTCCCGCTGCAGACAAACACAGATGCTGCTTAGGTGTCTTTGTCCGTGTCTGCTGCCTCCAACTTGGAGATGGATTGCAAAGGACTCTGACTGGGTAGCACCTCTGGCCTCTGCCCTACCTGTGGCACCCCTCGATGATATTTCAGCTAGAGGTGTATCTGCCCCCTCCCCAGCCCTGGCCTCCAGGTCGTCCAACCATTTTGGAAGTCAAGCTTTGGTTTCTTTTCACACATGGTTGCTTGTAGAGACTCTGTCTCTTCATCTCTTCCACTTAGTGTGGAGGTGAGAGGAGAGCAGTCAAAAGAAAAGGATGAAAAACAAGCAAAAGAGGGGGTGAAATACACACTTAGAAACCACTGAAAGCCTCCTCAAATGTACATAGGAGAGCCAGACTCTCTGAGGTACCCTGAGTGATAGCAGTATAGACAGGAGGTAAGGGGAAATAAAGAAAAAAAAAGAAGTCATTACATTGAAAACTCACTTGAAAACAGCAAGAGAACATGGGTCTGAGCCAGGCTGCGGCTCAGCTCCCATTACTGCTGCTGTGTTGAGCGGTGCTTATCATTCTGTGTAGTTCAGGGAGCTTTCAGGTGATTGCTCTAAAAATACCTTATCTGCAATGGTTAAAAATAATTTCCTCCTTTCTATTTATTGACCTCCCTCTTTCTCTTTATGACCTCCCATTCCCAAATGTCTCCCAAGTATTTAAAAATAACAATCTGTCTTTCTTCCTTCCCAGCCTAATTTGATTAGTTTATACAGCTCTGTTTAATTGGGTGCATGCGGAAAATGAAGACCTAAAAGAGAAGCTCTGCATTCACCGTTTAGAGTGACACTCAGGCTGAGCCCTCACAGGAATGGACACTGCTCCTCACACACTGTCCATGAATAGGTTTTGAGTGTCTCAAATGCAGACTGGTCTCTTTTGAGCTACTTCTTTTTTGTCCTCGTGATCCACAGCCTGAGAGAGGTGGGCTCAGTGGAGGAGAGATGCTTAAGATTGAGGGGAAAACAGTGGAGAGAATAATAAAATGCAGTAACTTGCACCGTGAATGGATTAACAGCTGCATCTTATTCCAGTTACAGCTTTTCCTTGCTGTGTCTTCTCATGCATAAACTAGCTATACGCAAACTCCAGCCCTGCGAAGTGCCTGGACAGTGTAGCTGGTTCATTGTCTTCTCAGACATTGTTTAATTTTTGCCTCTCCTGATTTGAAGTGGGCATTTATTTCTTCATTTTTAGTCTTCTGAAAGGGATAGAAAGCAATCTTGAACTCATCAAAGGGGATGAGGTCCCTGACACTGCCGCTTCAGACCATATTGTCTCTAAGGCATCAGATATTTTCTTTAAACATTAACGTATGTAAAGGAGAAGACTGTGCTTGCGGGAGTCCACAGGGGTAAGCATGGAAAGCTGTGCAGGGTGTCTGCCCTGATTTGATTTGGAGGGAATATTTAGAATGATGTTTTTCATCCTTTGCTAGAGATGGGATATTATTTAGCAAGCAACGGTATCAAACACAGGGGAAAAGAACGTCCAGCAGAATGGATACAGATGCACTTCATCTAATTTAGTACTTTCATGCTCCTCACTTTGTGATTGAGGATGCAGAGAACAGCAGTCACTTTGTGCTGCAAGCACAGCTTTTTATAAGGACTTTTCGGTACCTTCTGCCCTATTAACACTTGCTGTATTCTAATCCCAGGATTAATTATTCATCTTATACCCAGAAGTGCAGCAATGATTATGCTGAAGAGCAGTTAGGCATTTTCAAATGGAAGTGATGCCGCAGTGTTGGAGAGATACATATTTCAAGGGTATGAGTTTGTCCCTCTCCCCTGCCCAGATCTCCTCTCCACTGAGTGATGTCTCGGAGTTCCTCTTCTCAATCTTTAAAGTACCTCTCTTTGTTTCCCTCTTTCCCCCTTCTCACAATTACGTCTTTTAGCTCTCTTGTATCATTACCTTTACCCTCTGTTGATTTGCCTCTGCAACTAAATTCTCTGCTGCTATCTCTGCAGGCTTGGATGAAAGCACATTGAAGACAACTGAAATTTTCTTGCTGACTGGTGGAAGATATTGTTGAAAGTAGTGATAGTACTGAAACATTAAGAATAACAAAACTTAACTGCAGCTTTCTGCCTGTGGATTGGGGATGAGTCAAGTGACTTCTACTTAGCGCTTCCAACAGGCTTTAATTTCTCTGACTCCATGAAACTTAAGCAAACCATTCCAACACCATTTTAGAAAGACAAAGATGTTCAGATCCCTATAGAAAGAAAAAAATGTTCCTTTGAAGGAGCTATCTACAGAGAAGTAAGATTTCTCACCTCTCTCTGAATTTTGAAACTTCAGACAAATGTGGGTAACAATGAGGATGGCTAATTTCTGCCACCAAAAGGTAGGCTTTCAGTTGAAACTAGTCATTTAATCCATAGAAAGAGAGACAGTCAGCTTTGGAGGATGAGTCATGCCACCCACTTTAGACACTGTACTTTGGAAGAGTTGACTTATTCTCTGGAGATGTCTCCCTTTCTTTCACAGCCTGAAGAGAAGGGCTAGATCACTGGCTTAGACATCTAGACTTTTACATGGCTAAAATTGGGTAAAAGTAATCTTCATGTTGCTGAAGAATAAAGCACTGTGATGAACACCAAATCATTGTTACTCTGTGATCCTGCAAGTGGAGCTGCAGGATGGACCTTCTGTCTTGTCTGAAACAGGTCTGGAGTAGTTTCTGCCCACCAGTGAGACAGCTCACGTGCAGGCTGCAGCCTTGGTGAATTCTCCTGGGAGTCAGCAGATATTCTCTTTGTGTTTCTTGATATGAAGAAGTGAGTGAAGACTTAGAGTCCAACTAGATTTCATAAAACTCTTTCCTTTCCTTTGCTACCCAACTTGGATATTGCACCCTGTGGGCTGTCATGCCTTCTTTCCATTGAGATTCTCATCCTTAATCTATTCTATTCAATTCTATTTAGATATTTCTAACAGGCTTGATTTACTGTCCCTGACACTGCTACGACATCCCAAGATCCTGGGACAGACGGAAACCAAGTACAAGACCTGGGTTTATTTTCTAAACACACCTCCAGCTAGGCTAGCTATGGCCATGCTCGCTCTCGGAGTAGAAGACCAGCGCTTCACACGGTTACTGGAGTGCAGCCAGTTTTCTGATGAGAGAGCACAAGAACAGAGTTCAAATTGTTCATTTTCAGAAAAACACATGACAGGAAAGAAGTTAGGACTTGTTCTTGTTCTCTCTTGCTCATAGTTTCTACCTTGCATTTTTGTTCAGGGCTGCGTCAGTACATTCATTTATAAAACTGACCCGAAGACAAATTCGCACAAGCTTTTCTTGCCTTCCCACTGCTATCTGGGAGCCAAGACTCCATTTTTTAACCATATGACACAGCAAGATAAGCCTCACAATAAAAAGCAAACAATGCAAGGCCAACCCTGGGCCTCCAAGCCACGATCTCCGTTTGTTCAGCATTTTCCCAGGAGGTTGTTGGACATACCTGTGAATAAGGCTGAATGCAGGGAGTCAACTTTGCCGAAGCAAAGAGCATGGCATCCTTGGTTATTAAACCATTTGTCTTACAGCCCCAGAGAAAAGGAGTTTGCTACAGAAAGTCACAAGTGGACTGAGTTTGTGTGTCTCAAGCACGCTTCTCTCCCTTTCACTGCATGCCCGGCTTGGCACCATTGCAGCACGAGCACCAGCTTCTGGAGAGGAGAGAGCAGAGACTGACAAATGCGGGGAAAGGAAAAAAAAAAAAAAGATGTGTCAGTAAAGCTATTTTTGAAACTGTCTCTGGCTCTTGTCTGCATTATCTCCAGATCTCCCCTCAGCAGTAGTTTTTCGTTGATCATGGTAGGTTGATGAGTTTTTCCAACACAGTTTTATAGGAACATTGCAAATTCATCAAGAATTTCCCTAAAAATTAACAAAACAGAAACAAAACCAGAGTTGATACTGTCAAAAATTCACTCTTTGAGTAAACGATATTCTCCGTGGCATGGTAATACAATATGCTGTTAAATTCTTTCACTCAGGAGGGAATAAAGGATATTTGAGCATAAATGCGTTCTCCACAATCCACAATAGCATAGCCTATCCTCCTGTGGATAATGCTATTAGTGCTACATTTCAAATTGAAAAGCATATGCTCTTCTTCTTTCAAAAACAAGGCAGTGCTGCCCACTTCCTTCACTTGACTAAAAACAAAAGCTTTTAAAGTGATAAAACAGCATTCATTTGATAAAAACAACCATCTGCACCTGATTTAGCTAAGTGTTAGCATTTAAAGACAAATTGCTGGTTGGGGAAAAATTAAACACAAGCATGAAAGTTGACGTGATTTGACCACAAATTGATATCTACTATCCCTGCCAGTGCTAACCCTAATTTTGATGCTCAAACCTAACCTTGAGTAGCAAGTCCCGATCAAGGGCTCTTTAAATCATTTTATTTTATTAACAACACCTCAAATAAACATGTTCCCAAACTCATCCCCCCCCTCTCCTTCTCAACCTATAAGTCTGTATTAGTTCAAGTGGGTTGCTTATTAAGTTTTTTATATCTTCAGAATAACAGACACCAACGTCTTAATGTACCAGATTTTCATAACGCAACGTGATATTAACAAACATCAAACTCCATCAAGGATCTGTGCAGCAGGCATCCTTAAAGCGTGTAATTAAGACAGCACAAGATAACATCAGCCACAAAAAAGAAAGCGGATGAGGGAACACAAATGCGGTTTTCTGAAGAGATCTGACCCTTAGAGGTCAGGAGCAGCAACACGGGAACGGTAAAACTGGTATTCTGATAGTGCCCTAAACTGCGATGAACTGCTCTGCTGTATGGATCGTCTTCAGAATAATAGCAATGCGCACAGCCAGAATGGGAGATGAGTAGTCAAAGGTACAAGTGTACTTTTAGAAACGGCTACATGGACTTCTGGGAAAGTCCTCGAGTTATAACTTCTCCTTGATTTTTTAAATCAGTGAGGAATATAATAAAGGCAACAATACCCACCTGTTAGAGAGTGCCTTTCACCACTAGACCTCAGAGGCTTCGCTACAAGGTGGGGGGGTCAGTATTTTGAACTTCCCACAATTTATCTCCGTTGCTTTATTTGCTATGCCATTCTATTGGGTAACACCCCCCCCCAAGGGTGGAGGTGCTCATGGGGGCATGTGAACTTGGGGGGGGCAGGGCAGGTGCAAACGAAACACGAAATAGTCAAGCGAAAATCATTGCTATTATCACTTGGCACTTACGAGATTCACCCAGAGTCCCCCATCTGCTGGGCTATTTCTGTTCAGTTTAGGAGAAGTGGAAAAAGTACTTTCTTTCCAAAATGTACCCAAAGGCTTTGAGAGGCGTTTGCGGCCGTGGACACCTCCTAATCTCGTTTCACTGGTACATGGCTGGGTATTTTTGTTCTAGAAAGTGTGGTTGCGGATGTGTCTGCTCTTCCTTTTCCTAGCATAGCTGAACGCATCCATGAACCAAACATGTATATTTAGCAGTTAAGAAAAAAAAAAAAAAAAGAAATAAAAATATCCCAGCATATCATAGTTTCTTTCCCACCAGAAGTTTCCTTCCATTCGGGCAAAACTTTCCACATTCACAGACAGTAAAAGACAAGTCCAAATATGTATTTTAAGTGACATCAGAGAGGAGAGATTACGAAGCGTTTTTCAGATGCATAAGTCCAGGCTAATAAACCCCCTTTTCCCTACTCACAACCCCCAGTGTCAGGCAGAAAAGTAAACCAATTTGTCACTACTGCTGCCTAGTGCCAGGATAAAAGTATGTGATATTCCCGTTCCTTTGCCAGAGGTCACTGGATGCAACAACTCAAAGACTGCCTGAAGAAAAACAAATGAGTGCAAATTTAATAAATTGCAAGGAATGAGCTCTGTCGTGACTAGTAGGAAGGCAGGGGGGGTGATATCTTTTGGGGGGAGCAGGGTTAAAAAAAAAAAAAGATGTACACAGTTCATCCAGCACATGACTACTTTAATCACTTTGCAAGGGGATGGCTGGCTTCAAGGACAAATGGATAATACATGTTTCACTGGGGCCGATAGTGAGATAGTGAGTATCTTTGAATGTACTGATACAGCAATTAAGCGAACTAGTGTCCTTGGGCAGCTGCTGAGTTTTCTTAAAAGTGGAGATTTTAGACAGCACTTCAAATCTTTCCCCACTCGCAGCAGGGATGCACAGAAAACATGCTACTGTGCGTGCTGACAAGAGCAAGGCATCTGTCTGGGGATATCCTTCCCGACTCCGTGGCTATATTTTGGGACCGCAGAGTCCTGACATGGCATGTTCCCTGTTCTAACCTGCTCCTTCACAGGGGCAGATGGAGGGATATCTCGATGCCATTCCCATGTCAAATGAAGAAGTACCTCTCGGGGGCAGTAAGAGAAACCATGAACTTCTATACCATCGAGCTCTTGCCCATAGGATCAATTAATCAAAAGAATGTGCAACTGGGCTTGCTTTCCTCTACAGATTGGGCAAATTTATTTTATGGGATTATAAAATTAGATTCTTCTTTTGGTATCCTCAAATGCATAGGGATGAGTCCAGCACTGCTGGTTTACACTAGCAGTGCATGCACAGCAGAGCTCTGAAGACCTCTAGAGAAATAACTGCACAACAGATGCCATTTTGGCTGACCACAGAAACTGGGAAAAAAGCCCTACAAAGCTGGAAGTCTTACAAAGCTTAAGAGCTAGATCTACAACCCTGGCACCAATCTCCTATCAGGAATGCTCTGGGTACACACTGAGTAATCTTATCTCATGAGCGATAGTTCTACAAAGGTTGCAAGAGTTCCATCAAAGAGCAAAACAAACCCTTGGTTCCCACTTTCTTCCCCAACTCTGATACGTCCAGAGTGGTGCATCCACAATCCGTCACTCCCTATGCTCCGGGTCACCCAGAGAGAAGTTACATTGTATATGTGCACTGCAGTGATTAACTTCTATCCGAGGGTTTATTAGACTAATTTTGCTTCTTTCTAATTTATTAGACTCATTTCGCCTTTCTGTGAGTTATCCTCCTACAACTGAGATCATTAATTCTCTGGATTTATTTGCCAAATATTTTTTCCTGGAATTATTTTTCTGTACCATAACTTACTTAAATTGTGTGCTTCTGCGGGTTGTCTTTTTTGATCTGTGTTTGTAGTCCATCTAGCACTTTGATTGGGGGCACACTGTCCCTCTGTGACATATATAAATATATATACCTATACATATCAGAAATAGTCATTACATTGTTATTACTCTATATCCCACGTTCATGTTGCGCTGGTTAGTTCTGACACAGCCGGAGTTCACATGCTGTGTATCTGTCCCCCTGATTTCATACACATCTCTCTATCAAAGCAGGTTGTTAGGGGTAAAGCTTAGAAAGAAAGTCAGGTTCCCTCTCATATTCCCCAGCAGCCATTCACAAGCAAAGGAAAAGGAGATTCAGCCACTGAGCAAACAAAAGCTGTATTAATTAGGTTGCTATTTCTGGAAAATGTTTTGTGGTGTTTTCTCATTGTTATTTAGTTCTCTTTAGTGGAACACCGGTGCCTCGTGACCCCAGATGACACTCACCACCAGCCTTGCTCTTTCAAGGTATCTTTTATTCCCAGACAAAGGGGAAAATGTATATTTGAATGTGGCCAGCAGATAGGCCATTGCTAACATTTCTTCAATAGAAAAAGACATTGTAGAATAAAGACATCATCGGTATTATCAGGAAGCCAGGTGTGGGCAGAGACGACTGAAGTGTTATCACACATTACAAGGATTAAAGGTTGCCAGCCATGACTTTGGCCACACTAGGGCAGATTTTCACTTGCATAAACTAAAGTAGCATCCATGAAAAGAATTAACTGTCTGTTATATCCCGTTACTTCATTGCAATTGAAGAATGCATGATGGAAAGGGATCTCGGAGGTCATAGCATCCAGTCCCCTGCTATCTCAGGCAACCGCACCACATAATTCCACTCATAAACTGATCAAGCTTCATCATAAAACTAGTCAGGCTGATGCTTGCCAACCACTCCTCCTGCTGAAGGCTGTTCTAGAGCTTCTCTCCTCTGCTGGCTGCAAACTTCTTTCCAGCTTTCAAACAGAATTCATTAAATGGAATCCATCTCGGCGTGCTTTCTGCATGCAAAATTTTAATCCCACTGGGGAGGAAGCAGGGACAGGATGGTGGGATTTGTTTGCCTTTCTTTTGTTTCACAAATCTGGGATAACTATCCCCAGATGTAGGATGCTCACTGTATGGATGAAAGATTAAAGACCAGCTTTCAATCCATACCTTTCCTTCTTGTGAGAGGAATGCATAGAAGGACACTGCAGCTGCTGAGTTTCTGCTGCTTCATTTCAGTCTTTTCTTTAAAGATGACTTTCTCCCAGGCAGACCTGTTTCCTCACATTTTGACTTATCCCAGGACAATTAATGGCAAAGACAAAATATCAATACCAGTTGTTTGTCCACAATCCCAGGTAAAACACAAAAAATATCCAGGCAGTTCACTCAGACAAGTGTGTGCAGGATCACCAGGCTAGATGTGAACATGATTAAATCCCGTGAGCTCCACAGTGGGTAGAAAGATGTACGCTGGACCCTGGATGTGCTATGTTAGCTTAACATGGAGAATAAACTAGACTTCACCCATTCAGATTTGTCTAACGGTGTGAATTTGCATGGGGTGCGCGATAAAATTGTTGACCAACTGGGAGGTAGAGACAACACTAATGCCATCAAGAGTACGGGTGCATCAGTAATGAGCTGGAAACATGTGTCTGTGCTGCTCTTCAGTCTTAGTCTGCATCCACCACTGGTGATGGGCAAAGCCCAAACTGATGGCAGGTCACAGCCTGGTCTGCCAGAACATGTCCTGGCCTTGCATCCTCCTGGGCTTGCATCCTCCCCAGAATGCTGTGGGTGTGTTTAGTCAAAAAGGCTTCAAATCATTGTATACACATTGTTTTTCTCTCTGCACACAAGTTAAATATTTTTTAATAGCATTATCACCTTGCCGAATATAAAAATATCAAAGGAAATACGCTTTATTAAAAAAAAACACAAATGTATAATCAGCTCAACAAGCAGGATTTCTCAATAAGGATGTGATTAGATGAAGTGAGAATTCACTCCTGGACTTCTATTTGCCAGTAAAAACATGCTATTGTTTTGGCTAAAAAGGACTAAAATGACAGTGATTTAGAGATTCATTTAGTAAGCTTCTGTTTCTTCCTTCCAGGCACATTGTCCCTGGAGGAGTTAAACTGGAAATCCAAAGAGGCTTCTGACAGTGGGGAGCTCAGAGGAGGTGTGGAGAGCATATTTCAGCAGTTCTGATGGTGGCAGGTGGTGATTTCAAGTGACGAAGCAGAAGTAGGTTGCAGTCTCTGCACAGCCAAAGATGGCTTCAAGCTCTCAAAGCCCAGGGACGGGTGTATCCACTGCTAAAAGCCAGTAAAATGGGCTGGTGTACTTTCGATAGAAGCTTCCTAAGAGAATTTGGCCTCAGTGATAGGGTAATAATGGTAGTTTAGCTCAAAATTTTTAAAGCCTCTCCCTCCATCCCTGCTGTTTCCTTAATTACGTTTTTGTTTTGCTTGTGATATCCACAATGTCTGGAAGAGAAAAATAGCTACCAGAAGCTAGTACATGAAAATTTAAGCTATTGCTTTGGGTAGGGGTTGATCCTGTGAGGTACTGGGCACACTGGTCCAGATTCTGTGCCGTCCTTCCTTAACTGCTCAGCTCTGAATACACTGCGAAACACTTGGACTTGGCCAAAAGCAAGTGGACCAGCATTTTGAAGGGCTAAGTCTTGTGAAGATGAATCACATGGTCGTGATCCAAAGCTATTTGTCCTGAGGTAACGAGTGAGGCTGAGAGTGTTAAAAAGCCCAGAATGACTCTCAAACACACTCAGAGCAATCTTCTGGATTGCCCTGGAAAAGAGGAGCCTACCCTTTGAAGAAATGCATCTTTTTGATGTGGACAACACCATCCTCATGGAAGCGTCCTCTTACAAGGCCATCAGCAACAAGGAAAAGCCCAAAAGGTTGACAAATCCATGTGGAGTGAGAAAAACTCTAAGACACAGTCCCAGAATGCTTATCCACCAACCGGACCCAGCAGCTTCAGGAAGAATAAGAACAAACACTTTTTGCTATGGGTTTCTTTCTTTGTCTTCCTCGGACTAATTTTTCAATTATTTTCTTTTTTCTTTTGTCTTTTCTCCTTTCTTCCCGCTAACCTTTGCTCTTTCACCTCCATCTCCCCCCACCATCCTTTTTATGTCAACATCATCTTATCTTCCTGTCCTTCTGTCTTACTTATTTCCATCCTGATCTGTCATGGCAAATCACATTCTCCTGCTATTCTCTTATTTTCATTCCTTTTTCTTGAGTGTCTTCCAGACTTTCCTGCTCCTCTCACTGCTTTTCTCTGCCTGGCTCCAAAGCTATTCCACTCCTGGGCTGCAGGGAAGAGCTATTCGGCAGCTGAGACCAGGAGTTAGAGCCCTGGACGTAAAGCGTCGCTGCTTGGTTGGCTCTTTGGGATCTCCACAGAGTGCAGCGATTTAACAAGGACATGGGAGCACACCTGCTCCTAACAGGCTTTGAAAATTGACTTCAGAAGCACGAAATGGGTCAATAAAAACAAGAAATGAAATTGATCTCAGAGGTTGTGTATATATATGGCAATGAATAGATTCATAGTCTCAAATTCCTCTCTCCATTGGGAGACTCCCAGCTCCTGGCCAAGTCAAGAGTTGCCGCAGCATATAGAAATGATGTTACAGTCAGAGCAGGGGACAAGAGCAGTCGTTGAAAGCAACAGGGACACCAGCTGCTTTTGGGAAAACCTTCCAAGGTGTCCATAAATGAGCCAGGAAAAGAGGCGATAATATATTTGTATTTAATTTAATTTTTTTTTTCTTGGCAGTACATAAGACTACAAAATAATGTCAGAGCAGGGGTGTGTATATAATAACTTGCAATAAAAAGCAAAACTGCTGGAAGATTTTCCCTTATAGGCATATTTTGTCAAGTATTGTTCCACATTTACTTTTTTGCCTCTTAAACTAATAGATCCTCCCTCTGCATTGTGAGAAACACCTTTTGAAGACAAGAAAGAATGGGAACGAAATAGTAAAACATAAAATAAACACTGGAGCCCATGCCTCTACTCCCAAGTGAAAGGAGATTTCAAAGGGAAGCATTTGTAATTTAGATTTCTGAACAGCAGTGAAGAGGAGCCTCGCTACTGACTATTTCCCAGTGAAAATTCCGAGGCTGTATTGCTCTGTGACAGAGGATGATGGTGATGGAAGATTTGGGAATACGCTTAAGAACTACTGATTCTCGTACAGCATGCTGGAGGAAGGACTTCAGAGTCTATGGGGAGATCTGGAGCAGACGTATGTCTCAGAAGATGGTTGTTAACCAAGAGAAGAGTGGTTTGATAAACATCTCAGGGGCCCAGCCTATCTATCTGTGGCATTCAGGTAGCCATACCTATAACCAACTGACATACAACTAGTTGTGTTCTTTTGCTTCAGCCTCCTGCACATGTAGATGACACTTTCAACATCACATCCTCAGAAGCTTGTGGCCTGAAGGCAATCTTGCTGTTTTCAAAACTTGGCTATTGACTTCAGTGGAAGTAAGATGGGGTAACGTGAGCTGGTTTTAATTTTGCAACAGCTCAGTGATCCTTCATCTTCTCAGGTAGTGAGTTTGTAGTGTCCACCTCCCACCTTTGTCACTGCCAAGGACCACTGGTCTCACTCTGCTCTGGCAAAAGCAATCAGCCAGCACAGCAAAGTGAACTGAATGAGGTGATTTTAATTTGGATGAGAAATGAATTGCAATAAGTTCCCCATCACTACCAGCAGCCCCCTACGGCTCAGAGATTTTTAGTGAGAGAGGCGCCAAACAAGGGGAAAAGATAATAACAGGGGGCTCGCTGTATGCTCTCCACCCCCTCAGCCCATGACTGTTTATTAAAATTGAATTCCTGAGGGGTGTTTGAACTCTACTTCTGACTAGGAGAGATAATAACAATGAAAGCTTTGATGAGACCAGTTTGAGTTTCCAAATTTCTGAATCTATATGAGTTTTTGAACTCCTCGGGGGTTAATATATCCAGGTGAGAGAGTAGACAATTAACCTGTACCTTTCAGCCACTGAGATCACCACAGTTAGAGCTGCAGGAGATGATGCACATCACAGGACATCCTCTATCACATGCTTTTGGCTCCTTCCATCCCTCCACATGGACCTGCAGCCCTATTTCTACTGTGGAAATAGCAGCAGTAGAGTCGGATGCGCTCTAGGATGAGTGTGCTCTCATCTAACACCTCCTGCCTCCAGGGTATCAGGGCTGATGCCTGTTTCATCCTGTTGTTGCTACAGCACAGTGTCCAGAGCTCAGTGTTTTGGAAACCAGATTATTTCTGCAATATCAGGAGAGATATTTGACTCACACCATCAGTGGCAAGTTTAAAAACACATCAGTTGAAACTAGGGATCACTGAAAGTAGCTCTGGCTCACAAAGTCATACCTCTATGGCTCTACTAGCCCCTGTAGTTTGAAGAATACAGGGGCCATGAAAACATCCAAGCACAAGAGATGCTATTTAGTGTGTGCATGTGTCTACATATATGGTTTGAAATGGAAAAAAGTTTCACAGCTCAATAAGAACTGGTGCGTGGTCACAGAAAGACAAGAAGATGACCGTCATCCCACTTCTTGGGCCTCCAAAGTCTGATTTGGTCACCTTTGAGAGAAACAGTCAGTTAATAAATCCCTCTGGAACCTGGGACTAAAATCCTGGGAAGAGCACAACAAAGCCATCTCATGCAGAAGTGGGACAGAAGGAGGGACCTTACCAGCTGTTCCCACCATGAATCTTGTGTAATTAACTCGCACCGTAAATGAAGCAAAGCCAACATGACAGTCACAGCTGGATTGTGTTCTTTGCTGAGCTTTAGCTCCTTCAGACCAAGTGCAGACATCAGCATCCCTTCCATTTCTGGGTATCTTTGAAACTCCTTGACTAGCCCAGCTCAGACCTGGCCTCTTTTTTATGCTAACCAACATTTTGTAGAATAGACGTCTCTGCCATATTGTAGCTACCTCTGGCCGAGCCATCCTGGCACTAAGCAGCCAAAAGCTTCTGTTGACCTTGGCTGACTGCTGCGTCTTCCCAATCCTGTTATCGCTCTCTGCTGGATCACTTGCTGCTGCAGAGCTCCCTTGATGTCAAGCAGAAAAAAATTGATTGAATGGAAACGTAGGGGAATAAATGCACAGGCTGATATGATGGAAATAGTTTAGCTTCAGTCAACTTTACCATTAAGCACATAAAAGAAGAAGTCTGGTGGTGTCTAGGACGCTTCCTCACTGCTCATCCTCACAGAGAACTGAGAATTGATAACTGCACACCTTTGGTCACAGGACAGCTTCCTAGTTCACCCAGCAAGAGGCAGGGTGAGTGGGAAAGCCAGGCTTTGACTGTTTGGATGACCCTTCCATTGGCACAGGGTACCTCCCCTTCCTCCCACCCCTTTGCCATACACTTTCCTTTGTCCCAAAACTTTCCCACAGCCCTCCATGTGCCAAGCATTGCTGATTTTCTCTCTCACCTGCACAGCTTTCTGTTCCCTGCCAAACTTCTTGTGTAGGAACTCCAAACCATTCCCTATATAAAACCATTCCAATTTGGAGGTCTCCTTGCTTCAATCAGCAGACATACCAGCCTCCGGATTTCAATAGGCCTTTTCGACAACAATATTCCTCCATCTTCATCCGCTGCTGTGGGGAAGTTCACTGTAGTGCAGTGTCTCTCCTTCCCATTGTTGGAACTGGTTGTGTCTGGCATGGTCTCTGGGCAGTGGAGGGATGATAAGTGTGCCTGATTATGACCTGTAGGTGATTGAACATGAAGTTCCACAGAAACACACTGGATGCAGAGCCCTGAAGAGAGAGAGGGAAAACATGAAACCAAAGTGGAAAACTACATTTGGGTCAACTGCAGCTCAGAGGTAGCTCATGATGGCAATAATTGAAGCTTAGGGTCTTCAGTACAGCCCCCATCTCTGCTGATTTCTTCCTTTCTTTTCCATGGTTTCCTACTCCCTCCTTGAGCTATCCCATGAATTCTGTGTGTGCATGTCTGTGTCCCCTGAGTTACCAGCCTGACAGCCCCTGATGATGGGTTGCTGATCCCATGAATCACAGAGCTCTTAAGCCCTTTCTCAACCCTTCCAAACACATCCCTTCACTCTGGATGATGCAGTGAGCTTCTTACATATCTCTCAGTTGCCTGGTTACCAGGTTAACTATGATGACAAATGCTGGATGACAGTTTGTTTAACGCTGCTTCCTCCATGATCTAGGCTCCAGCCTTCTCTAACCTGCTGCAGTGTCAAGCCTTCAGATGCTCTTGTTCACTGTCTCTTTTGGGTAACTAGCCTCCTGCATCCTATATTCAGTCTAGTCTATCCTGTCATCTCCAATGTCCTCTGATTGAATTGCCTTGTCACATTGCTACAGAGCAGCTTCTCCAGGATCCCTCAAAAAAATATCCATGATTTAATACCTCCATTCTGAAGAAGGCTGTTGCAGGAAGGATGAATGCTTTTCCTCTCCCCCTGCACTAGAAAGGCGATATAGACATATAACATTGATCCTCTACCTTATAAGCTTTCAGTCTTGAGGAAACATCTATCTTTAGATGTTCACATACAACTTCATATAACAGGATCTAGTCTTGCTGCAATTGCATTATAAAAGAGTAATATTAGTAATGTGTGTAACTGCCAAACCTCTAATTCCATCACTTATATACAGATGATGCCCTTTAAAAATGCAGGCCACCTCTCTTTTATGTATTTATAGTGTTGAGTACGATGTAGCTCTTACATGTTCCCATCATGCAAATAAAAGATATCTCTAAAACTAGATTCCCTTCTATCTTGAATATGAGGAAGGGCTTTCATATTACTAAGTTTTATTTTCTTGTCTGTAGTAGCATCCCTGGAGCTGTTGAGTGAATGCATCTGATTTTCTAATCCCAGAACTACTTATCAGAGAAGACAACTCTAATCAATAGTCTCCCCTACCCTGGCCCAAGGTGATCCTATTGTACCTCTAACATGTCAGAACGTCTTTCTCCTCTAAGCTAAAATGGGACATTAGTCATCCCACAGCCAAAACTGCTCCACAATTGAGTGGTCTTTTGGAGAGAGGTTTCTCAGAAGCTGTATGAAAGTCCAGCTGGCAAACAGACTGACCAAAATATATTTTATTCTTCCAGAGCTGAAGCCCAGAGCTTTTGGATGAATATGTGCTTAACTATTTATAATTGACCTTTGCACAAAAGCACATGAAATTTTTATAGCCTAAAGCCTCATTTATTAACTTTACTGGAGTGTAAAATATTGCTGTTTGCTATAAATTTGTACCAGGACAAACAATATATATGCTAATTAGCGGCTGTGCAGCCATTCGGGGGCGTACGTGCTCACCAGTCACTTCCAACAGGCAACAGAGAAGACTGGAATAGACAAATGACAATTGAGTAGTTTGATACTCTCTGCTCAAACAGTGAAGTCTGAAGAGGTGAATTAATGGTGTTCATTATAACAAGTCCATTTCCTTTCCATTTCCTTTATAAATTAGTCCAGGTAACATACTGTGTCCCTGAGAGAGTCGATCAGAGGCAACCTGCTGAGATGCACCTGCAAAACCGATCACTCTGGAGAACTTTCATAACTCCTTAATCAGCTTTCTCCTTACTTTGCCTTCCTTCAGCCAACCCATTCATCTTCTTCATTTTTTCTTCTCCATCTGCATTTTTTCCTTTTATACTTTCCCTTATTTTTGTTTTTGCATTACATTCTTTTTTTTTTTTTCACCTTTTTGCTGCTGCCCATCTTTCCTTCTTTCTTCTTTTTTTTTCTCCTGTTTTCCTCATTTTTCTTCTTCATATTGTCTCTTGCTTCCTTTTTATCCCCAGTACCTTTTTCTCAACATATATTATTCTATCAGTTCTTTCAGGATCTGATTGCTATTTTGTTAACTTTGGATCATACATGGGCATATAACCCGAAGGCTCATCAAAACTCAGCATGAAATATGAAATACAAATGTGGGGGAGGGGGGTGAAGAGGGTGAGATGTTTAATTTTGTGTGGCTAAGCCAGCTATTCCATGGTTGGTTGGCTTTCGGAATCAAAGAAGTAAGGCTGTAGACTTAATAAAAGTAGCCTGTTGGAAACATCTCAAATGGTCCAGGAACTGTAGCTGCATACGGAGGTCTCCTATTCCTGTACTTGTCACAGGTAGATCAGTATATGCAAGCTGGAAAGATGGGTGGCAACCTACTAGCAATGAATATGACTGCTCTAAGTACTTGTATAGGGATAGGAATATGGAAGACAAATGCTATTTTAAGGCTGGCTGGTCACAAAAGCTTACCATGGATCTGAAACGATGCTCTTCAGAAGGCATCCTTCCTCTCCTCCCATTTCTCCACACCTCTCCAGGTCCCTGTCTACAGGATGTAACAAGCAGCCAGAAAACTCAAATGGGGACCACCCAAAATTATAACAGTGCTCAATCATCTGTGGGAACAGGGAAATCAGAAGGGTCACAGGGACACAAACAAGGAAGATTCAAACATAATAAACCCACTAAAAAAAAAAGTATACATATTTCCCTTGGACACAGATTTAGGGTGTTGGTTTACATGGAAGTTGGACCATTTAAAGAATACCATTGAGTTCATTGAATTGTGGGAAATGGTTAAAAAATTTCCATTAAACATTTGAAAAGAACTATTTAGTTTCTATCAAAATAAATAAATAATTAAACAAACAAACGAATAAATAAACAAATAAACAACTCAAAAATATCAGATCACAGAAATCGCTTCCAATTTTCCTTTGAAGTAGACAGGTATGAGCCTTCCTCTGAAGCCCATGGGAGAGAATAATGTGCCCCAAATTATCATTATCATGAGGCAAGTGATATACCTTGAGAATTTGAACTTAAAATAAATTTTTTAGCATTTTCAACCAATCCTTTAATTATATGACCACAAAATTATGTTCATATTTAACTTTTTCTGCTATTGATCCCATTGTAATATTGAAATATCTTAGTAGGACAAAAGTCTGCATGTGAATCAGATCTATATTCTATTAGTAATGTTAAATAAAAATATTCCCCTAAACCCACGAACTTTCTGCTTCCTGGAGAATTACATAAACCCTGTTGTGAAGCTGTCCTTGGATATTTGTAAAGGTAAATAAACAACAAAATACTTCATTAGCAGAACAGTTGTTTAAAAAAACTCAAATATCAGTTCATAAATTTCTTTGAGTTTACATGTGTTAAAAGAGAAAGCATCCTTTAATGATTTTTTTCTTCTTTTCCCCCATTAATTTTAACAAATTTTAAATGAACACAATAATGTACCAAAATCTCCAGGGTTTTTTCAGTTCTGACAGAGACACTTTGCTGAAACAACAGGTTTTCCTTTGTTCTCATTTAAAGACAGACATTCAGTGAAAGAATAAGGTTGGTTTTATGAAGAAAATTATTCCAATGAGCAGAACATGTTGTTTGGGTTTGAAATATCTATTGCTATTGCTATTATAAATCCTTGGCAAAAACCAAGTGTCCCCTCCGTACCTCAGTTTACCCATAGAAGAAGGGAGGATGTAGCATTGCTGTGACATATCTGAAGTAGAGGCAACTTTCGATGGATTTTGTTACAAATATTAGTTTTTGAGGAGGAAGTGGGAGGACAGGCCTGGAGGAATTTATTCCTGTTGTAGCCTAGTTGAGCAGAAGTGTGGTCTGGGTGGTTTGACAGAGAGGAAACCACTCCATCACCAGTCTGCACTCTTGCCAAGGCTCCAGACAGCACACACATTCTGGTTCAAGATGGAGCGGCAGGGGAAAGTGTCAGCATGAGCAGATATAAGAGTGTTCAAACACCCACTGCCTTCAGAGATTATATTTTAAATTGCCGATCATGAGAAAAATTATGGGCCAAATTGTCTGCTTATGTAGCTCATCTCAACTCCAACAGAGCTATAGTAGGAGATACATCGACTGTATCCAGAGTGTGCCCAGCTTGCTGTGTTCAAACAGCATGAGAATACTTGAAAAAATGCATGGGGTTTTTATAAGCACATTCTGAATTCTTGTTTATGCATCTTCTCTATTTTAAATCTTTAGGATATGCTGGGCTCACGGGGTAGGGGAGCTGTGGTTTTGGGTTTGTTTCTCCAACTGCATCTACAGATAAAACCACTGCAAGTTTTCTTACAGACAGACACACACACACAAGAGTATTCCTTAATAACTGTCTCCAAGAACTGGGGATTTACCCGAAAAACCAAAGAAAGCTCATGTCATTGGACAGTGCAGTGAAGGAGGAGATGCCTGAGATTTTTGTACACAGGACAGACATATGTAAGTACGTTCCCAGTAATCCTCAGTATCATCAATGCTTTCACCAGCTTCCTCTTGTTGGTATACCATTTTACACGGAAGTAAGCAGGAGATCTCTGTGATCTTATTAGCATGTTTCCTTTTCACAGCCTCAGAAGGGAGATGAATAGTTAATGAACTAAATTCATACTTCCACTGACCATTGGACTGGCTTAAATCAGAGATGTGGACCTGGCAGCCCCAGACCCTTCATCATGTCATCAAATCAGTATTGTCCACTACATTAAATTCATCAATAAAGAATTTTAAAGATCTTCCTCCCATCCATTCTGTTGTCATGTAGGAACAGTATTATCCACATGTTCATACATTTAAGCATAAACTGAGCTTTATGATCGATTCAATTCCATTTTTTAGGTAAACAGTATATCAGTGAAGGCACCATCATAAAAGTATTGACCCAGGTCATACCTGGCATAAAATGCCATCAGTTTCAGTGGGGTTGTGGAATTTGTCTCACTGCAATAAA
Organism: Thinocorus orbignyianus; assembly: GCA_013400375.1. NCBI lineage: Eukaryota > Metazoa > Chordata > Aves > Ciconiiformes > Thinocoridae > Thinocorus > Thinocorus orbignyianus. The sequence continues at coordinate 81,183 of VXBW01007470.1, read as the reverse complement.
CACTTCCTGTGAAGTCCAATTCACTAAAGAATCTGGAAAAACCTCCTTTTCTTACGTTATCACCGTGTGGTGGCGAAGCCGTTAGAGCATTTTCCCATGGTGTTGAAGCTGCTGATTCAAACCTCTCTCCAGCCTTGTGCACCCTCCTGCTTCACTTCTTCCTGGGGTGACAGGGTTGGAATTGGGGAAGGAGAAGGTGCAATGCACCCAGCAAGCAAACATGGGGAGGCTCCTATAGTACAGCTCCATTAGTCCTCCTCCCGCACCAGGTCTGCCTCACTCACTCCCTGCACCAGAAGCAGCGGAACATCATGCCAAATGCTTTGTCACTTGCTTTCGGTTACAGAAAGTGACCTTTATGCGTAGTTTTATCCCCAGTAAAATTAATAGTGACTAAGATTGGAGCGGCTCAGCCAGCTTCAGAGCTGGACGGCTTTTCTGGATCATATTCAGTGCCTAACATGCCTGGTGACAGCGTCCAGGTTTTAAGTGTTGCGAGTGAAGGGACCGCTTGCCTTGACTAGTACTCACACAACGGTTTTGCTGCCACTGCTAATATTTGAACAATGTGTTTGCCAATTACATTAATACAAACAAGTCCACTGGATCCCAAGGAAAGGCTGTGCAAACCCACAGCGAAAGAGATAGTGGCGCTCTGGCTACTCTGCAGAGAATCGTTCTACAAGGCAGGCGGAAGAAAGACAAGGATAAGATAGAGTGGTGAGCCTTCTGCCAGAAGGGATAGCTTGGCGAAGTGACGGGTGACTCCCAAAACTCAGGCTGGGATGTAGAGAGATGGGTGGGATATCAGAGACACATGATTTGTGAAGTGCCTCCCAAGAGTTACACACCAACTGCTTTCTTCTGATTTCATCAGTCATTTTCTTTCTCAACTTGAATTTGTCCAGGTGAAACATGAGTCTATTTTAGACTTATTTTCCGTCTTTAAGTTGACATCTTTTTGCTGCTCTGCTTTCTTGTTTAATCTCTCCTCATAACCACTCGTCTGTTCCTGTTTTCCACCACTACAACTGGCCATAAGGCCCTGCTGATCTACTGACTTCTAGTATAAATAATCAGAAACTCCTTACCATGAGAAAATATCATCTATGAGTGCTGAAAGCATGAGCTCAAGGAAAAAAAAAAGTTCATTCAGGACATGGAGAAGCAGTTGGAGTATTTGGGACAGAGAGAAGGCAGCAGGAACTAGGGAATGAGATGAAATAGGAATGGAGACCATGCAATCAAGTTAGCAGATGGCAACATCTGTCTTTCTCAACTCAGTGTCCCCATCTCCATGGACCAGGCCAGTGGAAGTTATGCTCCTCTTTCAAAGGGCACTGCATTTTCAGCTCCCTTCCTCCTCAGATCAGACCTGAAATCAGAAAGTAGCCTTGGGAAGCAGGGAGAACTTGGAGAGTGGACTGCAGTCCTTCCAGATTTTGCACACACGCACATGCACAGCCACATGCATGTCCTTGCCTTGAAAATTGGCACAGAACTTGCCACTGCTGTTCTTGTGAAACAGAAAATACTGCACAGCTGGTTTAACAGCCTTTAAAAGTCCCATTTGGAGCTGTTCAGGAGCTAAGCCTCATCATTATAGATAAGCTCATAAAGGTCTCATCATTAACTGCTACCCACAGCCACCACAGTGTCCAGGTCATATCTCCAGGAAAAGGAAGACCAGTTTCACCTGGGCTCCATCCCACAGGTGGGGATGTCATTAGCACCCCTCTTTATCCCTGAGACAGCACTGTTGGCTTCTTTGAACCAGCATAAATTTCTCCTGCTGCCCCAAAGTTCATGGTCTTCCTGTTTTTGTTTCAGTGCCAAATGCCCATCTGTCTCCAGCCATTTCCTAAATTATGCTTGAGCATCCTCCGTTTGTTTCCTTCTGAACCTGCTCCAATATTGTGGGTTTGAAAGTTCACCTCCAACCTGGCCATTATTGGCTTTACCTTCCACCGAGGAGCAACTATGAAAAACACAAGCAGAAAGAGGCAAGAGAGAGTCCTGAGAAAGAATAAACAAATTAAATGCCAGCTGAGCTCTAAAAGGCATTTTCTAGCCCAAATAGAAAACACAGCTTGCCCTTTCATTTTAGATCAGAAATAGGTGGCTATTGGGTTGTGGGTTTTTTGCTTTCTTTTTTCTTCTTTTTTCCTTTTTTTCCTTTTAATAAGTCATCCGTAAACTCAGCAAGGTGGTTACAGGAAGGATAGACAGAGGTGAAATTACAGCAAAGTGACAAACTCAGATGAAGAGAGCACCAAGATCTGGCAGGCTGTCCCTGTCCATGGCATTACTCCCCCAACAAATGAATTCTTCTTGCCAGTGTTTCCCCATGGCTGTCCTCCTCTCCCAGGTCCTCTTCATTCCATAAATCCATCTTGTTTCTCTGTGTTTCCATCCTACATCCTTTATCCCTCTCCTCTGCCTCAGGCCATTGCTTCTGGTTTTATATAGAGTCTCTGTGCAGCTTTCCTTCCTTCAAAATCCTCAGTTCCAGTCTTTCTCTCAGTCCCTGATATTCCTCATTCCTTCCCTACACTATTCATGTTTATCAGCAGCATCACAGATTTAGCAGTTTTACCTTTGCATTAAGGTCCTTCAGACATTCCCCCTGATTGTTCATTTAACCCCCTGGCTCTCTTTTCTGCCATTATAAAAATTTCTTCCCCATCGTCATCTCACAAAGGCTCCCCTTCACTTTTAGCCCATGGTCCTCACTCCATGAGCTGCCCCTTGCTATAGCTCTCCCCCTTTTAGCCATTCAGCCTCAGTCTTTCTATATTCCACAGTAAAACCAGCTTGGAGACAGTCTCCTGCTTCAGGGTCCACTGGTTTGCTGGTATTATATGCACCATCACGCCATGCTTTTCTCTTTGGGACTCAGTAAAGGCATCTCTTGGGTGACCTCCCATCAGCTTTGCTCTCCAGCGCACCATCCAGTCTGTGGTTTGAAATCCCAGCATTAGGGAGTTTCTTGCCTCACACGATCTGTCTCCCGGAGGCCAGCTCCTGAAGCATGAGATTAGAGGAAATGGAAGTTATAAAAACTCACTTGCAGGAGAAATGCAAAAAAACCCCAGCTCAACCCAGGATACAACTGGCATTCACCCAGCTGTTGTATGATCTGGATGTGTAGGTAGATAGATATCAAAATTATGTATAGATTCCCTCCCTTTCTCTTTTTTTTTCTCTGCTTTTCTTTTGCATCAATACTGTTTTTTTGCTGGGATCCAAGAACAGAAGTGCATCTGCAACCAGAGCAGTAACTGAATCTCAACAGTGGTTTCTGGAGACTTAAAAATCTGCCTGTGCCTCAGGAGAGGTTATTTCCAGTCTTATTTGCTATGGATCTTTAAACTCCTGAGTATAATGTGATGCTATACAGAAGGATGTTTCTATAGGCCTTGCTTTAAAGATAGGTTAAACAAAATCCCTGTAAAAGTCTACAGTGAGAGCAATTCTTTCACACCAACATGATAACAGGAGCAGTTTGTTTGAAAAAAATATAAATGGAAGAACAGTCCTTCCTGTAGGTCTAAATAGGAAATCTCCCGAATAAACCCTGATTTATGTTTCTTCAAAAAGGCATTTCCTCAACAGGTAAATAACTTGCCATCATTTCCTTACTTTGAGTTTACCCATAGCTGTTGGCAGCTCAGGGGAGGAAAACATAGATCCCCTCTTCTCTGTAAAGGTTTGAGAACAGGGAAAGAAAGAAAACTACTAAAAGAGGCCACTTTACACTCTCTTGCTGCTGGTATGAGACTGACTGGGCAGCACTGTGAATTAGCAGGGCTCATTACTGCATCTTTTAGCATTCGGAGCCTTGCAGACATCTGTGAACCCCCTCAAGAGCCCAGCAGAACATTTAAAAGGGAAGCTGCAGCATTTTCTTTTTGAGAGCTGTTCTTCTGGCTCCAGCTAAAGTGCTGTTGTAGCTCACTTCTGGGAGGCAGAAGACTTCAACTGCTGTGTTGCTGTGCTACTTCAGACTGGAGTCCTTGGGGAACCGTCATCACACTGCTGAGACAGCCTAACAACCCAGGCAGCATCTCAGCCATCCTCCTGCTGCATGGAAAGCAGACGGTCCTGGCTCAGCCAGGCTGCAGCCCACTCTGTCCCATCCACAGTGCCCCAAGGGATGGCCACTTCATGTCTTCCCCTTCGAGAGATCTCTGAGTTGGCCACCAGCAAAAAGTTACTTCTCAAATTCCCTCAAAGCATCGAATGCTGAGCACTCAAGCAGAGTCAACTTACAGATTGAACTTTTTCATTCAAGCAGCAGTGAAGGGAGTGTCACAGCCCTGTGCTGCTGTTTGGTTTGGTGGCATCTGAAGAGCCTCCTGTAGATCCTCAGCTTTTCCTTCATTCCACACAGCCCCTTCACGCTCCCTGCAGACCCCTCTGGCCAGCTTCTCTCACACGTGCAATGATTTTGCCACGTCTCAGCAGCAGCAGTAGAGAGGTCTCCTGAAAAAAACAGACTGATTATCTCTCTAGACATTTTAAAACCACCCACTCATTAAATTTCTCCCTGGATTTATTATCTACCATAATGACAGTCATCTTCAACAGCCTGTTCCTGACCTCCTTCAAGATGACAACCAAAACAGATGTCGTTCTTACAAGGATTGTAATCCTGGGGTTCCCTTCTCAGTATCACTAGCACATAGACAGAAGGGGAGAAAGGGGAAAAGAAAAAAAAAGTTAAATTTAAAAAAAAAAAAATAATCTTGAAGTCTTGCACACTCCTAACCATAGCAACAGCATGAGCTTAATGCTGCAATCTCTGTCCTCCCTGCACTATCTCCCCAGGGGAACAGATTCCTCATTTTGTTGTGTGTTAACTCAGGGACTAAGAATGTGACAATTCATTATGGTGGCTGTGGCTGTTTCTAACTTTGGAGGGACTTTCATGGTATTTCCTAGTATTCTGAAAAATCACAGCCCTTGGAGTCATGATATTTTGTATGAATCAAATCAAGTTTCCTCATTCTCTCCTTTAAATAAATTAATATTTTATTTCTTGCAAAGATGATTCTTATGGATCTGCAACTTTCAAAAATTAGTAAGGAAATTTAAATAGTCAAAGAAACAGAGTAGAAATGTGTACAAACACTCATCATTTACTAATATTTTCCATAAAATATCATTATCCTTATAATGAGCTCTTGATTTTCTGTGAATCTGCCACTTTATTATTGGGGTTGGAAGTGCAACTACCTATTGTGAATAGTTCAGCTTACAACAGTAAATACTACCTGTAGTAATCAAGATTAATTGGCAGGATGGTATCATAGCCCCCTCAAGACATTATCCAGAGCCTCAAGTTCCCTGTGGGTCTGGCAATGAATCTGAGGGCCTGGGAGCACCAGGCAGGGAACCCTCTCAAAAGCATCTTCTACAGAGAGGGCTGGTGGGATTGAGGCATGGCTGGTTCAGTAGCCAGTAGCCCTGGAGGAAGCAATGGAGATGCCATGATATCAGTCCATCTTTCACTCCCTGGCAATGATTAATTATTCCCTTAAAACTTTATTCCCTAGGTTTCATCTCCCAGCTTTATGTCCATGGGAGGCCACTTCATGAGCCCTATTTCTGTCCTCATTATGACACTCTAATCCTAACCAAACACGGAGGAAAATGATAACATCCATCAGATGGCCACACAATGCAAAAATCCTTTGCAGGATGCATTTTTTTTTAACATCACTATGAATAAATTAACCAGGTAGCGGAATAGTAAGTTTGAGATAAATGATTAGGTGGTTTTTATTTTTTATTTGGGGAAAAAAAAGGATGACACCGTTTTATCATATTTATGATAGAAGTCATTGACATAATAAAACACTCCCATCACATCAGTATTCATTTCTGCAAATAGAGAACTGACGTTTTTTAATATTAACATGTGTTATAAATGTCACTGATATATTAAGATTTTCAGTCTCTCTAACCAAAAATACAGAGAGATGACTGAGGAAGAGATGACTAATTCTAGGAGATTAAAGGGAACATTTTCTCATGCAATTAAATCATCTTCTGGTGATTGTGAGCTGAGGCAAACATACAAGATTCCGGTTCTGTGATTGTAATTTTTACCACCAGCACGGAATGACCTGGGGCTGTGAGTAACTGGGATATTAGGAAAACTGAGGCATGTTGGGAAATGCATGAGTTGGTGAGCTACTGGGTAGACTGTATTGTATGGTAACATGGCTACACCTACTGGGGCAGTTTAGACTTGTTAAAACCTTGAAGAGTGCCTTTGGGCATCTCTCTCCTTGCACTGAGACACATGGCCTCCTGAACCAGGGATGGAGATCTTCTTCCCATCCCCTGGAATGTGGGGTAAATATTCAAGAAAACATCCCTGGGTTTCCTCCTTTCCTGCAGGAATATGATCAACTGCAGGCAGCTGAGTCCTGAACAGGACATTTGCTGGCCATGCGCTGCTCCTGGGGATGCTAGGCTATTGGCACAAGCTGTTCCTCTAGCTATGTGGAAGTATGACTTGTGGAGTATGACAAGAACCTGACAGGGAGATCTGGGGCCAGGTCATGGCTTGTATTGCAATAAAACCCTAAGGAGCTTCCATTAATGACTAAGCAATAAACAATGAGCAAGGAATGAAGGAGTATCTTAACACCATGACTAATTCTTTTTAAGAGAATCTTGGTAAAGTTCCTGGCTCTTATCAAGCTTTCTCCGAACTTAATGTCAGGCATTGGACTTACAACAAAGCTCTGCGCTAACAGAGAAGCAAGTTTATGTTTCAAACCCGTAAGTCTCTGGGAGGAAATTCAGAATAAAAGGCACTTATGAGCTCTTCTGGTCTTCAAATTTGAACTTCCTACATAATCCATCCTAAGAATTTCATCCCATGATTTTTGTATTACAACTGTAATTTCTGTCTGTTTTGCTATTTTTATCAGAAGGAACTATTTGTGTTTCATACAAGGTCAGTACAGAATTTGTACACCAACATATTTTGTGAGTCAGTTACGAGGACTTTTTTCTTTTAACCAACAGTTAAAGCAATGCAGCGCCTGAAATGTGTTCCCTCCCAGCTATGTAAATGACAATTACATCAGTAATAATTATTTTTCCTCCTACGTGGAGATGACATATTTATACAATAGGTCATTACCCTGAAAGGCTTACAATCTGATCAAGAAAACGAAAAAAGAAATTAAAAAATAGGAGCAAGCGGTTAAGGGGCTGACCCAGTCACACAGATCACAAGAGGGACAGCAAATTTTATTTCTTGAGGCATGGGCTGAATTTAAAGATCACTGTTGCTTTGGCTGTTGAAATCTCATTACATCCGTGCCCTGCAGTTCCCTCCACCAAAACCAGGTACTTGACTGTGAAAGGATTGGAGAAAGGAAGAAAACTGTAAATCATTTATATATATATATATATCTCCGAGGATACATCTGTATAACCATATCTATCTGCCTGCCTATCAATTTTCTTAACCTCCTCTTTTCTGCTGAGATGCAGACATCTTCAAAATGTTTTCATCAGCTCCCCAAACAAATGTCAGAGCCATTGCCAAATTTCAGTTCACAGGAGAGAAAATGAGTGTACTTTATATTATTCATTTATTTTCAGGGAAACAGCGCTGGTGTAATAATGCCTGAATAGCTACAGGGGTAGGGAAGACCTAAATAAATGTATTCCTAGACAATTAGAGTAACAAGTTTTAATTAGGATTGCAGCTTCTTCCAGTTCCATTTTGCCAGTGTTGAAACTCGTGGTCTTTGAATGGGAGCAGGCAATGGGAAATAAACCCAGTAAACACGTTCTGCAAACACCTTGTTGACCTTCAGCAGTTACATCTTTAGTTACCGCAGAAGCATTTGTTTAAGGGCAATTTGATCATGTGAGTCCTCCTGGGGTTACTGTTGCTACAGGTCTTGAAAGGGGTCTGGCAGGGTTTATTTGTGTCACTTCTCAGGGTTTCCTCTTCCGGGAGTCCCAATTACAGTGGCGTCTGGGAGGTATAAATTTAAATCTCCAGGCTCCATGCATCTCTGCAGATGAACTCATTGGTGGCTACAAGAACCCTTCCCATTATAAAATATCACATAAAACGACCTTGGACCACCGAGAGCAGAAAAAAACAACAAACATCCCGCAGAGAGGAAATGAATTTTCCTCCCCATCTACCTTCCCTTTTTGCTCCATCACATAATAATGGTGAGTGTTTGGATTGCAGGGGGCTGCTGGGGCCATGGGTGAGAGAAGGAGGGAGAAGCAAAGGCAGCAGAAATGGAGATTTTGTACTTACTAAAGCAAGTTATTTTTCAACCTGTGCTCAGCTCTAAAGTTCACCACTGAATTATTAAGTGTGGCAGGCTTAGAATTTGCTTCAGCAAACAACAGCTGTATGTCTGTGGGAAAGCGTGGAAACCCCCAGCTCTGGACTGTGGGAAAAGCAGAGCAACTCCAGTGTATGAACTGGAACCAGCCACATTTACAGCATCCACAGGAGGTGGTCCATCACCTAGAGTTCTTCACTTTGTCACTGTCCTTCCCCCACTGTGGGCTGCATGTCCCTAGCCCAGCTGCCAGACAGCAGAGGGAAAAGGGATAATCTTGGGAGCAGGCAGCAAGAGATGCAGACAGACTAGATCATAGGATCTGGACTCAAGGTAAGATTCCTCCTCTGAAGCAAAGGATCAATGGACCGATGGGGGGAAGAAAAATAAATAAATAAATAAATAAATAAATGAAAAAGTTATGTAGTTAATCCTGAATTTACTTAAGTGTTGCCACTAAATCCCATTTTGCAAACAGAAAATATCCAAACATGGACTGAGGGACAGAAATACCATCTTTTCACTCATACACAAACTGTACCCAGATTAAACACGTCTCTGCATAATAAAGATCCTACTGATCTATACTGCCATTCATTGCTCTGTTTATTCTTTGACTGTTAGGTGAAATACTTACCATTTGCTGACTTGCAAGAATAAGATCTTGAGGTTTCAGCATGGTTACACCACTGGAATGAGGAGAAAACTCAGAGCTGCTTTTCCAGACGAGTTGCAGACTCAGGCCAGCATCACCGAGAAGATAGTGTTTGATTCACACTGTGAAGATTCCTCTTGCTACTGAAGTGCTGAAGACTTAATTATGTTTTTAGACAATAGCTTAGATTCAGCAGCACAAGCTGTATTGTACAAACAAGGAAGCTGACTCAACAAGACACCCAAGACAGCCCAGCCCAATCCCTTCAAACACGTTGCATAGATGATTGCATTCCTACAAGATTAAAAACTGAAGCAACATGAAGGTTTAGTATGTTTCACAATGAATTCTGATTTATCAAACATGATTAGTGCATTATGAATATGGATGTGGTTTCCAAAACCCAAAGAAAGTTTGTGTGGTTCATTCTTCTTTAAAAGATTAATTTAAACTCAAGAAGTGGTAATAGCAACACAAATATATTGTGTGTAAAGTCAGGGGATACAGAAAAGGTGTGAGGGAAGAGAAAAATGGGAAAAATCAGGTAAGCTCAAGCAGGATCAACTATGTCCAGGGATTTACCAGTCTTGTACAGTAAATGCCATTTTTGTCTGGAACAGAGTTGTCTAGGATCTATTTTGATGTTTGTTAACTGTTGTGCTTTAATTTACTCCCAGAAAGCAGAAGCTCAAGTTTGAGGGAGGGAGTTCAATCTCAGCCATACTATTTGTTTTTTTTTCTTTTTTCCCCAGACACAGCCCTCAATGTTTGGCATCAGTTCCCATCTGCAGGAACCATACTGGAGGTTCTTTATCACAGCAGGCTTCCCAGAGGCCAGCAATCTTCTATCAGCTGGTTAAGCTGGCATTATAGCTGTGTTACATCAGAAGAAGTGCACAGATGAATAATTAGGGAACAAGAGAAGGCCCAGTGCAGTTCCAGCAGGACTGCCTGGAGATGAAAAGATGGTGTTTTCGGAGTGTGGAGCTGGATGCAAAAAACTAAAGTTTCACACTGGAGGATGGTGATAACGATGAAAGCACCTGAGAACTGGCTGCAAACCCATGAAGGACATGCTAGGACAGCTAGGATCTTTGACACTGTAGAGGTGACCTCCAGCCATAACTAAGGCCAAAATTCCAGGTTTTTTGCCTGAAAGGACAATGGGTCTTATCTTCAGAACAACTTCCAGGTGTTTCTCATCAAGGAGCGCAAACACAGCCAGTGCCCATGTTTCTATGTTGTGGACAAGAGCGAAGAGCTACTCCTCTGTTGCAAGGGCCTTATACCTCTGAACAATATCGCATTTATCAAGATAGCACTCTGCCTAAGCATACAAGGTCTCTTATGCTCATCACCATGGTATCTGAGTGTCTCATTTATTATAGAAACAAACAACTCACTTCAGAAACGAGTTAAGGTTGCTAAGTGACAACAATGTACTTACTTATCACATCATTTGCAAAACCCTCACACTTAAAAGCAGGGAAATGAATGATTAAGGACTCCTGAAACCCTATACTGCCCACATAATAAATATATATTTTTAAGTTGAGTACAAAGAAGTGCACTTTTTATTTTGGCAAAACAAACTCATGCTTAACCTGTGGTTTCTTTTATTTTTTTTTGTTTCCCCTCTTTTATGTGATACTTTTATTTCGTTGAGTTTGGTGTACAAATATTTTCTTAATCTTCCTAAGTGGCAAACAGGATTAATTGGTAGAAGTATTTCCAAGTACCATTACTATTGGGTAATACTGCATTTGGAATAGGTGAATATGTACCCATTTTTGTATTTAAAAAAATATTGCATAATATTCTTGCTCTTCAAAGCATTTTGTAGGTGTGTTTCATGTTTTTTAATAAGTCTTTGTTTTCTGTTTAAATTCTAGAAGTGATCATATAGAAGTACCTATCTTGGGTCAGAATTAAGATTGTTGAGGTGCCTTAAGAGGCACGTTTTGTTGTATTTGACAAAAAAAAATAGGTAAAATCCAAGTTCATCTAAAGTCAAGAAGAATTATGACATTGCCTTCGGATGGGTCAGGATCTCACCCTTTATATGTTTTATGTAGGCAATAAAAGATGTATGATGTTCTTAATTATTTATCTCCTGGCTTTTAAGCACTTGAGTTCTGTACCTAACGCAATAGGAGCAAGCGGTGATGAGGGAGTAATGTTGTTACTTAATTGTAATTTGTTTGAGGAACAAAACTGCTGCTTGTTTCATGACTTCCTAGATCACTCAGATGTTTATTTGTTGCTTTTTTATCTTTTATTTTTAGTGTGGATGAATTAAGATACAGGTTCTGCCTTCATTTGCAGTAGACCAGAGATCTGTAGCTTAGAATGATGCAAATCTAAATCGCTGGAGGAACCTCCTACATGCTGGGAGCTTGTACCTGAACAGACTGGCACAGATACCAGTTAGTTAAACTCCACTTGTGATCAGCCCTGGTAGAGATGATAATAACAATAATAATAATAATAATATCCTTCTCCTCCCACTGTCTTTGAAGTTGCTAAGGAGAATACCTTTATTGGGGACATGTGTAAGTCCACGTCCTTGGGCAGTGACAGTTCCCTGGGCTGCTCTCCAAGCCATGCCGTGGTCCAGATTTCCAAGCAGTCAGAGAGGGCAGGTTTTCAAAAGCACTCTCCTTCCCTTATCCCTACCATTACAGCCCTCACAAGATGAGTTCTGAAAGGACTTGGCACCCATTGAGCTGTGCTCTCTTAAAAAATGTGGACTCTCGCTTTGAGGCCTAAATGGAAGCTGGGTAACGTCGCCTCAATTGCTGGAAGAATTAGTCAATGACAAAAGGGCAGTCATGGCAGTTTTTCTCCATTAGCTTCCTCTTTCTTCCAACAATATCAATTATGGAAGCTCTTGCCCAAGGTTTCAAATAATAGTTATTTCTCTACAATGTTACTATTTTTGTACATATAAATGCCTTTTGCATGAACCACTCTCAAGGTCTAATCTAATCTATTTATCTGCATTTACAAGGCACTTATCTTCTATAGCATCTAAGAGCTCCATATGGATTAACAGACAACACTGTCATCCAGATACCGCATTGTTTCAGTGTTTTGCAACCCATTGAAAAATCTCCCAGGCTAAAAACTTTCCTCTTGGATCCTGTGTAAAAGGAAAACATGATGAAGATTATGGCCATGTGGGGATCAAGAAAAACACTGTGGGCCAAAACCTGCTGCCCAAATTCTTGGTGGTATTTGTGGATTTGAAACCAGCAGAGGGGTTTTTTTAAGTTGTACCCCTCCCTGGTAGAGAGGAGGTTTGTGCCCAGGTCAGCACCACTGTTTACATCACCTGGATTAAGGTAGGACCTGGCCTCCCCTTGGTATCACCTTTTCAGCGCAGGTAGTGTCTCCAGCTTTCCCGTGCTGTCCTTTCTGGGTACAAGCACATTTAGTGGACAAGTGTTTGTTGAGAGAAGGCAGAAACATCAGGCTCTGAACCGCTGCTGCTGGAAGAGACTCTCCACAACTCTGCACTTTGCTCGCGGTGTGCTTAGCCCTGCTGTGATTCAACAGAATCAGTATCCAAACAAACAAGGATTTAGTTGAATCATAAACAAAGCCAGCACCCGCAAATTCCCCTTTCTCCTTCCAAATGATTTGTCTAGTTTGTATTTTCAGGATTAGATTTGCCTCTGATGAGTAGTTATAAGACAGAATGGAGAGAAATGTGTCTTGTTCAACATCTCTGTCTTGTCCCACTCACTCCTCTACCACAGCCAGCATTTTCAATCCATCCAGCAAAGGGCTCTTTGTCCCCTTCTCCTGAATTCTGTCTCTGGACTGCGTAATATGGACAGAAAAGAGAGAAAGGAGAGAAAAGTGGAGAGAAAATATCAGTCTTTAACATAAGAGTAGATAGATATATTTATATATAGCAGAATAAATTTCTAGCTCTCCCTTTCCTTCATCCTTAATTTCCCTAAGTGAGACACTTTCCATGATGAATTCTCCCCAGGCAAAATAAAACCACGTTTTCCTCTGATTTTGGCTGGCTGGGTCAGGCCAAAACTGACTGACAAGGCCCATATATCACAAGGCAGACAGAAGTAATGGGGGAACTGGGAAGAGGGGGAGCTGGACAGCCCAACAGGAGAACTAAACCCTGCATATAGAAAGGAGAAAATGAATGGATTTTGGCAAGGGAGAGATAAGAATGTTTCTATTGTCAAATTCCTCATGAGAGGTGGCGTTGTGTGGGAGAGAAGAACTGCTTAGCAAGAAGTGGAAGAAAAAGAGGTTATTAAAAAAAAAAAAAGTTTGAGGGTCCTATTCTAGAAATGCAGTTAAAAGTGGAGGCAGGTATCTCAGCCGCAAGAGAAGACCCAGAGCAGCTGTCACTACAACCTCCTAATTGGAAATAATTGGGATTTTGTCTCAAATCACAAAGCCCTGAATTAGCCAGCGCAGCCTCCACCAGGAAGCATCAGCTGCCATCTCCAATGGCAACAGTTCAACTCCCACTGCATCCAGCCTGCTCCCTCCACACGCCAACTGGCAGTAGATGCCCTGAGCATCCTGCATCTGCGGGTGGCTGAAGGTGCAGAAGGAGCCCAGGGAAAGGCAGGAAGACTCCAAGAGTTACCGTTGGCCTTGAGAGCTGAGGCCACCCCTGGGATGGCCAAGAGAGTCATGATGGGGATTGGCCAGGGGGTGCAGGGGTCACAGGGGACGGTGAGAGGATGGGGGGAGAGATGGCTTGGAAATGCAGCCCCACTCTCGAGAGTGACTCGACAGTGGCTGTTCCAACATCATACGCCATGAAGGGCCCTGGGAAAGATTGTTGGAATTAGTGCTTTTTTCTGATTATGTTAATGGCTCCTTTGTGCTGTATTCTCGTGTATAATTAAGACAGGATTTATTTATTTATTTATTTTTGGGTTTGCATGAGAAGAGGGAATGGGAAAATGTAGTGACAATAGTAAAAGAAAATTAAAAGAGTGCTTGAGCACTTTGGGGTGTTTTTTTTTGGTGGTGTGGGGAACCAGGAACACATGACCATTGAAAATATTTGGAGCAAGAAAGGGTGACTCCCCATCTGAGCCTTGGCAGGTGAGGTGCAGTGTACGCTTGCTGAAGGACAGCCCTTCTGTGAAAGCTAGGTCTGGTTGTTCTGCTCCCTAGCATCTCTCTTGGGTTGAACGTGCCACATTCATCCCTCGATGGTCACAGCTCCACCGCACCGGTGACATCCCAGTTCCCTCCATGCCTGTTTGTGCCACTCAACTGGTCAAACTGAGATGGAGAACTGCTGCCCAGTGAGCTTCCTCTGGTTCCTGAGAGTCCTCAGCCACTGCAAAGTGGGGACAACAAGCTGGAAACATAAGGATGGAATGGGGAAGTAGCCGACCAGGCAAGTGTGCATTTGACAATCCTCCCAGGAGCTTTTGTCTGGGTTCTGTGAGCAAGCAGAGGATGGGTGATACTTTGAAAACCACAGGCCCAGACTTTTGCACAGAGATCACCCTGTAGGGAAAAGTCTGAAATGACCATCAAATTAATCGATTAGCACGCAATGTGCCAGGCACTACCTTCTCTTCTGCATGCTCCAGGTTTCCTTCTTTCCATCCACCACAGTATTGAAGCCCTATAAATGGGGATTGCAGACAGCGTGTGAAGTAATTTTTATTGCTGAAAAGAGATACAGAGTTAACAGATGCTTTTAAAGCCCATTCATCCTAACCTGGGTGCCTTGGAGCCATCTTTGCTCCAGCATTGCACTTAGAGGTTTTTCATCCTGGAACCTGGGAGACTAACAAGACTGTAGAGAAGTCTGATGCATCTCAATAACAAATTGGATCAAATTGTCTGGGTACTCTGTGCCTGGGGCAGACGCTGCAATAAGCTGGAAAACACTTGGAAAAACCTGACTCCCTTCACTGTGATATCTGCACGATGCTGGGCTGTGAGAGGGAGGAAAGGGGGACTTCTCCTTCCAGAAATCATCCTCTGCTGACATTCCTTTGGCTTAATAGAGTTTAATAACAGATTGAGTTATTCTAGCTTTCCTGGAGAAGTTTCACTAACACCAATTTTGCTTCCTACTTTGGATCTTAATTAGCTGAGCAGGTTCTCATATTTGCCTGCCTGCTTTGTAGCCTCTGAAGTTCAGCACTTAACAAACTCAAAAGCGATTTGTTTTTCAAGCCTCTTAAGGACACCAACTTACTCCTCTCTCAGCTTCAGACAAGAGGAGGCGGGGTGGAGAGCCTTTGCTTTCCTTCTAGCGTTCTATCAGCATCCTTATACCTCTCTTGAGGTGAAGCCTTTGTGCTTAGCAGTGTGGACCAATGACCAAAGAGATTGTCCCTGTCCTAAAATGTTTACCCATCAGGGAACAAGTGAGATGGGAAATTAAAAGCCAAGAACAGCGGAGGAAGGGTCTACCTAAAGTCACAGAGGCTGCCATCACAAGGGAGGTTGGAAAGGTGTCTCCTGAGGCACAGGATGGTTCTTCAGTCCCCCCAAGACCACTCCTCTTACTTATAGCAGGTTTCCCCTTCCAGAGCAGTACCAACTACAAAACGATGTACGAGAAAGGAAGAGTATCTATACACCATTTTACTGTGTTTTGGGCATGCTCAGATGTAAACTGCACCTTTTCTCCCTCTGAGACAGAGACATTTTCAGAATTTTCTCATCAGTTCCCTAAGTAAATATCAAACAAATGACTAGATTTTCATTCACAAGGGAGAAAATGTGTGACTACCCCAAGAGCCAAATGGCAACATGGCACCTCTGGGAGACAGCTGTTGTAGTCGATGGTCTAGACTAGTGAAACATGCACACTGGGTATATTTGGTGCTAATTTATGAGAGCAGGGCGGAAGCAAATTGCAGCTATGTACCTGAACCTTATCTCCACCTATCTGATCTCAAACTGGCAGGATGAGGTTGTTTAGTTATGCTCAAGAGAATTCAGTGCAAAGCAGCATAAGTCCGGATAGAACTGCTCTTGAAAGAACTCTCCTCTTTCTCACTATACTAGAATTAAAAACAATTTATATCCTGTCTTTCACTTAGAGNTTTTTTTTTTTTTTAATTCCCCTAAATCCTAATCCAGTCTCCGATTCACATAATGCAGTACACTGCTTTCTATTCCTGACCTGATTCTATAGATGAGACTAATCCTATCTATAAATTAGTTCATTTACTGAACATCAAGCACAAAACAAACAGCCTGATGATGTCTTTACCTGGCCATAATCCTGAATCAATACCATTTCATTCTTCTGTCTAAATCAGTGGTGATGATCTGTACCACATCTAAAGTGCTATAGGACCACCTATTAAGTACTTTAAATATGGGAGCTTAATGTGGGATTGGGGCATCTTTCTGTTTGTATTTGTGATATTATCAATATGCCAACAGCCAACATTGGGTGTTCGTACACTACACATCTTTTTAAGCCATCATGTGCTCTGCAAGTCCCCACTCTTTGGAAGCTGAGCTTTTCAGTCCTTGCTAATAAAAGCTTAAGAGGGAAACGTGCTTAGGAAAAGCCTGAAAGAAATCTTGATAACTATAGCTGGGTATAATGTTAGATGTCAATTTTTTGTTTGCCGAAAAAGTAATTTCAGGGCATATGAAGCTTCTCACAAATTTGTTTTGACTCCCTCAAATAGCTAATCTGGAAAAAAGAGCAAATAAGAAAGATAATATCCCATCTTGGCATTTTAGAAATGAAGACTCTTCAAAAGAAAACAGGGTTTTCTATTATCCAAATTGTATTTGTCTTAAGCTTAAGGATTCCCAAAGATGGAAAGAATTTTTATGCTTAATGGAAAACAAATCTTTTCAGTTCAGACTAAGAGAAACTCTCCTTTCCTTTCATTTTCATAGGGAATGACAGAGGCAGGGGAAGGGGAATGCATAATTCATATTGGTTTGGGTGAATATTCAGCATTTGTTTTACCCCCTTACTTTGCCCAGGGAAGTACCAAGGCAAGTTCTGCAGCTTTGCAGAGAGACACAACGCCTAAATGATGTCCTACTGCAAGGAATCATATTGAGTTTTGAGGCATGAGGCTCCGATTTTTCCTACTTTATCCCTTCACAAACACACTGAAAACAAGCTTTATAAATCAATCAGACACCAAGGACAGAACTGTTTACTGAGATACACATGCTTCGTTCTTAGGGACAAGGCCTCAGCAGTTGTGATTCTGGCTGGGTGGGACTCGTACCCAGAAGGGATGTGGCAGAGAAATCACTTCCCATTTGTTAAGATGCTTACTTAACTACACTCGACAGGAGTGTGAGGACAGAGCTCAGGGCCTTGAGCCACTTGTTAGTCAAAGAAGACTCGAGAAGGCCACTGTCTTATGAGCATCAGCAGAGGCAGCAGAGAAACGGCAACTCCTGGAGGCAGTGCAGCAGCCCCAGCCAGTCATTCCCAGGGTGGCTGCTTTTCAGACATTTTCTGAGGAGGAAAATTACAAAGTGGGAAGGAAGATATATTTTTGTGCAAGCAAAGTATTTCCTCCCTCCTCTCTCTCTGGTCTCGTTCTGTACCAAAATGAAGTGTACCATGAGGAGTTCACTTTTGATGAGGTGCTGTGATCAGTTATACAAAATTATAAGCATCACCAGCTTGCCTGCAGTCCATTATCCATAATTATTTCTCTTTGCTACCAATCAAACTGTAAGGCCTCCTTTACTGCTGCTGCTGCTACTACTATTAATAACAATAACAACAGAAAATAAATAAAGAATATCAGTGTTGTTCGTCAGAACTAACTACCAACTCTGCTATTTTTAAGAAGTGCAAGAGCAGGAAAAGGAGACGTGAGGCGGACAGATGAAGTGTCCTGTGCTCAGAAGGTAGGAATAACATGGGATGTTATTATTTTATAAAAAAATACAAACCTTTAAGTTAATGTACCTGTCAAAGATTCCTGCAAAACATCCTCAACACAACTTTGTGCAACATACTCTGTCTGTCTGCAGATACAGATGGGCTCCATCTGCCAGGAGAAAAGGCCAGACTCTGTCTCCAGGGAGCACACTGGTGAAAATATAAAGAGTAACCAGGAAGAAGCTGATTTCAAATCCATGCTGAGCAGTTGATTGTTGGGTCTTCTTGTGTCTGTCGACCCACTTGGAAATAGATGAGCTTGTAAAGAAATTGCAGTCACCACCTCAAAGTAGAGATCTCCTGAGCAGAAATAAGGTCACAACTGGGAAGGAATCCCAGTGGTTTGAATTTCTCCTGTAGGCCTGGATTTCCTTATACCCTCTCGTGGAACAGAGTCCTAAAGCTATGGTGTGTTTGACCTGATCCCTCTTCTTTCACAACCCAAGCTTATACCAAACTTGCCCATGGAGAAGTGAACGATTGCCTCCGAGGTGTTCCCTGAGGCAGGTGAAAGGAAAATTTCAGCACCCTTTTAGAGTCCCTCAGTTGGAGTCCTTCATGGGTCTGACCAATGTGGAACAAAACTGACAGTATGCTGGCATCCTGTCCCCTCCTTTGTCTGATTGTCCCCCCTGCTCCAGGCTCAGCAATACCCCTAATTCCAGTGCTACCCTAGAAACTGGTCTCCTGGATATTTGGAGATGCTTTTTGGATTCCCCTTCTTGAAAGGGTTCTCACGTTGGAGGCAGAGATGTGGGAAAGAACACAAAGGGCTCTGACTCTATTCAACCGTTATCCACCCTGATTAATTTTATAGCTAATGACTCTCCAGACATGGTGATGTATGGGGCTCTGTCGGTGACAAAAAAATTGAACTTTTACTAATTAAGTAGAACATCTTCATAGGGTGAAAGGTTTTGCTAACGAAAGTAACTCACAAAGAATTATGTTGGCTAGAGACTGCTGCCGAGATCAGACAGAGAAGGGAGGGAGAGAGTGGTATAAAATATTCACTGCAGTTACCAGTCCAAGATTTTGCTCCCAGGTTGCCTTTGCACAGAGACTGCTCGGTGCCACATTTTTTAGGCTGCAGCCCACCTCTGTCTCAGAAGAAAACCCCTGATGCTCTACACATGCACGCCCTGACTGCATGATGAGAAATGTTTAATGAAGCAGCCTTGGCCCAGCACCAGGAATGTGTGTTATTTATTGCAATCACAATGTGAGGAATAAACAGGACAGCATGAGGTCCATAGTGGTGCAAGGGTGTGATTTTCTCTTCCTACGGATGCCACCAAGATACTACACACTACATCTCCCTCTCCTATGCAGGACAACAACCTCAAATGCAGATCAGGATGAGTCACAACATGACCTTCATGAAGGACTTAACATCTGACTGAATAGAAGTAATCCACCTTGGTACAAAGACAGAAGCAGCAGAAGAAGTGTCCTGGGGTGAGATGAGAGATGGAAAAGAGGTGGCAGAGACACACAGGTCTATAACCACGCCTTCATATACTGAGGGTGGAGAATCACCACCGCAGGCAACGGGTCATTCACAGCTCTTCTTCATGTGCCATAGCAGAGCAGGGACTCTTGTCCCTGAGGAGCTGGAAGGATGACCCATGAGCTGTGTTTTCTCTGCTGAGCCTCTCTGAACCACAGTCCTGTCGCAACAGGCATAGGGGTCCTGATCAAAGCAACACGACCCTACCAGGCTTTGAAGGAGGGTAACTCTGCTGTGCTTTTATAGAAAGGATTGGTGAATGGTAAAACAGCAAACTGTCTGGGTCTTTCCTCCCCAGCAAGGTCTGGAAAGGAGCACTTGAAATGAGTCAGTGGTGATTTCTACCTGATGAAGATACGCCCCTGTGCTCTGCAGTCTTGCTTTTTTCTTTCCCCTCCCCTCTTCTTTCTAACTAACTTTCCACTTGCTGCAGCACTCATTACTTTATAATTCTATTGTTGCCCTTTCACGGAGAGATTTGTGGTGTTTTAACCAAGAAACCTACATTAAAATATTGAAATAGGTCATTAAATATTTATTTTCTTCAGCTACTTGTAAAGACAGAAGGAAATTGGGGAATACCTGTGAGAAAGGAGCACAATATTCACATTTTTTGAAGAGACTGTTTATGATTATGTTGCCTGAGGGACCTGCAAAGACAGGATCACAGAGGCCATGGCATTAGCTTTTCTTCCTTGCACTTTGTCTCCCTCTCTAGTGGCCTTTTTCTATTCTAGGATTCAGCTTGCTGTGCTCATTTCTCCCTTCTCCTTCTCCAGTGTAAATCAAGGTTAACTTCATTCAGGTCAGTCAATGAGGCAGCCAAAGACACAGATTCTCAGCAGGGAGGAAATATAGGGATCGACCCCCACCTGTGTGCCCTGAACAGTTCTCCTCTGACAGTCCTTGCTTCTCTTCTCATGTGCACTGATGGAAACCAGGAGCAGCTCTACCACAGGCATCAAGGTTGCGTTGACAGAAAATTAGTGTGACACCTGTGTTGAGCCCAAGGTCTACACTTTCAGCTTCTGCGTAGGCTGTTCATTCCTTTTCCATCTGCCCATGAAGGAAACATGGAGATCACAGAATGACAGAATTATATGGGGCTGGAAGGGGCCTCCAGAAATCATCTAATCCAACCCCCCTGCCAAAAAAGGTCCTCCTAGAGCAGGTTGCACAGGGACATGTCCAGGCAGTGGTGGAAGATGAATTACTTTCACAGGTAGCAGGCAGTATGTCATCATTAGACAACACTTTCTATCCTAGGAGGAAATTACCAAGGGATCTCTAATAATGCCCAGCACTTTAATAGTGCTGGGATCTCAAATTATGTCAAGTGTCAGCCAAGAGGCTGCAGTGCCCGTAGCTGGGTGCAGCTTCAGAAATTTGCCCCTTAGCATGGTTTTGAGAATTTCCCCTGCAATTCTGAAATCTTATAACAACAACAACTCTGTCTTCCACGGACCTCCTGCATGACAAGGCTGAGAATTGCAGCTCAAATTCCCTCTCTTTAGTCCAATAACCAACCTTTGAAGATCCATACGCGACGCCATTGCGCATACAGGACAGACAGATTCAGTGTGTCGTAAGCCATGGCCACTGAAGAATTAAATTTCCACCTTCAAGAGGACGTGGTCTCCACTTACAAAAAGCAGAAGAACATTTGGCTGTTTCTCCACTTCTCATAAACACGTACTCTCTCTCTCCAGTGTCAAGCACTCCATTTCTAGGGTGCTTAGCAATTCCCTTACAGCAGCCTGCTTTGATCTGGGCTCACATGCACATACACATTCCTGGACATGCTGGATTGTTGTCACCTGATTTTCAAGGCTTTTCATTTTCATCTGCAGGTGACAGATAGCACCGAGGGAGCCAAATGAGTGCGGCGACAGAAACTAAAATAAACCAACAGTTTGCGAAGCAGCTGGTCAGCAAACAAAAATCCGCCAGAGCTTGTTCTGCATGAGTTCACTGGGCAGCCTGGCTGGTAGGTTAAGGACAGGTAAGGCTGGAGCCCCTGCTTAGTTCACCTGTCTCAATGCACCTATGCATGAAGGTCAGGGTGATTTTTGGGGTGGGGAACTGGAATACAAAGCAGCAGCACCTACATCAGACACTTTGCATACAACATCTGAAAACTCAGGACGAGAAAAGCTGTTCACAGTGAAAGGGAGGACACCTCACATGGGGGATGCTATGGCAGAGACCATTGCCCATTCTGCCCTTAATATTGCATCTTTTTGTCTGCATTACCTGGTTAAAACACACTCCTCCTCTCGAGAAACTATCAAATGGTTCTTACATATGTTAAGTGTCAGACAGATAAACTAAAAGAGAAGGAAAAATAGTGATTATCCGAATCACCTCCAATGCAGAAGACTTAAAAAGACCCATTCAGATCTAAGGTATGAAACTTTTCTGACCAGTCTTGGTAGCTACGTCCCAGACACCCTCACTGCAAGGAAGCCTGGCCATGGCCATGCTAACTGCACAGGTAGCCAGTAGTGCCAGAGGAAGGGCTATTCTGCAGTTCGGGATGTGGGGAAAGCCCTCCAGAAAACATTGAGTCCTACAGCAGAGATAGGACTATTCGGATTTTCTACCCCATTACATCAAGTGCCCTTTTCCCTCTCCATCATTCCCTAAAAGAGCTTATAATATGTAATTTGCCTTTAAAAATCATCATTTCACAGCAATCTTTTTTTTCATTGAATTCCCACTCAGGTATGACTGCATTTTTGGTGTGCAGAAATTAAATATATCACCCCCAAGTCCATAGCCCTCTGTTTCAAAAGAAGATTTTTCTTTCTTCTTTGTGACTTTTTTTCAGTACTCAGGTTTTTTGATAAAACAAATGAGCAGAGAAACTACAATACCAAGCTGGCACTCCCTATGACATTTTGTAATAATAATTAAATGAATTGTTTTGAGCTGCTCGGCGCCTTGATGCGTTTCAGGTGCTTTTTCCCTTGTCTGTCTGGGAAATGGAGGAGATGATGCCAGGTGTTGGCCCAGGTACAATAGAATAGAAAACCGAAGATTTCTTTGAGACACAAATAAGATCCACATTATGCATGACTCAGCACCTTGTGTCAAAATTTGGCCCATATCAAAAGGAACACAAAAGGCTGATCACAATGAGCAATAATCCAAAAATACGCTGGCGAGAGGAGAGTACTGTGGATTTCAGAGCAGGGCATGACAATTAGAGCTGTGCAAGATAGTCACAGGGACAAAAATAGATCCAATTCCAAGTGGAAGGTTCCTTTGAAATTTGGGATTTGCATTTTTTTTGTGTGCGTGCATGCTTTCAACTCAAAAATAGCTACGTGGTTAAATAGAAAAGGCAAAGTGTGAGGATAAAAATAAATATTCCTTTATTTTAACAATAATATATCTAAATCTGGATGAAACACAGGAGTATTGCTTCTGCAGGATTTGACACAAAGGATTGTGCTTTGCTTTGTTTTGTTTTGTTTCCGTTCCTAATTCTAATCACTGCATGGGAAATACTGTAGCCCAGTTCCTTTCAGCAGTCAGAGAAAAGACATCTAAGATTAAGAAGGTGCCCAGTGATATCAGGAACCCATGTGCATGTTCTTCCACTGACTTCTCAGGGAATCAAATGGTCTCCGTTTTTCATAGGTAGTTAAGTACGTAGTGGGATTCTCAGATGCACTTCAGAGCCTGACAGCCATACACATACTTCTTTGCATGTTTCTCTCTCTCTGCACCACAGGTGATGGGGATGGCAGAATTTCCTCAACTCCCATGAAAAAGACAGTGAATTGCTTAGATAGTGCATGATGAAAATCAGAGAAGATTTAAAGTCAGGAATAACCACAGTCTTTGAAAGAGCTTGGGTAAAAAAAAAATAAAAAAAAAAAATTCTCCACCCATGACAATCAAGCCTTTTGACTTTGTCCTACTGGCACTCATGCAGGGAGGGAGATAGACACTTCTTGGAACAGGTTGTCCATCCAAAGCAATTCAAAGGCCTTATTTGCAATTCTCATTTTTAATAGTTCAGACTGGATTTTAAAGATGCTTCCTGCAGCTACTATTTTTACTCTTTCAGCCCTTTTCTGAGTACTGAGCTCTTTTGAAGCTACTACCCTTTGCTCTGCTGTGATAGCCCCACAGGTTCAACACATTAATCAGCTTTCTCTCCTTTTTCCCTCACTATAAGGAGAGGAAATTTCCTTCCCACCATCTCTTAGGAGGTAGCCTGCATGTGGGCACAAGTCCCCATCCTGGATGCCGCAGTCCTTGCCTGGATCCCTTTACCAATCTTCTATCTTTTTGCAGAGAGGTTCTGCCCTAGATAAAAATGTCTTCACACTTCTCCTGTGTTTATTCCGTTACTTGCCTCTAACAACATTCTCCAAGGTATTTTAGGTGGCTAATACACCATTAGGACACACAGCTGATGCTTGAAATTCTAACATTTTCCACATTTTGTAAAACAGCTCGTTACCAAAAGGCTGCTCCTACACAAGACATTTCTCTTGTAACTTTTCCTCTTTCTCACACTTTTGTCCCACACCTCCAGATGTCTCTTAATACCATATTGGTGCTTTCACATCTCTCACTCCTGGTTCCTTTTCTACATGGAGGGGGTGAAACAGAAGAACTTGTTCATAAGCAGAAAGGGATCTTGTGTCTATTGCTCTTGAGACTATCCCAACTCAGTTATGGTTTTAAACTGGACTCTGTCAGTCCAGTGACCTCTTCAGTCTAGGACACGATTAGATACAAAAACCCATAAAATATATCCCAGGACAGCAGTAAGGAAGATTGCACATGCAATCAACTGCAATTATGCTGGCAACATTTATCAGTTTACCAGCTTTCTGATAAAACAGATAAGCACTGGAACCCACACTTTCCATTGCCTTTCCTTGAAAAAGAAACTCCTGCACTTATCAGAGTTTTGATTTGATTTCACCTGTTGGAGTGGGTGGGGAGGCTGGGCCTGATGCTGATTAAGATGAACAGCTCTGCTCTCTCCCCACTCTTCTTTGGCTCTCTCACGCTGATATTTATTTGGAAAAATTAGGTCGTTCTGGGGTATTTTGGAAGGAGGGAGCTGGCACATTTCACAGCTGAAAGGAAACTATGGCTGGGGCCATCTCCAGTGGTGATGGATTTTTGCAGAAATCCAAGGTCACTATGAAAAATTTGGCCACATGTGCCAAGGTCAGCCTATAAGAGTTCACTGTGACGAACAAACACGACCTGAGTGTTATCTGATGGGCTTGGCAAAACAATGACCCTTCTAAAATAACTGTTTTCAGGACAATCAAGCAACAATGCTGCCAAGCTCAAAAGCATGCCGTTTGTTGCAACACTGCCTGCTTTGCCAGCCATATTAACACCCTCAGATCTTTGGACAGAGATAAGAGAGGAGAGACAAAACGCTGAGCAGAGCCCATGAAAGCTTCACTGACCAGCCTAGAGATGTCTTTTGCCCTCATCTGCTTTGCATTTTTCTCCTCCCTGTGTTCCAGGGTTGTGAAAAAGTCTGAAAAGCAAAGAGTTGACCACCCTGAGGTAGATGTAAATATTCCCAAACTGCCTCGTGCAAGGATTCTTGCATTTAATTGCATACAAGACTGGATATCTCACTCCCTGACTCAGAAATACTGAAGACAAACTGAAGTCCATCCTACTCGCAATGCAAAAGGCAGCCAGGGAGCTGCTTTGGGCAGCGTTTCTCCCAGGGATGCAGAAATCTCAAGACAGTTGATCTTTGTTTAGCATCTCCAATGACAACTTCTATTAGACACCTCCAATCTGAGTAGTGACTGACCACTACACCACAGAAACCTCCTCCTCTGCCTCTTCATATCCCATCAACGGACAGGCACACTAGTCATTTTATTTAACACCTTTTTTTTTTTTTTTTTTTCCATTTTTCTTGGGTGACAAATTGGTGAGACATACAGAGGAAGGGTGTGGTGGTTAGAGCTCAATTTTGAGACATGAAAAATGTCAGTGGCTATTTTTACCTCTCCTCAGAAAAAACACATGCCTCAGAGCGGCCATTCACACTTTCTTTTTTTTTTTTTTCCTTCAGCTATGTTTGTAGCACTTTGAAAATGCTTAGGTAAAAAGGTGAATTGTCATTACTTTCTCCAAATCTACACTCATCACTGGGAAACTGGACCACTTGGACGTCAGAAAGTAACCCCCCAGAAGTTCTAAATATCAGGAAGCTCAGATAACCCAGCTGACTTCTTTTCAAAACTCTTTAACTGTCCATGATGAGAAACTCTGTGCTGAAGGATCTCCAATATCTCAACCATCAGACTCCTGTAAGCCAAGGGGTGGTGGGAAGTCCCTAAATCTTTATATATCCTAGAAGTGCAATGGAAATTATGGACCATTTTTTGAAAGAATTAAAGAAGTTCATTGATATAGCAAAAGGTAGAATCAGAGTTAATCTGAGTTAACACTGAATTGAGTTATCTAGAGCCACGGCTATTTTTCTCCCTCTTTCCTTCTCCATTCCAAAAGGCATGAACTTGACCAAAAGGCAGAAAAAAAAGATCAAGAAAAAACAAGCAACCACTACCAAAACGCTGTACCGCAAAAGCCAGCCATGAAAGTTTGTTGCGATGTCAGCAGGAAAAGCAATATCAGCCTCTGAAAAATTAATATGATGCTCACTTGCTGTCTAGTTCCTCCTCTGCTTGTCAATAATTCTGTTCATTCCACGAATATTAAACCTGTTTGCCAGAGCCCTTAATGTGACAAGAAGCTGATGCCTGAAAGCACGATCACTTTCAACTGCACATCATATTTAATTTATTACATAGCCTGGTGTTATTGCTTTTATTGATGAACTGTACAGTGTAAAATGATTATTTGTTAAAGATTTCACTGTAGTAAAGGAAAAAAGAAAAAAAAAAGGAAGAAAAAGAGAAAAATCTTTACTGCTCAAAAAAGCTACTTGTAAATTATTTTTTTAAAAAAGATTCAGGAATTGGAGTTACTATTATTACCTGATTTTTGGCTTCACACTTTCTTTGCACTGCAGAACACATCCACCTTGCTCCATCACTTAATTGAATTTCCTTACTGAGACAGGAACAAATAGGGTAGAGTGAAGTTATCCCTGGTGGGGTGATGTATACCTAACTCTTCCATGCCCTGCATCATTAAATCAAGGCGGTTAGTTAGGACAATCTAAGTCCCTCATCTTTCCTTAAACTCCATCTTTTCCTTTGTATTACTGTCAAGATCTTACTGGTATTGGTCATTTATACTGAGAGACTGTCTTTTTTGGCCCAGCTACGACACAAATGTGTTAATATGCTGCACGCAGGCAGAACAAAAGATGAGATACTTGCCTTGAAAGAACATATACCCTGATTCAAAAAGGTAGAAAAAAAGAGTTTGTTTTATATATATGAGAAACCAAGGACCAAAGGCATGTTGCAATTAGTGCATATACTGCAACAATCTCAATCAAGACATCGTTTCTTTCGCTTCCAAGCTGTCTGCCAGATTGACC
Organism: Thinocorus orbignyianus; assembly: GCA_013400375.1. Lineage (NCBI taxonomy): Eukaryota > Metazoa > Chordata > Aves > Ciconiiformes > Thinocoridae > Thinocorus > Thinocorus orbignyianus. Next base: position 54,261 of record VXBW01007470.1, on the reverse strand, counting down.
TGTATTTTCATGGACCCTAAAGGAAGTGGGTATCTTAGATTGAGTGCCGGGAATGCGGATGGTTGAGTCACTGGATAATCCCCACTGTCCGTTTCCCATTTTAGGCTTTCAATTCAGAGGCTTAAGTGACAAGCCTGAAATGCCTAAAATGCATAGTCTCATCTAGACAAATCAATGCTGAGAGGTTGCAGTCCTCCTCTGACATTTCAGCTCCTGAGGACAGGACACTGACCTGTAGCTCTAAGTAGCCATCTGGACCTTTCATTGAACCTCTATAGATCTTGCCTAGTTAATTCTAGACCCAGAGACAGTGACTGCGAATATTCCATACAAAACTGATCACAGTAGGAGACTGCATAGGAGCCAAGATGTCCCCAGACACATGTCCCAGTCAAGTATTTTAGTCTTAATGCCATCCCCTTCCAGACAGACATGGTTTCAATTTGTTAAGTGGAGGGGCAGGGAGAACTTCAATTTCTAAGAAAATTGATAAAAAAATCAAAACACAAAGGAAATGCACTATTCAGTCCCCAGTTTTAGAAATGAATTATTTGCCAGTTCCTGAAACCTTGATATCAGCTGGAGTTTTCTCTCTGGTTTCATTCAGGTAATAATATAGCATTTTAAACAGAAGAAATTTTGAAGTCTGCAACCTCAATAGAGATGTCCCTCCTGATTAAAAGGTGCACTGCATTTCCATAGTACACTGGGAGAAATAGTCTCAGAAGAATTCTTGGAACGGTTTGATATTGAAACAGATGTAATGAAGAATTCAACCTGCTGCTGAGAGACATTTCTCTTGCTAATTGGTTATAAACAATACTACTGATGGCATCAATATAAGAAACAAAAATTAAGAAATAAAGAAGCCTGGGTTTGGATGCGTTTCTGCCTCATGGTTAATTGCAAATACCAGCTGAAGACCTTGTTGTTGGGGCTTTTCTAAAACAGCTCTTTGCCTGTAGACCTTTTCTTTCCTGACACCCTTGGACTTTATGGCACAGCTTCCCTGTTCACCAGGAAATTCACAGAGTGTCCTGAGTCCATCCAGCTGTTTCACCCCAAAAACCAGAAGCAAAATATGTGATTGTTTTCTTTGCAGGGTTTTGACCCAAGCTCTATTTCTCCAGGTAAAACAAAATTTCAGGGGTAAAAACCAGAAATACAAACCCAAATTGTCTGCGTTTCCCAGAAAGACTTAAATAATGGGAATGACTCAACTTGGTATTTCATTGCCTTCATGACCCCTGCCACTTTCTCCTTTCCAGATGCCAACTGGGATTCTGGGAAACACAAGAGACATGCAGCCTCTGATCACATAACAAGAACAGAACAAGAAAAAGAAAAGAAAAGAAGTAAAGGGAAAACAAGACAAAATACATCAGGTGAGTGAAAAAAAGAAGAGCTACAGAGCTGATAAGATTCCTAGATGGCCCAGAGAGTTTTGCTCACCCCCAAGACATTGGCGCTTATCTGAATAAGGATCGTCCTGCTCTGTCACGTAAGCACAATTTTCCCTCTCTCCCTTTCCCTGGCTCCATTCCCATTTCTCTTTTCCCTTCCATTGCTCTTCAAGAGCAATGCCTTCAAAATGAAATCTCTTGCTTTCTAGAAGGACTACTGAGTCATGCAGACCGCTGAGACGAAGAGGAGATACAGTGGTTCACAGCCACCTTTGCCAAGTAGGCTTTGGATTGTGATTAGATCTTCCCCCAGATATGCTGCTCTCCTGGCAAACGCAGCCAGTCCCTCCCACACACACGCTTCAGAAAAACTGCGGGTTTCTGCCTGGAACAGCCAGGCTGTTACCCATCCATAGTCTGAAGGACCTGAGAGATGCTGTTACCTGTCTTTCTTTGCTGACATACTCATTCCCGATTCCAGCCATCCCAACAGATCTTTTGGGTAATTAAAAGGACAGTAGATACGGGAGTTACGGGTTTTGGTTTTTTGTTTTGGTTTGGTTTTAACACTCTCCCTCATCTCTGAGGAATTTAGCAGAGTTCATTTCTCAATTGCTTTTTTGATTTCTTCTCTGATGGCTTGCTCTGTGCAGTGATGTGGCATTGACCTCCAGCAGCAGAACTTCTGCTTTGTTCCCAGTGCTGTCCCGAAGCACTATGCAACTCATTGAAAATCCATTAATTCTCTGTCTGCGCCCTATCAGATTAAAACTTCTCTTCAAATAACATTTCAAATATCAGTTGCTTCGCCTTAATATCTTTCTTCCATAACATTTCTCACAGCTCCACACACACACCACTCCCCTGGGTAATTCTCTTTTCTGTGTGTATTGTTGATTCTGTAAGAACACAGTCTCCACTCCATCTTTTTGCTTATGTTCTCTACTGCATCTTGCTCTCTCCTACCTCATCCACTCTTTCTCTTACCCTTATTCTATTTCTTTCATATGATCAGAGGCAGCAGGTCTTTTCTATATTTCCCAGAGTCCCAAATTACAGCCCTAACCTAGACCTACAGTTACCAGAGGCTTCCTACTTGGCCAACCTGCAAAACCCACTCAGCTACGCATTTGGCAAAACAGCAGGCACTGAATTTGTAACCCTGAAAGATCCACCCCAGTGATTTCCTTACCAACCAACTGAGACTTCCCCATTTCCACTGGACTAACTTCTCATTCCTCATGGCCAAACTGCAGCTCCAGGGAACGGGGAGGCTGTGAGGTGTTTCACACCCCACCAGCCTCACGGACAAGCCTGGGCTATGACTCCACAGCCTGTCACAAGACTTTTGTAGGTGGTAGCTCATTTTTTGTTTCCACCACCAAGCCCCAGAAGTTTTGGATTTGGATTCAGCATGGAGATCATGACTCAGTACATCCTCCCCTTGCTCAGCCAACACCTTCCAGATTTGGAACAGCAAAGCTTGGAAGTAAGTTCAGTATTGGTAGACATGGGCTTGTGTAGGAGAGAGCCAAAGAGAAATGACAAATACTGGATGTCATTAGAAATGTCTTTCCTGACGTCACTAAAGACCTTCCAGCCTCTGCCCAGAGGCAAAAATTATCCTGTGCCCAGTAAAGTTTGTTATGGTTTCTCCTTTCTGTGTTAACACTTGTCAAAGTGCTTATCATCTGAACTTCCCCACTCTCTTAATCCTCCTCCTCTCTCATGCTGCTTGACTGGCAGAGATCTGTATCTGCTTTGGTTGGGGTGGCAGGAGTCTGGGGCAATGCTGATAGACAGTCAGGCTTCATCCCAGGGAAATAAAATAAAGCAGAAGTCAACGAGAGGAAGCAGTGTAGGCTGCAAGTTTCTCCACAGAGGAAATGGTGATAACCCATAATAACCACCTCCCACACAGGCAATAAGTATGTTTTCCCAGGAAATAAAAAAAGGTGTGGAAATGGGAAATGTGGTTTAGAGGAACTAAGTACCACAGGGGTGGTAGAACATGAGGGCTGGGCCTGGGTGTCTGTCACCTTCTTCAGCTCCTACCCCAGCACAGAGCTGGACAGTACAACTGTCCTCATGACAAAGGTTGGGTGGGACATGGCCATCTCAAGCAAGGCTTAGGAGCTGGTTTGGGAGACCTGAGCAGTGTAAAACATGGGGGACACTAATGTTGCTGCAGAAAGGCCCTTTCTCACTACTCCTTCCCCAATTTTTGACCTCTGCTTAGAGCAACAAGCCATAACCCTAGACCCAGACAACACACCAGTCCTTCTACTTCATTTATGCATTCAAGGTATTTTTATCCCCATGTGGAATGAGATTCACCTAACCTCCACACTGATTTCCAGCTGATGTCTCTCCAGTAAGTCAAAATACCACAGGTTCCAGTCCCTGCTGATCCTACAGTACTGCAGCATCCAAGCATTAACACAGCCAACTATTTATTTTTTTCCTGGGTGACTAAGCCAAGGGAGTTTGGTGGGACAGAATTACCCAACGTGGCCTGAAATATTCAAGAGAAACAGACACAAATCTATTGATATATTTCATCGAGTGTATTTGGGAAGAGGTTACCCACAAAGAGAATAAATACTCCAAGTGGATGGAAACCTGTGCAAGATGGAACAGACTCAGCTGAGGGAGTAGTTTACAACATTATTTATCAGAAGAGTTTATCTTCTATTTTTGCCTATAGTATTCCTCAGATCATTACTTTTTCTTACAGTCCTTCATTATTCAAGCACAGTTAGGGATATTTGTGTGTACATGTCTATATATACAGGAAAAACTGCTAGGATTTCTCAGGAGAGGTTTAGTTTGGTCTCAGTGTCTCCACTGCAGCGGGTGATTAGAGTCACATGCCCTTGGCCTTAGTATTCATAACAAGAGGAAGTTCCAATCACCACTGAATAATCATGTACATTAATTTTGAAATTCATGTTTGTCTGGAAAAATGCCATGGTGCAAATGTTTATGGCTGTTGTTGTTATTATTGTTTATTTCATAATAGCAGGAGGAGCTCTATTGTCCCTGGCCTCCTGGTGGACACAGAGGGGTGCGAGACAACTGAAGGAACTTCATTATACGTTTGGAGGATGTATTAGTACCAGCATTACCGCTAGATTCTTTCTGCCTGATATTTTTTCCTGAACTGAATACTTAATTCTTCTTCAAGGACCAGCTTTAGCATATGCAGGGCCCTGTGTGAAATCAACACAGTGTACTCGTAGAGGAAAATTATATGGAGGGGAGTATTAGAGGCTAGAATTATGAAAGCTATATATTTTAAAAAAAAAGTGGACCCACGCTGACTCTTTTCTACATCTAGACTTTTACCTAGACCTGGTCTAATGGTACAAACAAAGAGAGAATTAGCTGGATCTGCTCTGTTACAAAGTAATCTTAAAAGAATTTATTTTGCAATTTCCTAATCATTGCGTCATTAGTCCCTCAGTAAATAGTCAGATTGTACAGTCAGTCTGTTTTCACATGGTTTTGAAATTTGAAACAAATAGAAGGATCTTTCATGCTAAAACTGCTCCCAAAAGCTGGTGATGCCTTAAAGTGAGGTGGTTCAGGGGGAAGGACAGAACCTTCAAAGCCAGGTTGCCTTATCCTTCACCACCCAGAGAACTGGGATGCAGCAAAATATTTCTCAGTGCTCCTCCTAAAGCCTAGTCCCCTGATTTTCACCATTTTTTGGACTAGAGACTAAAATCCTGTCCCTGTTCAAAACAATGGGAAAGCTCAGAAATGTCAGTCCCCTGGTGATGTCTACAGTTTCAAAAGGAAGGAAAAAATAAGGGGGTGTGGGGAGCAGAGGGACTTTCTGTGATGACCAAGAATAAAGCAGTTGCAGATTGGAAATCAAGTCCTCTTTGGATGAAAGCTGGGATCCCTGGAATCGCAGGCATACTTTTTAATTAGTCTCATCTGCAAAACATAGGCAACAAATGCTATCTTAAGGCAACTCTTGGGGTTTATTTGCTTGTTTGTTTGTCTGTTTGCTTCTGAGCAGCCAAAGTGAACTTCTCCAGGGACCTGTTTGATTCCTCTCTGCAGTCTGGGCTGGAATATTGATTCTGGAGAAGAGGTGTGTGTTTTGTATACGCATGTAAATGAGTATGGACAAGCTTGTAGGAACGCAGAAGAAATGAGACAGGCTTGGAATTCACCCACTAGCCTCATCCCCTCCCCACGTCTCCTCCTCCTCCTCCTCCTCCTCTCTCTGCATCTGAGCCCAGAGAAGCTGATGTATCGCCATTCCTTCAAAACCCAGCTGTAATTTTCTGGCTAATGGAACACGTATTGACAAAAGTTGACATTAAGTGGAACTAATTACACTGTAACTGTTAACTAACTAAGAAATAACTACCCTATAATTTATGGTGCAGCACGGACTCTGCGTAGCAACTTTTTAGAGCTGTTATATCTGCACAAAGCTCACCAATGCATGTGCTGCAGAACTTTTCCCCTGCCAGTAGGATCCAGTCGATGCGAAATTGCCAGCTCTGCAAACACGCACTGCTGTGATTAGAGCATAAAGCCAGTCAGGCTTCCCACAACCCACTCCCCGCCCCCTTCCAAAGCAATGGAATAAATGACTGCTAAGATACTCTTCCCAGACCATTAATTTTATTTCTGGCTTTCATTTAGAGTCCTAATCCCATCTGGGACGTCTTTACTTTCCCTTCAAGGTATATGCAGGACCCCATGTCACCTCCCACATCCCCGGACTGATGGTTTTGCGTTGTGGATGCCAAGGACTGGGGTACATAAAAAGGCTTGGAGTCTGGTCACGTTTACTGCCTGCTGCAACTGTGGCAGCCATCCTCTTCCCTCTGCTGAAACAATTTGTTGAATGAGGCATTAACCATACAGCTGGGAGCAGGGGAAGGTATGATGCACAAGGAGGATGGGATACACCAAGGGACAGGGGAACTCTCTTCCATACTTCACTGTCACACAGCAATATCAGCACCCAATTCAGAAGATCCATTTGAGTGTGCCTTGTTCCTTCTGATCAAACTCAGGATTTCTTAAGGCTCATCATTAAAGCTGATGAGAAAACAGGCGTTCCATCTCCAGAGAAATCTAGCAACTAAACATTTGTTTATATGTCTCAGATAGGACCAAATCAGAAAATATGTTTTGAAATATTTCTCTTCAGAAGTTATGCCACCACCTACCGAAATGCTTCATTTTGATACTATTGAAATGCAGTTTAGTACTGCAATACTGGATGGTACATAGACATGTAACAGAATAAAATTAAGATTCTAATATAGAAGTGAAAACAAGTGGGGAATGGAGCAGGAAACAGCCGAAATAATAAAAAATTTAAAATCCAGTTTGATTTAAAATTGATTCAATATTTTGCCTTTGAAACATCATTGGAATTAGAGTACTTCAATGAAGCATTCACATTGTACCTATTACCCAAAGAACAACCTTTTCCCAGGGGGAAAATGTTCTCACAGCCCAATTTTGCAGCCAAATGCAAACCACAAGATATTTTTGAGAGTGGAAACTCTTCGCTGCAGAAGTCAGTACTTTGTGCTCTGGTTGTACAGCACCGAGCGCAGCAGGGCAGGTCCCCAAGACACCACCTCAACAGAAAGCACAAGTAACAGAACTGTTGGTCAGGGGCTTTGCTGATGAGTCTCAGAGGATGTTACATTGTGCATAAGAAAAATGGAGAATTTGCGGCTAATGAGGGAAGGGAGAGAGAAAAATCAGCGTGTGTTGGAGACGGGCAGGCAGACGGAGAAAAGAGAGTGAGATTGCAAAGACAGACAGTTAGGAAGAAAGAGAGAGGTGCAATTCAGCACCTGCTTCTGCCCCATTTGTTCCACCTCCATTATCATGCACCAGAACAATTCATTCTTCTTTTTTTCCAGAAAGCGTAATAATGTTCCACAGGTGAAGGAGTTATCTCAGCTTTTCTCTTTTTCAGCAAAGCTAACACTCAGTACATGAAACAAAGGTTATCTTGAAAAATAGACACTGCAACTCGCATACAAAGGAGCCCTTTCCTGTGACAGGGAGTCTTTTCTGAAGGGGTCTGTTAGATTTTGTGCTCGGAAGAAAAAGGAGAAGAAAATGGAATTGACTGCTCAGTCCCGCTGCCAGGTTTCCAAATTGACTTTTGAACAGGACCCAGGAGACTCCCTCCTATGCCATGAAGAGCAGGTTATCCCTGGGGACAAGGTGAGGATAGGGACATGGAGGAAAGCAACATTGCCAGCCACACCAGGGATCCGAACAAGATTCAGCTTTCACCTGTCTCCCAAATCAATCAGATCAGGGATGCTCTGAGGGCCAAAGACCCCCTGTGCTCAAAGAATCCCAAATTCACAAGAAGGGGAAGGAAAAGATGGATTTCATGTGTATCCCTTGCATGTGGGCATGGCTGCCTAACAGCAAACACGCTGAGGGGAGCAGGTCCTGGCTGTGTGTTCCCCTCTGCGGTTCTGCACATCATCCCCGGTTTTGGGATCCATCATGATAGGGCCACAGCTGCAGTGGTTGAAGTCTTTTAGCTGTTACTGCTGCTGGAACAACAACATAATGCCTGTTTTGATACATTTGCTTCACGGCTGAATCTGGGCATTTTTTAAAACAAACCTTAAAAGGGTATCTGAAGAAAAGCAGCCCATTTAAATGACTAAATAAAAGGTCTGGCTGTAGTTTTTAATGAAAGACCTGTGTGAACTAATACACTTTGCATTGTGCCCTGAAGCTCATTAAATAACGTGCTAAGCCATGCAAAGTGATCTACAGAGCACTGCACTGTGATTTTTCTTTTAAGTGTCACTGTGCTGATCAGGAGGAAAAAGGAGAGCTTCTGGGCGGCATCATCAGGGATCTCCGGTGCTTATTTAGTATTCAGCTGGAAAAGGTCTGGGTGTATTCATACCTAATTTCCTTGCCACAGCCGCCTGTCACATTTATGTTCTCGGGTACCTACAAAAACTCTTACAGAAGGGATGTGTTTATTTTACCAGCAGTTCCTGTCATTGTCATCAGCGCTTAGGTGAAATATAGATTTTCATTTTCATTGAATTTGGGTTTATTTTTAGATAATTGACAATAATTTTACAAAGCTCCAGAAGTTTGCCTGTCTTTGTTTACCTCAAATTGTTGGAAGGTTCTGAATAGCCCTAACACCTCCTAAAACCCTTTAAGCATTGTCACACACCTCGGGCTCAGTCGTGCAGCTCTGTCAGTTAAATACGCTGTTGCTATGAAGGAACTGGACACCGGTGAGGATCTTGGGGAAACGCTGCCGTTTCTGGACTAGAAAATGGGACTCATCCAAATTCATTTCCACCCCTCTTAGGTTCCCTTCCCATTGTCTGCAGTGAACTGCAGTACAAAGACTGTCAGAGCACATAAACATGACACAGTAACTGAGAACATCAAAGAGCATTATGTTTTCCATACATAAAGAGTGACAAGCTGCCTAGCTCTTTATATTAAAAATTCAGACAAAAAACAATTCAAGAAAAATCAAAGTCTCCAAGATAGAGTCAGATCCCACACATTTCTGTTTCATACTCTTATCTTTTCTGCCTTGCAAAGTGGCCTTTAAACTCTACTCCTAAAAATATATATAAAACCTAATTTGCAGCAGTTAAGCTGCTGTCTTTAGAGGAAAGGAAAGGTATATAAGGATTGTAATATTTAGAGAATCAGCTTCTGGAATGGAAGCCCCTGTCAGCCCACCAGATAAACTCAGAAGAAACCCTGTAAGACAGCAAAGTCTGTCTCAACAGCCAGCATCGATGATTGAGTCCCTTAATGCTGGATCTACGGACTGACCCCTCATGCTATAAAGAGATGATTCAGGCACCACGGAAAAAAGAAAGGAGGGGTGTAAGGACAGAAGACATGAGACCCTCTGTTCAGCAAAATGACTCACTGAATGATACACAGAAACAACGAGAAGTAAAGAAGCAAATCTGTCGGTGGAAGGTAGATGCATGTTAGAAGAGCAGAAGCCAAATAGAGCTGACTTTCTGCCGTAATGGAAACATTAATGGAAACTTAGCTTCAAATAACTGAAAATCATGCTGAATTGGGATCAAATTTAGTGAGAAGTTTTGGACCAATAAAAAGAAAGAAATTATCTCAAAACATCTCAAAACTTTATTAAAAGATGATTTTTTAAGTCTTTTATACTAAGCTTTTCTTTGTTTCACATCAGCATTTTCATTTTAAAAATCAGCTTAAAGGAAAGATAGGTGAAGAGGTTAAATAACTTTGAGAAGAGAACATCATTTCTTAAGCAAATGTAGTGCTCCAGATTAAACATGGGCTTGGACTTCTCTTTAAATTGTTTCTTTTCCTTTCATTCTCCTTGCAAATATATTTCCAAACTCTAAATTATTTGAAGTGGATTTTGCCCTTTAACACGTTGGGGTTTTTTTAAGCTTCTTTTTTCAAATATGTATTAAAAAAAAAAGTTCTTAACTTAGCTCTAACCACTAATAACTCCTGGAAAAATATATGGTACTAACTATTGTTTGTACAGTACTTGAAAGGGCTTCGATAAGATACTATTGAAAAAATGGCCAAAGGGACTATGTAATTCTCAGGGACAAACTCTTTCATGAGCCTCCACATTGCAACAGCGTTATCCTATGCCTCAATTTTCTACCTTCTCTGCACATCCTCCCTCCCAATCTCCTAAATGCCAACGCAAACTTGAATACCACCAACTGCCTCTGTAAGGGAAGAAAAAAAAGCCCCAGGTAGCATTTCTGTGCACAAAATGACTACCTGGGGATGGCCTCGAGCTTTCTCCTTTTACAACTCTTACTCCTCCCTCCGAATCCAGCTGCAACAGCTTTTTCCAGAGATTGTTGAGTTTGCTCCGTCCTTCGTGCCCTCTAAGCGGTGCCTAGAAAATCAAAGCCTTTGGGGACTGGCACAGGAGCCACTGAAGCTTGTGCACAGGATAGACCCAGCTAATTCAAACCAGAGGCAACTGGTCTGTGATTTAAAATGATTTGCTGGTTTTTATTTATTTTTTTTTCCCTTTTTTGTTCTTCTGTGGGTGGTGCTCCTCTCTCTGTTCCTATTTACAAACAAGGGGTTATTTGAAGTGGGTTATTTATTTATTTATGTACTTCTATTATCACAAGAACCAAATTGCAACCTTCAAAAAGAAAAAAGAAAAAAAAAAAA
>VXBW01007470.1:16241-43635 GCA_013400375.1 Thinocorus orbignyianus | reverse complement strand
AAAACCAAAAAAAAAAAACCACCAAAACAAAAAAAACCAAGCAACATGTTTGTGAAAGGTGGTGGCGGGGGGAGCCAACAAATTGAAGGCAGAGAAAGGGGGCTACATCTTTATCAAAAGACAACATCAAATTAATTTCTCTCTGGTCTCAGGAACTCATGTAAAATTTATAGGCTGTTTGTTAATTTTCCTGTAGTGCCAGGGTGTTTTGTGATTCAGCGGGAAGGGTTGGGAAGAAAAGAGAGAGAGGAGGGGCGCGGGGAGGCAGTCGAAGCACAGCATCCTTGACACGGGTCCGGAAGGTGGAATGACCTTGTTCTTGTACCAAACCCCACACGCGACACGAGGGGGAAGGCAGGAGGAGGGATGGGTTTGGATGCCCACACGCTCCCTCTTCCCGGCAATACCTGTCTGCTTAAAATTCCAGAGGTGTCTCCAGCTCTCCGTACAAGGCTGCCCTTTCAACACCAACACAATGACTTCTCTTACATAACCCAACAGCCAATTTAGCAGGTTCACAACCCAAAAATAGAAGGAGAATTAGTTTTGTATTAACACACCTTCTTTCCCCTCTCCCCACCCACCTCTGCCATCTTCTTTCTTTATTTCTTGTCATGTTGTGGAGCACCTACATGGAAACATCAGGAGGATTTATACCTTTTCCATCTCCTTGGCAAGACTTGGGGCCAAGGTCTAAGGTGCCTGGAAAAAAAACAGGGAGGTATCCCCAGAGTCTTAATTGAGGTGAGAGAGCATGGTCCCCACCAATGCTCTACAAAGGCAGGGTCATTTTTGTTAATGTTCTCAGAAGTCTTTCCCGGAATTCAGGATCTGCAGCTTTCAGGACTTTTTCTGGCTTTGACAAAACCCACATTTCTGCTGGAACCAACAACTGCTGCAGGGAGCAGCAGGGCTGGGGGTGGGATGCTCTGTACCCTTCCTATCTTAGACCCTGGCAGAAAAGAATCCAAAACCATGGAGATTTTAAAGGATCCCCTTATAATCATGCATGCCTCATAACTTAGCAAAAGTTAGTATTTTCCCCCGCAAGCTGCAGCCTGATACTACATTAGCACCACAAAACAAACAAACAAAAAGAGCTGCAGGAATCCTGTGAATTTCAGTCTCATCCAAAACTTTCGGGCTCTGTAAAGCATCTGGTTCTTTATTTTAAAGACATGAGCTGGCAACGCTGCAAAAAATTCCCAGCTGAATGAGAATACATCTTTTTTTATTAAAAAAAAAAANAAAAAAAAAAAAAAAGCCTCTAGCCTTGATTTAAAGTCTCCAGTAGCCCACCACTTCCCTTGTTAGCTGTCCTAACATTTTAAGAGCTCTGCTAAGGATATGACTTATTTATTTATTTTTCTCCTTTTTTCCTCTCCCAGTTTCAGAGTAGATAACTTCAGCTGCCAGCCCAGGATGCTCACATGAAGATGAATGTTCCCAGGCTCATATTCTGATCCCCTGTCTGCCATTTCCTTACCAGCTAAAAGAGAGGTGTACAAACCCTACAGATGTACTGGAAATGATCATACCAACAGAAGATAGAAGTTAGATTAAATTAATATACAGAATAGATTAATTTAAGAAATCACCCATTGTCCCACTAGAGTATTGATTTTACACCTACTTCTAACAAGATACTTTATCATTAGACAGAAAGAAGGATTGTCCCTGCCTGGAATCCAGCCTGTGAATTCTGGGATTCATCCTCTGCTCCTCCTCCCTGCCAAGGAGAGGTCTGTAGTCATCCTCACAGCAGCCCGTAGAGGGAAGGAAGAGCATGCCTGCCAGCCAGGGGCAATTGCCTTCCTCCACAGCTATGGAGAGGAACGCTGTGCTTCATAAACACACTTCAAAGATGCCACACTATTAAAAATACATGGACATCATGTGGATCTAAGCTAAATACATATGGCCTTTGATTGCTTGGCATTTCCAATTCATACAGGAACATTACTGCAATGCATTATTGATGATCAGTAGCATTTCACTGTCTCAAACTAAGGACACCTCTTCCCCCTTCTCCCTTCGTCAGATGCAGCACCCTTTGCTCGGAGACTGAGCAGTTTAATTAAGCTGTGATTAACTCTATACACAATTCTGACTGTCACTGATTTAGTTCTGGAAATGCTGTCACTGCAGGTTGCAATGTCAGAAAGGGGACCCTGCTCGCAGGGCAGCTCCCCCTACCCCAGGAGTCTCAGCTACTCCCCATGGGTGCCAGGGCACATCTGCCCAGCTTTGTTTGACTGGCAAGTGCTGTAGCACATCTGTCCAGCTCAGCTTAGACCAGCAAGCGCCACAGCACAGCCAGAGCTGCTCATCAGATCAACGCATTCAGGTGATGCTCCATGGAGATGAGTCCCATAGCAAATGGAAAGTGGGGAAGGGGAAGCATTTGTTCAAAATGGAATGGGTTCAAGATTACAGGGATGGGATGGGCCACTGGTTCCTGGCTCAGCCTAGGAGGGCAGCAATGGAAAAAGAAAGTCTTCCCCAGCTCAGCTCTGTGGTGGGGTTGGTCTTCACACTGCTGTGAGCTTCCTGGCTCACAGCCCCAGGGAACATCGCACTCCCAGGGCACTGCTTCATGCTACAGCATGGTGGACTCTCCCACACCAGATGCCCTGAGCTTTCCTGGACAAACTCACCTCCCTTCTCTCTATCCTACTTTGGAAAGCTCAGGCCTCTTCCCTGTTCTCTTGCTGGATGTCTTGGTCACTCCTTGCTTCCCTCCTTCCTGGCCCTGCGTGTCCTCTGTGTGCTGTGTACGTCACGCCTGCTTCCCACGTGCCCTCCCCACGCGTGTACCTGGCTGCTTTGGGGAAATTCCACGCAAAAATGCTGGCGTCTCTCTGGCTGTCATTTTATTAGTAATTCCTCACTCTGACTCAGTCTCCCTCCCCCTTTTATTCTTTTTAAAAGGAATTCTCCAGAAGCAAGAATTTGGGAGGAGAAGAAGATGATTTGGAAAGAAAAAAGCAGAATCATTACAGCTGAGAAACAGCTCTTGAAACTTATTAGCTCATGACTCATCTCTCTGAAAGGAGCTAATACCTTAATTTCATATTTCTCTGCTCAAATGGAGACCAAAGCATAAACTGAAATGAAACTTTACACTAATGGCTTCTTAATTACACCCATCTAAAAACAATTACCTGAGGTTTAACAGATACAAAGTTAGGGTTGACACAGCCACTGGAAGGGAATTGGGCAGCAAGGTTGTCTGGGAAGAGCTGGGCTGTGGGGAGGTGGAACAGCCAGGTACCACAGCCAGGCTGCTTCTGCCTCAGCATCTCAAAGCATCATTCTCCTCACAGAGCAGCTCAGCTGCATTCTCCTGCGACCTCTCTACGAGCACATGTGTTTTGTCAGCCATGAATCCACAGAGAGGAATATGCCTTAGGAATCCACTTGCTCTTGCTGCATTGGGAAATATATTCGTATCATAAAACCCCAGTATAAAGGATCTAGTGAAAGTGGGAGATGGGGTAAAGGAAAGAGCTAGTCTCTAGGGAAGCAATTCTCCTGCATCCTAGCTCCTGCCTGGTAAACCTTCTTTCTGCCACTTACACATCTGCAGGAGGAGAATTGTTCACACCAGTCTCACGGCGCATTTTAAGGACTTCTTAATACTTATTAAAGGTTTTGAAAATACCCACAAAAAGTCACTACAGGAGATCAAGGTGGTGGCATTGCTGCTATTATTATGACTATTATTTCTACTACTTGTGGGTAGATTTCAGCTGTGTTTTGTTCACAGTTTAATGGTTTGGCACTAAACAAAGGGACTTCAGCAAGCCGGTGGAGCCCGGGATGCCATGGTAGCTGTGTAGGTTTCCCGTACAGTGTCTGGCAGGAATTAACTGCCAGGAATGGGATTGAGACTGGGCAGTACACAGTGCTGAGAGCCATGTTAGCTGGGAAGTAATTGTGGTGGAGGTGGATTTTTAAATCCCAGTTCTCTCCAGAGCTTTAGTCTGAGCTGCAAGGAAACAACTCCACACACACCCCTCTTTGCAGTTTCCAGCCCCAAAGTCTCAGCTGGATTTAGGTACCTTCTTTTCCCTGAAAACAAAAAGCCTGGAAAGGACTCGTTCCTTTCCTTCAGAGAACTGCAAATGGAGTGCTAGGTAGTGCATCCCACCCCAAAGGTGGGCATATGATTTCTTTACTGAGTGTTTAATACCAAAAGCAAAAATAATACTTTAAGCAGGAACTAGCATCAAAGAAGTGTGACCAGCAGGTTGCAGGAGGTGATTCTCCCCTTCTACTCTGTGCTCATGAGACCCCACCTGGAGTCCTGTGTCCAGCTCTGGAGTCCTCAACATAGAAATGACATAGACTTGTTGGAATGGGACCAGCAGAGGGCCATGAAGATGATCCGAGGGATGGAGCACCTCTGCTATGAAGACAGGCTGAGAGAGCTGGGGCTGTTCAGCCTGGAGAAGAGAAGGCTCCACAGTGATCTCAGAACAGCCTTCCAGGATCTGAAGGGAGCTCCAGGAGAGCTGGAGAGGGACTCTTCGTCAGGAAGTGGAGTGACAGAAGGGGGAACGGTTACAAATTGGAAGAGGGGAGATTTAGATTGGATATTAGGAAGAAATTCCTTCCTGTGAGGGTGGTGAGGCACTGGAACAGGTTGCCCAGGGAAGTTGTGGCTGTCCCATCCCTGGAAGTGTTTAAGGCCAGGCTGGATGGGGCTTGCAGCAACCTGGTCTAGTGAGAGGTGTCCCTGCTCATGGTAGGGGGGTTGGAACTGGATGATCTTTAAGGTCCCTTCCAACTCTAATCATTCCATTATTCTATGAACTAAAATCTGCATCTCCTTCCCCCTAGGCTCTCTAACCACCATGGATATACAGCCTATGACCTTGTTCTTTTATTGTCACGCTGCTCCTGAACACAAGTTTCAGTGAGACCTGCAAAAATTAGTGTTACGGGACAATGAGGCCATCCTGGCTTGTAAGCCAGACACCTCTTTCTTTCCTGGATGAGGCGAACAAAACCTTCTCTCCCTGTTATGCCCTGGCAGGGCCGTATCCTAGGAGGCAAAGGAAATTTATTTGACTTCTTGCAAGAAAAAGTAATAACTGAACCCAGGCTGCTGTGTATCAGGAAGATGCTGCAATTATTGAACTACTGCCTTAAAAAAAAGAGGGGGTGTGAGGCTGTTTTCTTCCCTGGCTACAATGTTAGTTATATACAACATATTTAGAGCAGACCTGATGGCTTAGGACTCTGTAGCAACCTCAGAAGAGACCTACTGTTTCACCAGTAAAGCTTGGCATTGCTGGCTCCTGGCTGAGGATGGGCATATTTAAGACATGCCATCTGCAGGAGAGAGGTTTTGAAGCTCATTATTTTTGTCTTGCATACACAGGGTGAGGTAGGACAGCAGCTCTTAAGTTGTCCCCTGCTTCTGTCACTACCGATGTGGAAGAATGACCCTAAAGAATAAAGCATTAATGGCAAAAGCAGGATTCAGGTGGCAGTTCTACTGTTCACCTAGAAGCAGCAACAACAGCCACAGACCAACACCCCCTCAGCCTCTCAGAGGCCTTGCATTGGTTGGTGGCTTCCCAAAAGAGAAACAAATTTTAAGAACAATCACTGCGCGCTGCCCTGCAGCCCCCTTGGTGTAGTCACCGTGTCTGACCCACCAACAGCTGTAGTCAACAAGGTGCCTGCCAAAGACTCAAGCACCCACATCGTTTTGCAGGGCCCTGCACAGCATTGCACCACTGAATGAGATAATACAATTATTGGATAATTAGAGTCATCAGAAAGCGTTCTGCAATGGCAGGCTTTTAATTGACTTCCCCATTAACAGATAATGATCAGGCTCTGTCTCCTGCCAGGTTGACCCCCCACTTCTCTGCCCCCCTGGGACAAGCAGTTGACCTGAAAGGGAAAAAGCACAGCTGTCCCGAGTTCACTCATGGCTAACGTATCCTGCCAGTTTGGTCAGGGAAGCAACAAACTGAGACTAATAGAAGGGAAAAAGAAGGTTTCTTAAACTGGCTACTGGCTGTGGGGATGGGGAGAAAAATCCATCCAGGGCAGCCCTGCAACAGAACTGGTCCAGTAAACATCTAGTAGGAGATGCAGTAGCACAGCCTCATTCTTCTCCCATCAGCTCACAGCTCTCCCCAGCCCTAGCCCAGGATCCTGATGCTTTCCTCTCCATTCTGTTTAGTAAAGAAGTCCAGAGAACACAAATTCAATTTCACAGCTTCTTTCAGGGTGCCAAACACCTGGTGTTTCTTTGCACTGGAACTAAAGCTAAACATTTCCAGCGTATTTTGCAAAACACAACTGGGCTGAAAGCTCTTGTTTTGGAAGAATAGAGTTGAAAACTCTTTTTGAGTTGGTTCTTTTCCAGTTAGGAGTGATTTGCTAGCCTCACAAAGACCACCAGATACCCTTCTGTTGGAAACTTTCTAGAAACACCACACACTGTGATGCCTTGGAGTAACAGAATCTTCTCATGAGAAACATTTAACCCACACGCTGAGCTCTCATTTGGGTACCAAGCCCTCGGGAAAAAGGCAAAAGCTACCATAACCAAGCACAAATCTTGGTTGGGATTTTAAGTGCCTCTGTGATCCATCACATAAATAAGTTTTTCTAGCAGCAGTGTTTCCAGCCAAGTTTCTAGCAGCCAAGTTTCCTTTTCTTCTTGTTAGCCCAGTAACCTGGTTTCCCCACCAGGGACTCAGAAAGACCTCGATTCCTCTTGACTTTAAAGCACTGATGGTACAGGTGGCATCAGGCTCATTACCCAAACGGCATCCAGACAAAACCAGTAACTGCTAAACTCACGCATCAGTCAAGAGCAGCACCAGTTTCAGGCTCTTTTCACTGCCAGCTTCACAAAACGGGTTGGAGTTTCATAACTGTTTCCCTTCCTACTGTGTAAAATGTTCTTGAAGCTGCCTAATTTATGTAAAAGTTGCTTGGGAAGGACTGACTGATGAAGAGACAGAGAACATGACTGTGGAAACTTGGTCTCCTTAGGAACCAATTTAAAAATAAACCAACTTTCTGCCAGGGATGTGATGCCATCCTCAGGAGTCCAGTGCTTTCTACGTCTGCAATTGCAGTGGAGGAGATGTGTTGTGTTCACATGGTTTAAACACAGTAATAATCTGAAGGAAAGGATTTACCAACATGCAACAGTTGAGCTGCTCTTGGATCAAACCAACTGATAAAAAAATCAGTTCTGAAATCTGCAGAGCCTAGTTTATGCCAGGCAAAAACCTGGCCTTCTATGTTTCTGGAAAAAGAGCAGGCAAATATCTTCTGGTGCATTGATTCACTTTCATTTCAGAGCATTAGCTGGTAAATGGAACTCAATTCAAATGGCTGTAAATGCAAATTTGAAACTTAAGCTAAAAGGCTTTGTGGGAAGCTGCTGGTACTGTGAATTCCTGAAGTGAGCGCGTCCTTGGGAACAGCCAGGAATGAGACGATGCCAGCATGCAGCCAGCTCTGCTAACTAGCAGCAACTGGGATCTCCAGACATTCCCAGAACGTGCAATTAATCTAACCGTAAATCAGGTATATAGACACTCTGTTGATCATAAGACATTACAGGAGTACAAACGACCTTAATATTGGCTAAGAATCTTAGAGATAAGTCATGAAAACTAGTATACAAAAAGTCTACATGTTTCTGCTGTCTTCACTGTTTCAGCCCTTTTTTGTTGAGGGCTCAGTTCCAGCTCAGCCAAAACATTTAGTGGGACCAGGGGTGCACCCTGACAGTCTTGCACAAGCAAGGCTTGTGGGAGTGTTGGGAAGAGAAAGAACATGAAGAACTGTCAGGATGAACATTTGAGGGTTTTTTATTCCTTTTTCCAGGCAGGTGGATAAAGACAGAAATAATCCCAAGCTCTGTCTTTCCTAAATGCAGGTCAGCAGATCAAGTAAGTGACCAGTACAGGTAAAAAGTCCCAGCTGAGCAATAAATAAAAAAGGAAGCAGTGACCAAACTCTGTTTCTCCAGCACATTATATTACCATCTAGACTGTTCTTTCAGGTTTTGTTTTGTTGTTGTGTGTGCCCAGAGGCCATACCAAAGCTGGGATCCCCGTTTACAGGCTGCTTTGTTTAACGAGAGACAATCCTTGCCCCCAGGGATCTGTAATCAGAATAGGCAGGACAAACAAATAGAATAACCACTATCTTCATCCCATGTGCACCAATGAAAACAGGACCCCAAAGAAATTAAGTAGCCTGCCTGAGGCCACCCAGAAAACCTGTGGCAATGCCAAGGAAAAGAAAAAAAAAAAAAAACACAACAAAAAACCAACACCACACACACGCTCTCTCTGAATCCTAATAACCAGATTTGTCTCCATGAATATGTCTCCCTGTTTCCAGAACAATCCAGGGAGAAGCCAACAAAGACACCGCTGCTGTTCTCCTACAGCTGCAATTTTTCCACAGAGAAATCCAGCACACTGGATTTCTCCTTCCTCACAGAACCTACAGATAGTTTATTACCTCCCTGGAGTGGGCAAGAGATCCTTCCCTGAAGGCATCAGGAGGAGACGGCTGAAAAGGAGAGGGGGGAGGAAGATAAGTCACCAGCCTTTCTGACGCTGAAATGTAAATAGTGTTTTGCAAAAGAGCCATTTATCAGTGAAATTATAGAATCTGTTTGAAGATTCCCCTGGAGGACGCACTAAAAAATGGCTTGTGTGGAACTTAACAAGAGGTTTCCTGCAACACGCCTGGGCTTCGTGTAGGCAGGAGGCACTTTGCTGAGAATTAAATCCACGTTGGAAATGTTAATAAATGCAGACACATGTTCTTGTTTGTAGGACGCGCTGTGCCTCCTTTATCTATTTCCTTCATTTTATTCTTCTGGATGTAGCTACAGTGCCAACCCCTTTGCCTGGCACATCCCCGGGGAGCAAAGTTGCCCTCTCTCTTATTTCCATCCCTCGGGCTGTTGTGCAGCCCTTTAAGCCTGTTGCGCTGCTGCCAAGCCTCTAGCCACGAAGCACAAAGGTAACCGCAGGGGACTGGATGATTTCTTTTCTGGGCAGATATCAGCTTTCATCGAGGACTGAAACAAAGGATGAGAAGTACAGATTCAGGACTAGTGGAGGCAAAACTTACCTTCTAATCAAGCCTGTGAGAAAGGCTTCCCCATCTGCTCTGCTAGCAGAGGGATGGAAGGGAACAAGGACTGATTTCCAAGCAGAAGTGTCCACGTGGACTGAATCTCCCCCTCCCATGGCTGCAGCCCCAAACACATCCCATACAGAACAGCTGATCAGGTGGCTTCTGCTGTCTGGAAGAATCATAGAGCCGTAGAATGGTTAGAGTTGGAAGGGACCTCAAAGATCATCCAGTTCCAACCTCCCTGCTAGGGGCAGGGACACCTCTCACTAGACCAGGTTGCTCCAAGCCCTATCCAGCCTGCCTTGAACCCCTCCAGGGATGGGGCAGACACAGCTTCTCTGAGTAACCTGTTCCAGTGCCTCACCACCCTCACAGCAAATAATTTCTTCTTAGTATCTAGTCTAAATCTCCTCTCTTTCAATTTAAAACCATTACCCCTCATCCTATCACTCTACTCCCTGACAAAGAGTCCCTCCCCAGCTCTCTTGTAGCTCCCTTCAGATACTGGAAGGCTGCTCCAAGGTCTCCCCGGAGCCTTCTCTTCTCCTGGCTGAACAAACACAGGGTGCTCTCCAACCCAGCAACAACTGGAAAAAATAAAGCAAATTTTACTGATTACTAGAAGAAAACCTAAGCAGAGTCATCAGCCTTTCACGGTCCTAATGACTCAGACCAGCATCTCTGCCTGTCTGTACCTTCAGACAAACCCTGTGAACTGCCCAAAGGACTGAAGTCAGCACTAGAAAATGGCCTGTCCCTTGTGTCTCTTTCAAGCAGCTAAATGCATCCCAGTGAATTCATTCAAATATTATCCATTTATTTCCTCCTTTTCCAAGTCTGGCAACTCCACTAGGAAGGACTTTGGCCTGATTTCTAGAACATAGTAGGTGCTAAAAGCTCTGCAGATTTCTGCCGAGGTGCTTGGCTTCCTTGAAAATCAGATATTTCAATTTAAGATCCTAAATCACGCATTCATAGGAATCCATTTGTTCAGTAGGGAAACTCAAGACCAACTGAATCAAACACGCATTTAAAAGAAATAAGATATCATTTCTAAGAATCTACAAGAATTATACCTTCATTTCTACCAGCAGTCTGCCAGGTGGCCCTTGCCCCCTCCCCACACAGCAGAGGCTGGAGGCTACAAAAGGCTCACCTTGGCCTCTCCACCCCTTCTCTATAACAGCATTTGGGTAATCTGCCTTCACACAGACTATTAATTTGATCAGCCCCTTCCCTATCAATTCCATACTAATCATCTTGTCTGGGTGGTTAATATTCTCCCTTCCCTCCCACCTGTCACAGTCCTTCACCACCCCCTTCCCCGCAACCCAGATTTTAAGGGTGTCTCTGGGCAAACCCCCTCACATCCCTCCTGCAAATGCTGTAATTGCTCTCACACTCTCTCAGGCTTCAATTTGAAGCCGGTTTCTCCCCGTTTTACTTCTCCTCTTTGTTGGCCCTATTTATTATAGAAGGAAGAGATTAATTAGTCAGACCCCTGTGTCTGAGGGCAGTTCAGCCCAGCTCATGAGCCCAGTAAAATCCAGGAAAGCCAATGATTGAAACCTCAGTCTTGGAACTAATCTTTTTTTCAGTTCATATTATTCTCCCTTTCTGTAATTTAATTTACAACATAATTTCACATTGCTGCTCTAAAGCAGGAGAACTTCTCTCTTTATATGTACATATATTTTTTTAGTCTGCCAGGCTGGATTCGTGTCTGATTTTATTTTATTTTGTTAAACAAGAAAGCTGAAGTCACTTTGTTTCCTTGAATAGAGCAGGAGGATAAATCATTACTGGAGATGTGCTGAGGCATCTTTCCAAACTGTGGATCTTAAGAGGGGATGGAAGAAAGTATTTTAATCAAGCATTTTGGCATCTGAGCCTGAATGAGGAATTGGCCTTTGAATGTTTGGAGTATTATATCCATTGAAGTATATTACACCACATTAACAGGTATTGATTTGATTGTTCCTTCTAGAGCTGGGAGAAATATTTACAGGTGTATGAAGCTGCTGGAGAGGTCAGAGACCTTTATTGCTTTATTAACTGGTTCTTTCTCCAATGACATTGTGGTTCACAACTGGGAATGAGAGTCCACAGCAAAGTACAAATAAACAGTAATAACAGTGACCACAAACTAGTGGCAGGCAAATACTGAACAAGGGGGTTTGTGACCCTTCCCAAATGGCTTCTCATCCCACTTTCCTGGTCTTTCACAATCTGAATAAGTTTTGTAAGGAAGAGAGCTGTGAAATCAGTTGGTGTGCCACAGATCAATAGTGAAAAAACAAACAAACAGAAAAAAGAGCCAGCCCTCCCCCTGATTTCCCCCCACCTCCTTCTACTAACGCAGTATTAGACAAACAAGCCTCCAACTAGATTGAATATCCACTTTCATTGTATACAATATTCTGTCTTTGCCTAAAGCTCTGTGGTATCTGTTTACTGTTTGAAATTAAGTCTAATCCTCACCAAACAAGAAAGAAACAAGAAACTAAAATAACTTTTTCCTCCCATTTATACAAAATGGAGAAGAATAATGACTTTTTCAAAGCAANGACAGAAAGACAGAAAGACAGAAAGACAGAAAGACAGAAAGACAGAAAGACAGAAAGACAGAAAGACAGAAAGACAGAAAGACAGAAAGACAGAAAGACAGAAAGACAGAAAGACAGAAAGACAGAAAGACAGAAAGACAGAAAGACAGAAAGACAGAAAGACAGAAAGACAGAAAGACAGAAAGACAGAAAGACAGAAACTAAAATAACTTTTTCCCCCCATTTATACAAAATGGAGAAGAATAATGACTTTTTCAAAGCAATCCAGCACTTCAAAAAAAAAGTTCTCCCAAGTAAGCACTGAGTGTTCTAGTGAGAAGATTTCTAGGAAGATTTTAGAGAGATCCCACAATCCTTCAGCTTGCCCTTCTTCTAGCAGTCCTGGGATTTCCTGTCTTGCCTGAAAATCACTTTATTTTGAAGAGATGACTCTAGCAGAGGTCAGTTATGGCATCATGATGTGCGAGCATCACTAAACACCGTTGGTACAAAGTAGATATTTGTGGCTAAGGAGTAAAAAGTCTTCTTTTCACTTTGATGCATGTAATAATCATGCCTACTGGTGAAAGCTATTTATAAAGGAAATCATAAATACTCTTCTCACAGCCAGCAATACTGTTTCTTCCATTTTTCAGAGAGAATCACTAAAACCAGTTCAAACAAGACGGTTGCAGCTACTACCTGCCTTAGGAAAAGAGAACCAAGATCACCTTTGCGTCAGCACTGAAATGTCTGCTTAGTGGACGTTTTCATGTTATTGAGGTCAACAGTAATTTTTTATTTTCCTGTGCTCCAGAGGCTTCTTTGATGAGACACCATCCCTACAAACTAAAAGTTTTCAGCATTTGAAATTTTGTCCAGGTTTTCTTTGTAAGCAAATTTATTTACCACTTGCTTACATCTGAACTGCTATAATCCATTCTTGAAATACCAAGAAAAATGTGTTACTGTGAATGTCAAAGGAAGAATAGGTTGTATCCTTATGGTCTCACCCTTATCTCAGTTGTCCCTTTGCTATCTTTTTGCCTGGCCACAAGAATGCAGCTCCATTTCTGTGGCCATGACGCTTCTAACATCTCTGTGCAAGAGGTCTACAAGATCAGCTTTCCCACCAGATTTTATTTGGTGGGCCCTGCCTCAGGTTCCTGCATTAAACTCAAAATGGGAGTTAATATTGTGCCAAATGCCTTCCATCTCTATTCCACCATTTAGACAATTGATTCATCTCAGGCCAAGCCAGCATGACAGGTATATCCATCCGTACAAGGACATTTCCCAGGTAGGATGGGCTGCTAAATGAATGCACCAGACTGCAGCTGACACCCATAATGCTGATTTTTCCCTCTCCTTATAATCATAATGGGATCTCAGCAATAGAGATGGATTTGCTAATTTCCATCTCCTCTCACTTTCTCCTTTAATCACTGTCAGGCATAAATTAATTTCTGCTTAAAGAGCTTTCAGGTAGAGATTCTGTCATTGCGTAGAGCACTTAAAGGTCGTAAATCAGGGTAATCCCAGAACATTTCCTTTCCAATCTGAGATTTTGGAGCATGTAACTGTGAGTCATCCATGCAGTGTCACAGGCCTTTTACTTGGAGTAGCAGAGAGAAGGAATAAAGTTGACCTCTTAGTGTGGGACTTTGAAAAGCAAGGTGAAAACTGCTACTAAGTCACTTGAGTGTTGCTTCTTAAATTCCTTTCTCAGGCCCATGTTTATCAAAGAAAGAATCTAAGAGAACAGTATTGTATTAGTGTCCATTGAAGATGGAGAGCAGACTGTCCAGAGGATAGTTCAGCCCTTGTAAGACCTAAAGTGCCACCTAGAGGACCTTGTCTTTCTTCACTGCTTCCAAGGCTGACTGTGCTTCTCAGATAAGATGGTTTAAAGGTATTTAAATGTAGGCAGGGTATATCTGAACTCCAGCGTGCTGCATTGAAGATGTAGGCTGGGAGAAAGCAGTAAGCTCCCTTAACTAAACCAGAAGGAGTAAAATCATTATGAAAAGATATCATTTTTTTCTAAAAAAAAATGCTAGTGAATAAATTATCATTCCTTTTCATTAAAAATTCAGTGGAGATGAAACTGTGTGCGGTGATAATGAGCAAATGTTTATATTTGCAGACAAGTGTAACTGCATAGATGGAAAGTTATTGATTTATCCACAGCTTTAACACATTTCGTGCAGCTACTTGGATGGATGTCTGTCCAGCTGGCTGCACAACTAGCAAAGAAAAAGTTGTCATGTCCTGAAAAATGGGTACAACTTAGGAAAAACTGTTTCCTGAGGAAATATAAACTATTTTTAACAGCGTCCTGTAGAGTTATACTTATAAGAGAAGCAAACCTAAAGACAACATCTATGTCATTTTCTCTTATTCCTGAGTTTTCAAACAAAAGAGAACATATAGGAAAAAGCCACCACAAACCTTCCCTCAGTGTTTCAGTTTGTCCTAAAGTTACTTTTCATCAACAAAAACACTGACAGATTAAAAAAAATAAAAAATTGCTTTCCAGTTTTTTAGTTTATCTGGGTTTTTTTTTCATTTTCACCATAGACAGGTTACTCTTTCACTTACACTATCAGCAACACTTGCTAGAAGGAGGCTGTGGGACCACATAAATGCCCAAGATGATTCATTTTTCCCCTCCTTTCTCTACACCATCAGCTGTTTCTCTCTTTAAGAAGGCCTGTTATTTTGCCAGCTGAGCCATCTTTGCTTTTCTACCGTCTGGATTTCTAGACCTTCCCTTTCAGCAGACCCTTTCCCTTCTTCTTTTCCTATCCTTTCCTTCTCTGTTAGTATCTCTGTCCACCAAGTCTCCATGGCCCATGCTGTTCTCATCTTGCAGGACACGAGGACACTGGCTCAACCAAGCCCTGCCCGATGACAATGCCCTCTTCTTTCCCAACCAGTATTGTCTTTAAGTGTTTTCAAACGATGCAGTTTCCAGGCTCCCAGGAAGCCAGTTGGCACTATTTCAAATGAGCCACTGAATGGCAAATGCAGAGATACACTGGGATAAAATGAGCTCCTCTTATTGATTTTCCAAACCAATATGGCACTGACGCTGCCTCTTTGTGCCATTTCCCTCCTCTGCCAGGAGGCATTCACACCCCTTCCATCATTTTAATTAGACATTACACCTGACACAAATGCCAAGTTGATTAACCTTAAAGGAGCTGAATAGGTTCTCTGATCATTAACACGGGGCCCCTGACATACTATAACTCATGCTAACATGTGCTGTTGCACAAACTCACAGCTTCTTCAGCTCACTCTCCAAAGCCACAATGCAGTGTAATAACATCTACAGAGAGCTTTTTATGAGACTGTCTCACATAATAATGCTATAAAAGCGAGATTTAAAAGATGGATTGCCCTGGACTCCACAGACTTCACTTTTTAATGTTTACATAAATGCACCTTTTCTAGGGTGTTTCTAGATAACAGGCCTTCACAAGTCATGGAAGCTAAGGCAACCATCAGCTTCCCCTTTCCCCAGAAGTGGCTCTCAACAGGATGCAGAATGGTCTGGTGGGATTCTTTTGCCACTTCCTCAGCACCACCTTTGCTCGGATGAGGGACAGGAGACACAAAACACCCAAAGACTCATTTGCTGCAACCATAGCCCTCCTGTGAATTCCTTATTTGTAGGAAAAGTCTCTGGTGTGAACAGAATCCATCCAGACTTAATGTGCCTTTGTTATACCACACTAAAGACAAAAGGAGAATCATTAAGTTGTGATATGTTTCAGTGTTGCCAGAGGAATTGTTTTCCTGCTCAGATGTGACTCCCTGCTCTGCAGCTTCATGCTGTAATTTGCCCATGACTGGGACAAGCCTAAATCAACCACTGCCTGACATAGACCAAGTACAACTGAATCATTGCAACCTAGGCAAAAGAAACCATTATTTCCACAAATATGATTTTATTCCTGACAGCCTTGGATGAGGAAAGTAGCCTAGGCTACTAGCACCAGTCTTCCGGGTTCAACTATGTAATTTGGTAGCATATGAAGGCTGACTCTCAGCTGTGGGTGTGACATTATCCAGGATATCCCTACCCTCATGTCACTCAAATCTGATATTCCACTTCTGAAAACGGCAAGAGTCTCCTGATCCTTCTTTGCCAACTATAGAAAGAGGCCAGGCTGGATGGGGCTTTGAGCAACCTGCTCTAGTGGGAGGTGTCCCTGCCCAGGGCAGGAGGATTGGAATCCAATGATCTTTAAGGTCCCTTCCAACTCTAACCATTCTGTGATTCTATGATAAAGAGGAGGGATAAGAGACTGTGAATGGATCTACCCATCTGCGTTGGAGGGGGGGGACCAAAAAAAAAAAATTAAAAAATAGTTATTTGGTGTGGCTTAATTGAACCGGGATGAGGAGATACTCTATTCACCAGGCAGAGCTCCACTGAGATTGAGAAATTGTTGAAGATGTATGAATTCTGACGAGATCCCATTAGTTAATTGGCAGCACTGATTTTGCTGTGCCTTCCTCTTTCACTTGTTTATCTTTGCCCTGCATTAAAAACCTGTCAAGCCTGAAAATAAGACAATGTTTTTTGATTAGACTGTTCACCTGACAATAAACCAGGTCTGGGAGAATTCCCACCTCCAGTAAATCAGAAAGAAGGTGTGTGATCCTATTAGGATATAGCTAAGGAACATTAGGAAAACATTATGAAAGGAACTGTCTGGATTGCTTGAAGACGTCTACAATACCAGGTTGATGTTGCCTTTCATCTCAAGTCCAGAGTTCCCCATACAGTTCACACAGTCCCAGTTAGGAAGAGCTCTGGAGCTTCATGGAGGAGATAGCCATTTCCACTCCGAGTAGAGCAGAGTCTCATGCTTAAGCCCAGCCCTAACTTCACATCCTGCACACATACCGAGAGAGTAGTTGCAAGGCATTGGTGCTATTCTTTTGGGTTTTGCTTATCTGCATTTTGGAAATAGAATGGCTTCGTTCATGCTTTTCAAAAAACAATCCAAACTCAGACATTAGCAGGCAAGACAGGGTTCTGCTATGAAACCTGAGATGTATAAGAATGAAGCAGAGCTGATGCATTGCCAGGATCTCCTCACTGTTACTCCTCATGCTCTCCCTGTCATCAAAGCTGTCTTGCTGGACCCTTTTGCACAGGACTCCACCTGCTAAGCAGTGGTGACATGAACAGAAGATGACAATCTTCTGCTGCATTCATGTCACTGGTTTCTTCAAGGTCTGTCCAGTCCTACCTCCTAGGCAAGGAGGCGATGAATCATACATTTCAAATTTTAAAAAGCCTGCTGCCACTTTGTACGGCAGCCCAGCAGGACAGAGGGAGAGGGTAGCCACAGCTGGCTGCTGAGCAGCTTTCCTTTGAATTCCTTCCCTGCACCAGGAAGGCAGATGTCTTGCCAAGCTGAACGAGCACAAGTGGAAAACAGCGAACACAAACACATCTGCAGTGGTGTCAGACATAGGATGATGTTGGTGGTGCAAGATGACAATATTGCTCAACCCTCTTCCCACTAAGAGTAATGGAGCTACACTCTCCAGACAACAGTAGAAAGGGAGAAAGCAGCCCGGGGAGTAGCTCAGGCTGGTAGATACCAACCTTAGTTCTATCTACCAGGCCTTGGACTGCACCTACCTGCCTGCCTTACCACCTTCTGAGCACATGGAGAATTTGAAGGATGGACACATCAAAATGCTGGTGTTGCACAGGGGCAGTGAGACAGACCTGTGACATGTGGGGACAGGATGGGGTTGAGCAAGAACCAATCATAGAATTTGCTTGCTTTTCCCTGAGCCTCCTTGCACTGGTTTGCATGAGTTTGCATCACAGGAGAATGGCCAGACTCACACCAGGAATCCCCTGTCTTGAAGGTTTTTCCATTAGGCCTTTTCTGGAGAGAAGGCAAGCATGGTCACACATCCTTCACGCAGGCCAGGTATTTTCCTTCGTGGAGAGCAGCTCCATCTTTCTGTTCTCTCCTCCCCTCAGACAGCCTGCTGCAGAAAGCCTCCTTCTTGCCTTTATTTGCATAAGTGATGATGCAGCCATCCTAATTATCAAGGGAATCCACTGCTCCCTGCTTCCAGCGCCTCCCCCCTAGCTGCTGCTCTTTCCCTGCTACGGGTTTTGCTGGCAGATGGAACTGGAGCCTCCTCAGCCCACTGGCTCTTCCTTGAAGAAGAAGAAAGTGACAGCCCTGCAGGCAGCCGAAAGCAGCCGAACCGTGGCAGCATGACTAATCCGGCAGCCGGTAACATCCCAAGGGCCAGAATCGAGGTTGTGCTCACACAGCCAGCCTTGCTGAGGGAAAAAGGGTGCCGAGTATGGGCCAGGGGAACTGCCCTTGTACGGATCGAGTATGTCCCTCACATGCTGCTGAGCTCTGCAAGCTGCTTCTTAAGTCTCTCCTTTTGTACTGCAGTCCAAGGTTCGGGGAAAGTAAGCTCTGAAGCATCCAGTTGGGGGTAACCAGACAGCAAGGATATTAGCAAGCTCATACATATGGAAGGATGACCTTACCAGCTCCACTCAGTGTTCATTCTGCAAATCAGATATGATTTGCAATCAGCCACGGCCATGCTTTTCTCCATTTCACCCTCAAGTTCTGTCCTTACAGCACTGCTTACATATGTTTTTACCCATGGTTTTATTTATTTTTTTATTTTTGTGTCCTACTTCTATCCCCATAACCCATTACCTCAGCAAATGAGCAGTTAGCTGCAATATCTTTGCTGCCAGATATCTCTTGCTTTGTTTGCATTAGGATTGGGTCTTTCATACAGAGGAAGATGTATTTTATAGTGTTATTTGTCTGCCCGTAACAAGGTTGCTGGAAAGTCCATACAACAATAACTGCAGCCATAGCAAGGCCCATTTAGCACAGTTCAGTCTGTACATAGCTTGGTTTTTTGGGTTATTTTTTTACGTACATAGCATCAGATGGTCTACCCATGTGATCATCTTTTTCTGTATGCCTGGAAATGCTCCAAAAAAATGATGAGCCAATTGGGATTATAGACAAGAGTGAGTTTAGACATAGTCCCTGAGGGAAAATAAGGCCTGTGTGGAAGGAAGTAGGACAGGGGAGATGAAAATAGTCTATCAGGAAAGCAAGCCAAAAACCTGCCAGAATACCAAGAAAAATGCAAGACAGCTTTCTCCCTTACTTCCAACCCCATGGGCTCCAGCATCCCACAAGCCATCAGCTGAGTTGTCAGTACACAGTCAGCAATTCTAGGACATCCATTTCAAGACCCAGAGCTGTAAAGCACGAAATCCAAATCTGAAGGTGTAGAATAGAATGTGGGAGGACAGCAACCATGTCCCTTTCAGATGGTGCAAGGATAGACTAAGCACCACCTCCTCTGCCCAGGTCTAGACTTTCCCACATTGGACTCCTTGTTCTGCTCTAAATGGACACCAGCAGAGCAAGCCAACCACCCCCTCTCACAGCAACCTTCTGCATATGAACATTCCTGGCCATGGATCCAGAGCTAAACCGAACCTAGTTAACGTCTTTCAGCTTTAGAGAGCTTGCACCTCATTTGTACTTAGAGATCCGGCTCCATGATCTGTGCTCAGAGATCACCCTCTGTTCTACCTTCTTGTTACATCCGTTTCGTCATTTTCTACTTGCGCACATCCTTCTCTCAGCCAGTATCTCGGTTGGATCTGACATACTCCATCTGCAAATATCCCAATCCAGCCTCTCCAGAGCAGACACAAACATTCACAGTTCCAGCCAGGAAAAAGGTAAAATCCCTCCTGTGGATCAGTTCCACAAGAGTCTTTCACCCTGCTCTTGGACCACAAACAGTAGCCAGATGGCCCCACCACATGGTGTCCCACCACGTTTTGTAAGTAGCAAAGGTGTCAATTATATCTTCCTACCCTGCTTTGAAATGCTCACTCTCCACACAACACATACACTCTTTCAGTTGTCCTGCTTTCCACGTTCCAGGTTGGCAATTAGAATCTGCAACCTCTGAGCTTCTCTACAAACTGACGAGCTGCTAAAAATACAGCCCCTACAGGCACCCATTCAACTTCTATTTCTGTATTTTTTTATTATTTATTTTTTTACTTTTACTTTTTTTTTTCTTTTAACCAATTTGAGATGAACAAAGCACTTCAACAAAGGAGAGGAGAAAATGCTGTGATTGTGAAGATGGATTACTGCCATTTACTTTGTTCATTTTAATTATACGAAGTCATCACTTAGTGGGAAGCCTCAGGATAGAAAAAGAGAGCACAAAGAATTTACCATATCCCACTTCTTTATTTTGCTATGCTCCATTTTAGAGCTTACTCAGACATCCTGGGCAACAATACCTGAATGGCACTTCCATACTCTTAAATCCTTCTACATTGTACAGATTACCCACCTGCTATGATGTCAACATCAGAAATCCCAAGGGTTCCAAGTCCTCCTTGTGAAATCATAGTGGACTGGCAAGAACAAGCAGGCTCTTCACTCATCCTAAAACCACACCAACATCACTCCACCATGCCCCTGCAAGGGGGATTGATAGCTTTTTGCTTTTTTTATAAACTCCTCCTTAACCAAGCCTCTCCTATCACCTCCTAAATTGGCTCCAGCTGGGATCTGAGGTTGGAAGCAATTGAGAAGTTTCAGGACAATTAGTATGTTTAAGGCAGAAAACTACAAGTTGGGGTAAGGGCAAGAATCAGGAGTCAGGACTGAGAACTGTTTCCCTTATGGATTTGGTATTAACTCACTCTGCCCCCTAGAGCATTCCCTTTACTGAGTCCCTGTTGGCAGACTAATAATCTTTTAATTCCCCTGAAGTATTATGTGGTTTCAGCCTGGCATCCACCACTTGGCTAATGCCAGGTGTTTTGGAGGAAGCTATTGAACTGAAACCTTGGAACTCACAAGCTGGAATGCCCGAGGAGGCTGCTGCACAGTTGTCTGCTCATCCCATTGGCCAGGAGTCATGCGTCCACCTCCCAACCACTGCAGGTCTCAGTCTGACAGACACAGATTTTGGTCTATCTCAGTAGTTTTGCAGAGGCTGAGGACAGCTGCTGCCCTCCCTGTCCTGCAACAAGGCAGTGACATCTGAAAAATGATGTGCCATTGGAGCGACCGAGCAGAGACCCTGGAAAAATCGCTGTCCTGCTGGATGTGAAGGCATTCAATATGGGTATTCCATGAGGGCACACTTTCCACCAGTGGCACTTAGCAACTCTTTGGGCTTTTCTTGCTTCTCTGAACCAGAGGATCAAGACGGCTCCTTGTGTCCCATCAGAGCACCTGTGCAGACAGCAATTTCTTCTGGTGAGATTGTTTCTGATGCCAACATTCCCAAACCTGTGAGCTCTCTTTTGCTCTGGTGTGGCTGCAGCAGACTGTCTGGTTTGGGGGGACTGAGGAGAATTCAGTTCTTTCTCCCTTTTAACCCTGCCGTTCCTCAGGAATGACCCGAGCTCCTCAGTTAAAAAATGTCATCATTCCCCAAATAAATTCTCTCGCTCGTGGTTCCCGCAGCTGCCCAAGGTATTTCTGGTGAGTTGAAACACCTTCATCATCTTTTCCTTCCTAAAAGTTTGGACTTTCATCAAAGGTCTGATTTGATTTCACCCTTGCAGATCCCCTTAATTTTCACTCAAGGTCTATTTTTAAACACTTATTTGCCATTGCTGTGAGTTTCCAGCTTTTTTATTGAGTGGTTTTGGTTTTCACTCAGAGACTTCTCTGCCCATTTTCTGAGTATTTGAGGCTCTGTGTTTAGATATTCTCTCCTCTCGTACCAATCGCCACCTTCTTCTTTGTTTGACATAGATTTTCTCCTTTGTAGTTTTATCTTCAGTAAGCTGTTGCCTTTCTTGTTTAACTAGAGGGCTTACAGGCATTAACCACATGTCCTTTCCTTCTAAGGCCTGTGGGTTGCATTTCCATTTGCTCTGCTGCTTCTGGCATCAGTATTAGCTTTTTCACTGCCAGGATCAGGTCCTACCATCACATTTCCACATTCCTTTCTAGTATTTTATACACACTCTCCACGTTTTTTTGTAATTAGTAACATTGTCTAACCTTCAATATTTGCAGGCTTCAGTTATTAATTCTAAGTTTGATCCCACGCTCCCTTATTACCCCTTTTCTTTTTGGGTTGCGCTCAGTAGATAAGACTTTCACAGACAACATGCTGCTACTGTTGTGGTGGTTGTTGCTGTTTGCCTTCAAATATATACAGCATTTCTTCCAAGGTTTTTTTTCCATTCTTTCTCAATCTCACTTGGTAAAGATTTTGCATTGATCCTCATGAATAAAGTGCTGCTTTTTTTTTTTTTTAAACATTCTACTAATTTTTTCTTCTTTTTTCATGCAAAGGTAGAATTAGATTTGGATGAAAGTCAGAATTTCTGTTTCTAAAAGAGCTCTTGTAATTTTGTTTCAAAGAAAATCTGATTCCTGAAGACATGCCAAATTTCTGAAACTCTTCACAAAATTACTTCATAGAGCAAATTTTTAAACAATTGAAGTGATTTGTTTGGAAAACATTGAAAATAAATTCACCTTGGAGGTGAATTATAACATAAAAATTGTCACTATCATTAAAGTTGATCCACTTGGTTATCAAAAATAGCACCAAGTGACAGAGCTGTAAATTTTAAAGTAATGCTGTTAAGAATGAAGGTTGTAGAGAAGAGGTGAATGTGACAGGATCCAGAAAGATGTCTCAATTCCCTCTTTATAGCCCTAAGCTCTTTTCTCTGCCTTGCTCTCCAACATCTTTCCTCATTCCTCTGTCTTGTCCTTTGCATGGTATTAGCTCTTGTGAAGGTCTAATACAACTGCAGCACTGCTGGCAGCCAGGCCACCTCCAATATCTGAGGACATCCTATCTACATAGATGTCCCCGCTTCTCATCTGAATGACTCCTCTGAACCTCTCCTGACCCTTGTATGCTTGAGGCAGGGGACTCGGAGCTGATTCTGCACCTCTTTTTTGCAGGGCATCCTTTTTGCTTCTCCCCCAGTTGAGGACTCCATATCTCAGATGTGCATTCTTAGATCTGCTGAACAAGCACCTGTGGGGCCAGCGTGGGAAAAAGACCATGGGAATGGGATGCTGGAAGGAAGCCGGCCTCACCCAAGGACCGTTCTGCATCCCTTTTCTTGCATCCTACCCCTGTGCTCTCCATCCGTGCAGGTCCAAGCATGGGAGATGAGGAACATGTCTTTAGGGAGAAATAACTGGGGAGGAATAAATAGAAAGTGACTGTGGTGATCCTCCTTCTTCCTGTGGCCACTCATCAAAGCAGTGTGGGTTTCTCATCAACTAGGCAAATGAGTGATGCCATAGGGATGGCTGAATGCTCCCCTCTTCCTACCACACATCACAGCTGCAGTGCTGCACATAGCGACCAGCCAGGATCTCTCAGGCCAGAATCCTTGAAAGGGAGGTTATGTGGAGGAAAATTACATCTATAAGTGAGGAGCAGCTCTTCACCACTTTTCAGTCCTTCTGCTGACGCCAGTTCACAGCCTGCAGTGGACTCCAGAATGCACCTAAAAATAAAACAACACCTGGGCCCTCTGCTGCTGGAGAGAACAGCCACAGTTTGCAATCAGCAGCGTTTGTGAAAAGGCTCTGAGCGCAGGGGAGCAGGCAAAGGGGTCAGCCCCAGGCCCTCTGGTTCTGACACTGATTGCAAACATGGGCAATCTCTCCTACGGAGCACGTTTCCCAGTTGCTCTAGCCCACGCATTGGCATTCCGGTGTGGAACCTTGCTTCAGTCGTAATCATATGCAGACGGAGATGAGGAAAGTAATGTTAATGCACTGAGCCCAGCAGTATGGAAAACATGCTGGGAGAATGAGGTCTTTTCTTTATGGGAAAGGCATTTTTGGCATCTTCTGGACGTGGTGTCTGTGAGAGTGGTGTCATATGAACTGTAGAGCAATGGCAGGCTCGACACTGACACACAAGCAGGATGGCATACATCCCTAACCCCCAGGGAGCAGGGGATGACTGGTACACGTGCTACATGTTTGATTGATACTTTAAACAAGTGACTCCCAAACCTAGGGTCACGACGCTCGTGGTTGCTGTAAGGCTGCATGACAGGAGGACTTTCTGTGCTGTTATGCTCTATTTGGCACATGTCACGACTCAGAGGCTGGAAGCAGGTTGAAAACTACTCTTTTAGCAAAAACATCAGCAGTAGCAAGGACTTAGTGTTTGCGGGGATGAGTGACAGAGAAAGGAAAATCAGGGAGATGACTTCTTTGCACCAACCAACCTCTTCATGGCAGTAGAGGTGAGCATAATATTCTCAAAATGAAGAAAACACATGGACAGGGAACAAGTACTATCCATCAACCACAGACTGGCCCAGCTGGGACACCAAGTGCAAGACTTGTGTCACAGTTTCGTAAAACTGACTGTGGTACTGGTGTGAAGAAACCTGGTTACACTGGGATGGCATAAAGAAGTTACGTCTTCCACTTGAACTTTCAGTCTGTTGTCCATCTTTGAGCCGTGTACAGAACAACACCATGTCCTAGATGGGCTTGAAAGACTTCTTGTTTTGGGTGAGATCTTTAGAAAAAAGTGAAGAAAAAAAAAAGTGAGAGATCTATCTGAAGTCAATGGGAATTTTTTTCCACTGCCACTGGAGCTGTGTGCATGCTCAAGCGCAACAAATGGTGCCCATGAAATTTATACTGGGGAAATCAATTTCTTGGAACCCAAGCCTCAACCAAGAAATGATATTCCAAGGTTGATCAGCTACCTAGAAACTGCCAGGCAGACAGCCCGTTTGAGGCTATATTTTCACAAGTGAGTAAGAAATCAGATTTCTGAGACCTCTGAGATATTGTTTGCAAAAATGTCCATGTGAAAGGGAATAAAATATTTTGTCTTGAAAGATCATAAGATAATGGCAGGAAGAGAAGCAAAAATGTTGTCTGATCTGCTACGGCAATTCTGATAAAAAATTCACTTCTGGGTGATTCAGAAGAAGGTTTAACATACCTGCTCATCAGCTCAGATCTAACACATTTAATTGTGCATTTCTTCCCATGGGAGGTCATTTTTGCCTAACCCTGTCTGATAATTAGATTATGTTGTAGAGATTTAGTCATTATAAATTTCAACCTGTATCATGTTTTGTCTGGACACAGCTCTAGATGAGGTTGCAAACTCTTTGATTCCTCCTAAACTATTAATTTCAGGAATACCCTGTGGCAATAAATTCCACAGGTTCAGTTCATCACATACATGGAAGGTTTCCCCATGCTGCCTGTGCTATCTATGTTTTGTCACCCTCATTTCCTTCTACTGTATGATAGACTGCCAGGTCTTTTGGGCTGGATTTTTCAGAAGGAGAGTATTTTTATGGGCTAAGATGATCGCATCCTTTGTGGTACGACCCATCGTTATGGGCTTCTGTTTGCAGAGCAAACATCCCAGGGAAAAGACTCCAGGGAGTTCATTCTCTGTATACTGGGTGGTAAATGTGTCATTCATCTTCACTCAGAAATAGGTAACAAAACTAAAAGGAGACGCTCAAATACAAAGTAGTATATGATGGCACTATGGAAACCAGGGTGAAAGGATGGATCTCATGTGCTCAGGTACAGCAAGAAACCTGTCAGTCACACATGGGTTTACAAGACAGTTTAACTTAATTTCGGTTAATATGCAGCAGTGTTCCTAATAACAAGCTGCCAAAGGAACATGGGAACAGGCAGGGGAACAGACAGAAGATGTTAGAAGGAAGCATGAGAATTAGCAGGACAAGTCTGAAGAGACTAAACCCTCTTCCCTTGTGCTATCAGAGTGACCTGGACACCCACATGCACAGAAACACACAAGCACATCCCATTGCCCTAGGCTTTCTGGTAGGTAATTCCCGACCATGGAGATCCCTCAGACAGACATCATCCCAACACATCTCAGATGAAAGATGGGAACAGCGGATGCTGCAGCCCTGTGGCTACAGGGAGGAATGACTGCTTGCCACAAAGCATGGAAAAGCTTGGGGAGTTCTAGAAAACACATGAAGGGAATGGCACGATGACCACCAGCAGCTGCCTCTGAGAAGAGCTGTTCCTTCAGATCTCCTCCGGCTGGTTCCCTCTCCCACATATCCCTCACCTGATCCCCTTCCAGGAGCACTGCACCCCCATAGCAGCTTTCACTATTTGCCTCTATCTCAGTCTCTCCCTTGCCCATGCTTCAGGCTCAAATTCACCATCTGTGCTCTGGCTTTCCCTTCACCTTCCCTGGCAAGTGCCTCTGGATCTGGTCCATGCCACATACCATCCTTTCTGCTTCCCAGAGACCTCTCCCAGCTCTAGCATTGCAGATCCAGCTAAAATCCCTACTGCCCCTGGACTTTCAAAGTAAATCCAGTCTCTGTTCCCTGACTTGTCCCTATCAAATCCCCACTCTGGAACAGACAGTGACTGCTTTCACCATTAGCTACCTCCCTGCTACACGCTTTCCTCTTCTCTTCATTTCCTCCTCCCCTCGGGATATTGATGCTGGCTGAAGTTTCCCATTAAACCAGTCACTCTTGTAGAAAGGGGAGCTGACATGATTAATGCCATTCGGTGGGGAAGGCAGTGAGTGCAGCCAGAGAACGAGGAGACAGGCACATTCCTATCAGCCAATCATTAGCATTTGCCCAAAAGAGGCAGCAGGCACAGGATGGACACAGTTTTTCCAACGCTGCAATGCTCTGGATGCAAACTTTACAGGTTCAAGAGGGAACAGAAGCTTCTTTCACTCTGTTTCTTCTTTAATTTAACCAGCACCCAGATTGTGTTGTCTTGGGCCCAGGTACAAAAGAAGAAGAGTCCTGCCCTGATGCCAGCATGGAATACACAATTCAAGCTTCAGATAGATCTTAATGGAAGTCAGATCTATCTCCAAGCTTCTAAATTCTTAGCAGCTGTATGTTTTCTCTCTCTCTTTACCCTGTTACCTCTTTCTCTCTCCCTGTTTTTCTCAGCCATTTCCAGAAGGTTCCCTGTGAGTAGCCCATTCCTTGTGATTTTCTTCACTAACCCAGAAAACCCCAAGAGGAGGGATCACCATCTGTTGATCCCACACTATCACCATCTGCAAGGCTTCGGAGCAAGGGAATGGATGGCAGCCCCCAGCAAACCCTCAGCTGAGTGAAGCTCCCCTTATACTCAATGGAGATGAAAAAAAGATCTCTCCACATGATTATTAAAAGCAGGAATTTGGCTTATGTGAGCTGGAGGAGTCTGTTTCCTTTCACTGACTAGCAGAGGAGCCTATGGTGATTAGCTTTTGGCCTTTGCAAATTTCTCCCACCACCATTGCAATGTGATCGAGATCCTGCATCTTCCCGTAATAGGCTGGGCTAATCACCCTTACTATTTAAACAAGCAAATCAATAAATAAGTAACTAAAACAAAAAAAGAAATAGCCTTGTTTTAAAATTGAATTTGTTGCTTTCAGCTTCTAGACACTGATTCTGCTTATCCCTTTTCCAGATTGAAGAGTCTTGCAGTATCTAGTACCTCTTCCCTGTGTAGGTCCCTGTAAAGGACTTCAATAGTTTCCAAGTCACTGGCAGTTTTATAATACTTTACAGATCTTTCATGAAAAATATTGAAAAACAGCAGTTCTAGAACTGCTATCTGCCTGCACCCTTAAAAATATTA
>VXBW01007470.1:0-16220 GCA_013400375.1 Thinocorus orbignyianus | reverse complement strand
GGGGGGGGGGGTAATGTTGGATTTTTGTTGTTGTTTCTTCTTCCAGGTTATCCAGTGTCAGATGTGTAAATGCTCTTAATCTATAATGAAATTAGCACCATAAAGTACCAGAGGGCTAGGAATTACTTAAACAAGACAATCCATTATGTTCATCCACACTTTTATCAAACAAACTGCAGTCTCAAAGAATAAAACTAATTCTGCTTGAAAAGGTCTTTTTCTATAAAATCATGTTGATGAACCTTGATTTTCTTTCCACCCTTTGATTCTTTATCGATTGGCATTGGCTTACACGGTGCCATTATGTTACCTAAGACTGATACTGTGCTACCTATTACATAGCAACAACCTTATAGCCTTTTTTAAAAATATTAAATAATATTCACACAATTATTTACCATGCTGTAAGCTTTATTAGAAGCCAAAGTCAGCAAACCAAATGAAAGTTCAGCTAATTCTTCAGAGTGCTTGGTGCAAGTTTTCCATTTCCCATCTTGAATTTTCATATGTAATTCTTATATATGGATATGGATTTGCCATTGGTCTCTTTTGTTAACAGATCAAAGCTTGGATTCCAGCCAAAGTTGTCTGTGTAGTGTTTTGGGTTTTGGCTATCTAATAAACTCCTCTTACAGAATCCCCAATTTGCAATCAGCATTTTCCCTGCCCACAGATTCTCTTCTAATCAATTTTGCTTGAAATTTTTCTCAACTTTTGAAAATTAATGCTTTTGAGACAGCAAATGTACTTATTACTAGTTACAATCCTCTGTTTGCCCATATTGAATCTCTCAACTATGCAAACATCTCGTAAGTAAAGAATAGAGAAAATTGTCCAGAAAGTTCTTACAACACATTAACCAAAAAGAGAAAAAAAAAAAAAAATAAAAAGGAGGGAGTGTGGGGTGGTAAAGAAGCAATTCCTTAGTAAAGTGATTTTGGAATTAGAATGGAAGAGAATTCGAGGCAGTAATTTCATGCCTTTGGAAGAAAGCAAGAATTGAAACTGCCATAGCTCACTAAATATCACATATAAATGATTCCTCCCTCTGATCATTCTAGTCCTCTGGCTTCAACAGTTTTGGGTATCACCTTACAAAAACTGTAGTCACAGAATCATCCGGGTCTAAAGGGACCTTAGAACCTCATTCAGTCCATCCTCTGGCTCATAGCAAAGTGAATATTGAATTCAGATCAGATGCTGAGTTCAGACCTGCAGTTTTCCCCAGTCAGGTCCAGTAAACATCTAAGAACAGAGATTCATGGATGGACGGAGGAGCGTTTAATGGTAGTGCTGGAGTCTAGAAGTCAGTCAAAGCTGAGAGAAGCGGGCTGGATAACCCACAGAGCAGAAAGCAGAGGGAAGGTGTCGCTGCGTTGGGAATGGCAATAAAGTAGGTCCTGCCTTGGGGCACAGATATAGACCAAGGAGCCTCCCAAGGTCCCTAGAAATTCCTTTTCCTGTGACTCAATGAACACTGCTTAAGCAACTATCAGCTTCCAGTCTAGTGAGCAATTTATCTTTATTCCACATAATAGTTCCTTCTGCAGAAGAGTTACAAGAAGTGTCACATATGACAGAAGCTGTTGGAAAATTGCATTTTTTTAAAGTTATTCTAACATTTTCTTAGAGATTTCAGGAGATGGGCTGCACACAGGAAGACCACTTGTGGGTCTACCCATTAACACAGCTTAGGCTGTGTGTGAACAGTGCTTATGGAGAAACCCTTTCTGCTTTCCAGACCATAACCGAGGTTTGCTGAAGATCACTCCCATGCTTCATCTGGGCTCAATTACCATCTGAGGCAGTAGTGATATTTCTCTACCTAAATGTATGCACTAATTTTGCTCCTTTAGTTAAAAGCTAGTCTGTCATGGCTCCTTTTGTAGGCGATGGAGAGAAACACTGACTTGCCAGTGCCTATGCAAGGTTCTAGGGGAGACTAATGGTTTTAATTAGACTTTTTATTAGTATCTGAAGTTAGGCAGCGTGAGTATTTCTCCCTTGATCTAAGTGCATGCCAGAAGCCTGGTTTCTGTATTGTCAAATACATTAAAGCCTGTATCTTTTCAGTTCCACCTCCTCCACTTCTACCTATAGCTTTTTCTCTACCTTATGTGACTCAGTCACTGAGTTTCAGGTAAGCCAGTTAGAAAAATTCCCTTTTCTCTCTCAACTTTGGCTTCTTGTTTGTTAGCCAGTATTGAGACCTAGATAGTTATAGTTGATGAACTGATTTTTGATAGATAGACCAGAGGGAAACATTTGAGTGTGTGGTCCATGTGAGCACTTCCCACCTAATTTGAGGTGGACCATTGGCCCTGGTCTCTTCTCTGTTTCTTTCTCTTCCAGCCCCTCCACTTTCTTCTTCCTTTAAGCACACTCTGAGTTGACATTCAGTCTACTTTGGTAAGAAGCTGAAGTCCCCTCAGCTGTGAAGAATGAAACTCAGTGACCATTCAGTGTGTTCCTCTTTTCTTATGCAAATTACCTTTGTATGGATCAGGAAATGGCCTGACAGATACACGAATCAGACACATAGATGAAAAGAGATCGTTATCAGATCTGTGCTCCTGACTTAGATAAATAAGCATTGGACATGATTCTCCACTCATTAAAGTGTCTTCCTCAGGAGATGGCTGACAGTTCATTAAAGAAGATGAAATGTTATTATTTAAACTCAAGACTGCTCAGACTGGGTGGAAACTTAGTCTACTGTATTCATAATTTCCCGCACTGACAAGCAAGTTCTTGAAAATATTCCTCTGAAGTGGCTGACCCAAATAGAAATGAAGATCCTGCTATCCTGCTGTAACTGTTAACCAACAGGGTAAGTCCTGTCATTTAAATAGTAGAGTTCTGTGCTTGGGGATTGGATTTCAAGAATTTCTCCCTTCCTATCAAAAATGATTGGTACTACAGCTCCCAGCCGAACTTTTGCGGAAAGCTCCCCACCCAGCGTGTACTCACTAAATTAAGCTGGACCCAAGTCCTGTGCTCCACTCATGTGGCTTTCCGTTTTCTCCATCCAAGCAATCACATTTCAGGCACTTTGACCCTTCCTTCCATACTGGTTAGCAGCGTGAGCTACTCTACACCCTGTCCACAAAGCAGGACTCAACAGTAACTGGCAACCCTATAAGCTGACAACCTAACATGGACATCCCTAATTATTCCACTTGATTTTATGCCCCAAATTCCAGTTTTTAACTTCTTCTCTGAAGAGGCTCTGTGTCTGATACAGGGTCATTCATCTTCAGGACAAGCACCTATTGATCAGGTGTTATTCAATTTACAATAGGCATGTAATACAACCTGAACTCATTGGGCTCAAGAGGGAATTCAGTGTGAGACCAAGGAAAGCACCTTCTATAAACTCTTCAGTGCAAGCAGAAAGTACAGCAGTAGATGCTGTAGCTTTACAGCAGAAACCCCAGCCTCGAGCACAGGGACAACGTAAGAACAACAGGACCATTGCCAGAAAATGACCCCTCTATACCGTTCCCACCTGTGGGGAGGCACAAATATTTCTGACCATGACAGTAAAAAAGGAGGAATTTGTGCCCAAGAAACTTTACAGAGAGAGTCCATTAATGCCTTCTAAACCCTCTGTAATATGCAAGGGTTATACTTTTTTTTCACCCCCTGAACACAAAGAGCAAATACCTACTTTCATGAAGAGTGACCTTTACATTGCACCAGGAGAATGAAAGAACAAGGCAAGAATAGAGGCAGATCTTTGTGAAAGGGGATCCACACAATGCGTGCATTGACTCTCAAGGTTGGTGTTGGACTGAACCCAGAGAGGGTACTTGTCTCTGCAGACAGCAGAGCTCTTCAGAAAAGGTGCACTGCCTTGAAAACAGAGGTGCGCTGTCAACATGGTTCAGTGACAGCAGAAGAGCTGCCTGGGCACTTTTCAATAAGCCTATTATTCTTTGGAAAAGTCCATTTCTTTGAAACCAGAACAGTTTGCAGGAAAAGGTCTGTTTTAATAAATCNTTTTTTTTTTTTTCCCCTAGATTGAAATGTGTTCTCTTACAGCATTTCCACTAGTTAAAACTAAGCTAAAATACTAACATGACCAGAAAGAACAGGACACAAGAAAACTCAACAGAAATGTTTTTATATTGCCATAATCAGAAAGTAGCTTTGTGAAAACTGAAGACTTTCAAGTTTTCATCTGGATATTTTCCCCGGGACAAGAAGATCTGCTTCACGCACCTCAGTATCGTGCTGTTTCTTGTACTAATTTTGCAGGACACGAACACTGATGTTACGGGTAAAGTAACTCTATTTTGCACCTTCCTCTGATTCCCTTTTTCCTCTTTGATGTTCACCTCCTACTAGAACATTTTCACTGATATCATTCTCAGGCTGAATGTGACCTGATTCACATCTCATGCCAATTACTCTGACATTGTCAGAACTGAGCCAGTTTACACCAGCTGAGGAATATGACTATTTAGCTGTAGTATCAGTCCTCTGCCTCCTCCTTCAAGATTTCTGGCATGGTTGAAGGCTTTGAATGAAAGCTAACTCCTTTCCACCCCTTTGGAAACAGAAAAAAAAAATAAAAGGATAAGCAAGTGCACTAACTCCTGTACCGGTTAAAAGGGAAAAAAAGGAGGAGATTAAATCATAGCTGAAAAAAAACAGATTTCCTTTATGTTATTCCTGATGC
This sequence comes from Thinocorus orbignyianus, assembly GCA_013400375.1. Lineage (NCBI taxonomy): Eukaryota > Metazoa > Chordata > Aves > Ciconiiformes > Thinocoridae > Thinocorus > Thinocorus orbignyianus. The sequence continues at coordinate 11,536 of VXBW01007470.1, read as the reverse complement.
TGAAGAAGTTAACTTTTTTCCCTTTCTAGGCTGTGCTCTCCTTTATATTAGAAATGCAGATCAGAGAGGGTGATATACAACTTGGCAAACCCCATTCCTCATAGGCCAGGTCCCAAAAGTCACAGTGGAAAACTGGATTAATTAACTACTTTGGTGGCAACCTCTCTCAAACCTGCTTATGACAAGCAATGATCAGGGCCGAGCAAGATGGAAAAAAACCCACGTAACAGAAGGGAGGTCTGAGTGCTTCATGGATGTGGGTTATATGAGGTCATTTATCAGTTACCAAGATAACTACAGACACAACTTTTGCTGGAGATTCCTGGAAGGGGAATAGTGGCACGTGAGTAATGTGGAGGAAAAGCAGCATCCTCCTCAGGTGAGAGGAGTAGGGAGAAGGAGACAGTTTCTTTCAGAGGAACAGGGAACAGCAGGATCCCAGTCCCAAACAAGCTGCGTCTGGGCTGGTAGTAAGAAGGAAAGATGACTATCCACAATTTGCAAAGCAGGAGACACAGTGGCATGAGCCCTGCATTGCAAAGGCAAGAAGCAACTTCTTTCACAGAGGGCAGGAGCTGGCAGCAACCCATTTCTCTTGCTGGGGATGCTATTCCCTCTCACACATTCCTTTCAGTTCTCAGCTCACAAGGGTAAGAGAAACCTGCTCGCAAATGACTTCTCTAATCATGGTCCTCAGCCTGTAAAAGAGCTTAGGAATGACAGGGTCAGACAAAGAGGCCACTCCCGGGGCATGGGCAGGATATAACAGTGTATATATATACATATTATATTATAAAATGTATATCAGACAACATCTAGAAAGGACCTGCACCCCAAACCCAGCTCCCTGCTTACCTGTCTGTACTGAGCATCCCTGTGGTTTCTCCTAGAGCTGCCTCTTTCCTTCTCACATCACTACATCCATGCATCCCTCCTATCTCCCAACCTCCCAGCAATGTTTTTATTCTCCCACCCCATCCCCATTATCCCACCCATATTTTCAACAGCTGAAAACCCCATCCCACAGACCCTCCTTGTTGTGGCCAGGGCTGGCTGAGCCCACCCCACTACCACATCAGCATTTCTCAGGGGCAAAACCAATTTAGTATAGTTTCCCACCCTGGCTGCGCTTTCCTGCATTGCAACTCAATTTACTGCTCCAGATATACAGAGGCAACTGCCTGAGGGCTTTACTGACACTGGACCACGTTTAAGAATAAATCTTTTAAAACTGATCCACTTGAGCCCCTACACAAGAGTTGCAGTGACATTTCTGCCCGGAGAGCCACTTGGAGCATGGAAAAAAAAAGGAACAATTGGCCAGAGAAGGGCAGGGTCCTCTTAAACTGCCTTTGCTGCCAGAAAAATTGTAATGCAGAGCCATCCTTTGCCTTGTGTTTCGTCTGCCTTGTTTACCTTTGGGCAAGGACTGTGTTTCTAAAAAAGCAAATAATTGGCATATGTTAGATAGGCGTCCAACAAAAAAAATGACAATTAGGGGAAATGAGAAAATGGATTAGAAGTTTGTACCTAGATCTGCACTCGTTCAAAATTCAGCAGTGGGCTGAGGGATCTGGTATCAGTTCTGTTGGTGTGTTTGTTTGTTCACCTTTTTACGTGTTTTGTTTTGTTTGAGCTCATAAATACAGACGCAGATATGAGTGATATGAATCTTCTCAAATTTCAGGATATAACTTTAGCCTTTTGATCCAGAACCCATCTGAACTCAAATTTTTTCCTTGTAATAACTATGCTAAAAAAATGCACAAAACCCCCAAACTAATAGCACTGCCCTTCTACCTTTTTCAAGTACAGGGCTGTAAATGCATCTGATTCAAGCCCTAAGATGTGGCAAGATTCACAAACAGTGATAATATCTTCTATTAAAGCAACGGATATTGTTAGAAAGAACTTCAGCACACTTCATTTTCCTTGAGGCTCACATCATCGTAACTCCAACCTGTTTGGCATACACACAAACTCAGGGGCTCTCAACCTCCTGTGGGTTCTACAGGCACAAATCCATTATCACAATATCCCAAATACAGGAAAAAAAAATTGTCAGGGGAAGCAGGGAGGGAGGATTTTTATTTGTCTTTCTGTTACGGACTTCAAATTGAATCTGACACACAATATCCAGATTATCTGCTCAGCATGAAACAAATAAAGGGTTTTTTTTTCTTTTTCCTTTTTTTTTTTTAATAAAAGCGGAGGTGGGTACTAATGTCTTGAGGGCAGAGAGGGTTTCAAACNGGGGTAAAGGAGATTGTATCCAAAACTTAAGTGTAAACCCTTCCATTAGAAGCCATCCACTTTTCCTTGCAGATTTCAGCCATGAAAATGCTCTTTTGTTAGTCAATTGAGAAATTTCAGACAAATCTTTTTGACCAGACACACCTGTGAGAAGCCTGCAAAGCTTAATGGCCATCAGGGAATATGAGTCTCATCTCTCCAGCAGAGGACAGTGACAGGAGTGCACACAGCAAAATTCTGCGTGCCAAAGGAGAAACCCACCGGCAAAACCACTTCTTGCCAGGTAAATGCAAACTCATTCCACTAATAACTCTGAGATGACATCATGGGGGCTGTTATTTGAGGACTGACTATGTCTCCTTGATTCCTTCATCTTCGAGATGTTTTGCTTTTCATTTGAGAGGTGGCTTGGTAGCAAGCCCACAAGTGCTTCTTCACCCACAACGGTGAAGGCTGGATATAAATTGGGTGATGTGGCAGCACTTCCACTTTATACTCATTTTTTACAAATACCTCCAGAGAGGAGAGGGCAAGCTCCAGCCTGTTGTCTCTAACGGTCCTGAGCAAAGCCTCTAAATGTGTGTGTGTGTGCATACAGCCAGACAGGATAATCCTCCCTACCATTAGGAATCATGCAGTAAAGACACATGCTATCTTCTCCACTACCTGGGTACTCTCAGAGCTCTCTAATCCCTGTCACCCACCAGGATATATTATATCTGTACTAACTAATTTCACAGCCCGTAAATTACAGGCATACCCCGCGTATCTTCATCTCGTTAGNTTTTTTTTTCTTTTTCCTTTTTTTTTTTTAATGAAAGCGGAGGTGTGTACTAATGTCTTGAGGGCAGAGAGGGTTTCAAACACTTATTACCATAAATTAGCTCTAAAATATTGGAAGCTGGCAGCTATGCAATTACCTGACCTTCCCTCCCCAGTTCACAAACCAAGCAAGGAGACACATGGATGTGGGCACTTCGTGCCCCCCACTGGACTGTGTTGCCTTGTGCTGGGGGATATCTTGGGTTGACTTCTCCAGAAGAGGCTTTGTTTGTTTGTTTGCACATTGATCTGTGCCTGAGTGAGACACAACTCAAACATCACCTTCTCATCAAGTGGGAGAATTGAAGTCAAGTGCTTCTTCACCCACAACGGTGAAGGCTGGATATAAATTGGGTGATGTGGCAGCACTTCCACTTTATACTCATTTTTTACAAATACCTCCAGAGAGGAGAGGGCAAGCTCCAGCCTGTTGTCTCTAACGGTCCTGAGCAAAGCCTCTAAATGTGTGTGTGTGTGCATACAGCCAGACAGGATAATCCTCCCTACCATTAGGAATCATGCAGTAAAGACACATGCTATCTTCTCCACTACCTGGGTACTCTCAGAGCTCTCTAATCCCTGTCACCCACCAGGATATATTATATCTGTACTAACTAATTTCACAGCCCGTAAATTACAGGCATACCCCGCGTATCTTCATCTCGTTAGAGAAGGTTAATTTAAGTAGACAATCAACAAAAATACAGAAAACCAGTTTGGAAAGAGGATTTTGCTGTGTCTCTGGCAGAGAATGAATTCACAACCCCAACATCTGCCACCACTAGAGAGAAAACGCTGAAGGAAAAAAAAAATAAAGATTAAAAAAAAAAGAAAGAAACTCATTGCTATTTCCTCTGATGAATGGTGAATTTCCAATTAGCATTTTAATTACTCAAGCCAGACTTTCAGCTGGTTTGATGATCACAAGAAACTCCATAAGCAACAAGTCATCCTGGTTTGACAACATGTGCTGGGGTAATGCATAACACACTTGTGGAGTTGGAGTGTGAGATTGTTTCTCTCCTGGAAAAATCCTAGAGCGCTAATTGCCCTTTGCATTCTTGTCCTTTCATCCTGAATGAGGGTGTCCAGACCCATTCCCTTCTTGCAATTTATGTTATTTTTTCCCTCAAAGGTCTAAACGTGGACACTGCTCCATCCCTTGGAGAAGGTCTGTCAGCACCGGGAGAAAAGCTGTGCAAATTCCACACGGAAGCATGTAGAGCCCAGTGAAATGAAAAACCAAATGTTAGATATTTTCTCCTTTCCCCCTCTCCCCTTTCTGCCCCAACAGCCTTGATTCCTCTCTGTCCCCTTTCCTCCTTCCAATTCCACCCCTTGCTCCATCCCTCTCTCCAACCCTTCTCCTTCTTAACAGCAGTTTGGTAGGGTTTCACCAACGCCGGCAAGTGGGACAGTTCACTTTCAATCCCTAAAAGAGGCCAGGGCACAGAGGAGTTTATTATACCACAAATTAGAACATGAAAAGCTAATACATTTTATACATTTGTCAGAGAGAGAGAGAGGAGGAAAAAAAATCTTTGCTGCCAGGTTCCTCATAGCAAATCTGTCACGTTGGAGAGAGGCTGCTGAAATAGAAGTATTTACTGACAGATAGAGCCCTGGTGCAGAATAGCAAAGCTTGCTGCTGGACGCTTTAGAGCTCTATCAGGAGCCAAGATAGAGTTCTCAAGCCAAACCGCACACAGGCCCACTGTAAGCACCTCAGCTCTTCTTGTGGGGCTAAAATAATGCAGAGTGGAAAGCTGTGACCACTGAGGGGCCTTTCAGAGTGGATCTCTAAGGACTCAGGGGACTCTGGTGGTATTTGCATTATAACTCTGAATTTACCTGATGCTGCATTACAGAAAAAAAGAAAAGAAAAAAAAAAGTGGGGAAAGTCAGATCCTGGAAGGGATAACACAAAGGAATTTTCTGGGAAATCTGTTCTACCTGCAAGATACCCATCCCCTTGGCTTTCTCGCTGTGTGCTCATTCCAGGTGGATGGTCCCACTTTAGCTGAGCTTTTCCCCAGTCCCATTGCACATCCAGTCCCTACTACAAGACAATTCTGCTGCCTGAAGGATGGAGCTGTCTGGCACATCCAGTGATGATGGCTCAAAAGCCATCTCTCCTTCCATATCTCTCCTTCCACAATTCAGAACTCAAGTCAGGAAGGCATTTCACAGACATAATCTCCCCTGAAATAGTCAGCAAGTCAGACTTAATTAAGATAAAGAACAGCAAAAAGCTGCCATAATTAAAACTTAACGTTGCCTGCACAGATGAGAAAGTAAAAGGAGCTAGATGCTGGAAGGACCGTTGTGTCTGAAGTTGGCCTTCACCCATAGCCAGGTTTTTTATCCAGAAGGATGTATGATAGAAGGTGGTAGTGGTGGTGCCTGAAAACAGTTTAGCTGAAATTGCACATGAATGTCCTTATCCAATGCTTGCTCCAGCTTGCACAGACCCTCATGCAGCTGCTGAACTGGTTAGTGAAATGCAATAATTGCTGCTTCGGTTATTCAGGCTTTCCCCACCTCCATCCCTCAGGACACAGCTGGAGGCAGAGCTGTGAGAGTGTTGCTTTAGGGAACATTTATCTCTGTAGGGGCAGAAGTGCATTTGAAGACAGCACTGAGAGAACGATGGGATGTAACAAGAACAGCCATAGAAATCTATTTAGCCTACTATCCTGTCCTGATACCAGCCAATAGCTCAGAGCAGCATAGGAAGAAGGCAAGTATATAGTGATTCTTCCTGTGAATGCTCTTCCAGCCTCTGGAAAACTGTGGCAAGCAACTCTTGCAGTCACTTGCACTTGCCAGTCCCTCATGGATCTTTTTTCTTTGACTCCTATCCAGGTTACGTGTGCAGGAGTCACTGCATGAATGGTTTTCAGATCTATTCTACTGGCATCCAGATCTCTCCCTCCTAAAGCAGCTCCATTTTCAGAGAATGTTGCTCTCTCCACCCATCAAAGTCTTTCCTTTGCTCCCCCTCCCCAATCCCTTTGCTCCATGTGGGAGAAAGACTATTTGCAGTCCCAGAGTATGGGGCAGACATCAAACCACAGCCATGGAGAGAAGCCAGACTGGTCTGCTGAGCCTTGCTTCACCATGGCTTAGATCCATCTATCTCCAGAGCTTTGCTCGACTCCTAGTGATTTGTTCTGTGCTCTGAGCCAGAGTGGCTTATCCAGGCACTCATGGAAGCTGCCAGACAAAACACTCTAGATTAATTCCACTCTCTTCCTCTCTCTTTTTAGAAACTTTTAATTAGTCCCCAACTCAGTACCATTATTAGTATTTGTTATTAAGTATTAAAATCGCTCACCCCCAGCTCCCTCCCCCCCTGCTTCCCTCTTCCAGCCCTTTGTTTTAATTGTTATATTTTTTCATCAGTGATCAGCCAGGCTTCCCTAATGATCTAGACTCATTTAAAGGGTTTATAACTCCGGCACAAAATTCCAATAAAAAAGCAGCAGACTTGCTGGGAACCTCCTGGGGCTATTCAGCAACCAGGAACACAAACTCATTTACTACTTGCCTGTTCCTCCCTTTCCCTAGCCACCATCACCCACTCTGTCAAGATATCTTCCTTTCCACACACAGAAAGCCCTCACTTTTCCTTTCCCACATCTTCTCCCCCCTCCCTCATTCTTTTTCCCTGAGGAACAAGACAAGAGAACTGGAAAAAGCCTTGATGAGGCACGTGGTAAAGTCAACAGCAAATGGACTAAACCCACTGTTTCTCCCTGTCTTCCCCCTGCCAATGCCAGCTCCCTTCTCCTCTCAAGAGGAAAAATACAAAGCACTGCTGTGAGACTGAAGAAAGAAATTATCTGTTTGTATTTCTCCGTGAGTATATTTAGCAGTTGCAAGTTGCCCCACTAGAGATTTTCAAAACCTTATGTACAAAGCTGCAAGTCAGCACTGTCTTTTCGTCGTTGCTTTCTTTCATTTTGCAATAGGTATGGACTCACGCACCAGATAAAGGCTCGGTTGGCAAATTCTTGGTCCAGCTTCCCCTGAAGCACAGATGTTGCTTCCAAACCTGCCTTTAGCCTTGTGCACAGGCAGAAGTGAATTCAAACAGGAATGCAAACAGGAATGGGCGTGCAAGCTGCTCTCCATGGCCATAGGTATACTTGTACCAGGGTCTAACCTTACCTACTGGGCTTCTTGCCCATGGCCTTGGGCACTGGGCAATTAGCCAGTTGTAGGGGTGAGCCAGGAGGATACATCTTTCCTCCAGTGATCTTCTTGCACTAAGCTTTTTGAAGAAAACCTCACAAAAGCTGTTCCCTCTACATGCACACACAAAACCCCTTCTGAAGTGGAGAGGAAGGAAGAGAGTGCAAATGGTAAAAAAGAAATCACTAAATCCAGGCAGATGTGGAGGAAGCTGGCTTGCACAGGGTGGATTTATGTCACCTGCCCTTAGACATCTGCCATGTGGATGCTTACATCTGAGCTACTCGCTGAACGTGTCACAGGGAAAATAGGCACTTTGAACATCCTGGTTACCCTGCCCTTGTAACCCAGCTGAATTTTGACCCTTTTACACTGAAAACCCCAGTTCCTCCAGCTGGTGTGTTTGCCAAAGCCTTCTATTTCAAAATTATGGAGCAAACAGTGCCATTAAATGGTCTTGCTTTGAAGTCACTATTACTCCCAGAAATGTGCCTGACAACGTTACAACCGCAATGACCATCTGAGTCACAATTTTATTGATACAATCTACAAACAGTCTTTTGTGCTCACATGAAAGGGGCTCAGCTGAAAGGCCCATCAATGTGTTCAGTCATCTTCAAAAAGCCAGAATCATTTGGTGGGAATAAACAGTTGGAGCTTTTCATTTAGTCATTTGAAAAGGACAGTTTCCCAAGGAACTTTAGGACTATCTTCCCTGGTGTGCCTACTGGACTTCTCCGAGAGATGATTTGTGGAGCTGCTTGAGCTTTTTGACACGCGTTTCTCATCAGCAGTTTGACTTTTGAAGAGGGAGATAAATAGCAAAATAAACCAAACCAAAATAACCTACCACAATACTTCATGAAAGGTGGAAAAGATCATAATGGTTTGGGGCGTCTAAACAATAGTAACAGGTTTTCAACTTGGGCTGAAAGTGTACACTAACTAAGGTCTATGGAGGATGCCTGAAATTAGAGAACTGGTTGGTGATACAAAGCTGTCTTCTTGTTTCCAGCTGCTACATTTAATTAAAAGAAAGCTAAACAATCCATTACATTAAATTACTTTCTGAACATTACTTTTCCACATAGACAATTGCAATGGTTGCCACAGGGATGTTATCTGACCACAGATTGGAATGGGGATAACCATTCTCGAAATTACTCTGTTCTTGCCTGAAATATTACCCAGGCGATCTGGTCAGGAGTCACTCCCCACTGTGTGAGGGACTACAGAAGCTGGTGGGGATTTGTCAGGCTGCTAGAGAGGAGCTGCAGCTTTTCCCCGGGAAGAAAGCCAGTGTCCAGTCTCTAGCAGGCAACGAGGAGATGGCTGTCAAAGTCCTCTGACTGCTGTTGTGCACTGCAGGCAAATCACCGCCTTGCAACTCTGCCATTTTTATAGCATTCAGTTCTCAAAGCAACTACCAAAGCACGATTGACTTGTGGCAAAAGCAACCCAGAGAGACTTCAGGAGCAGAACTCAACTAAACCAATATCCTGGCTGAATTCTGCTGCCACTGTTACAGCTATGCCCTTGTTTTCTGTGCTCCACCATTTTCCCTCTGAGAAAATTGTTGCCAAGTGGCTATTTCGAACAAGGCTGAGCGCAGGCTGTTAAAGGAGAAATGGGCTTTTGCTTCTGTCTTGCAGACTATTTTTGCTTTATTCCCCATCTCAGACAAAAACATTCAGAGGGTAAGCATCTGTTTACTGTTTTTGTGCACAATGTATTATGGTATGAAATTGTCTTTTCTTCCCTCATTTACAGCACTTGCACCTCAACTCATTATGACCTCACAGTAGCAATATGGACCTTTATGACCACGAAGCTACATTACTGTCACTCTCTGTCTTAGCTGGCTTTCCAGAAGTGAAATGCCATTGGCTTTGGTTTGCTCAACACACAGCAGGAAGTGTGTGCACTGGTTGGATGGAACCAGTGTAACAGCTTCACTTTGCCTTTCATTTCTGGACTGGATTTTCAGTTATCAACACCCTCTTAACCCAAGCAGCATTAGCTAAGTTATTCAGCAGCTGCATCAAGACAAGTATCTTAATCACATACTTGATATCTTGTGAATTATCCCATTCACTCTCAATTTGAGGGCACATGGAGTACAGAGACAGGAATAACAGATTATGTTCATGGTCATGAGAGTGGGGGCATTATTAGAGGAGGAAGAAGGAAGCTCAGGTTGTGTCTATACTTTATCATGGTCATAGCAAACACCAAGCTTTTGGGTTTACAAGGAAAAAAGCATTACCAGATAATCACTCATATGAATAGCATTTCATTTTCCTTAGCTCAAGTCTTTAGAGAAATAAATTAATCCTATAGATTTACGGAAGGAAGAAAACCATACCTAACAGCAGGGACTACTTCTTTACAAAAGAACCAGAAACCAACCCAAGAGGCAGTAGGGTCAACCATGTTAACCTCTAACTGGTAACCTAACTGGTTGGAATTTTTTTACTCTCTGTCTGAACATTCCCCCTGTCTCCTGTCCCATCGTCTGTCTGTCCCCCTATCCTGTCCCTCCCAGGCAATACAGGCAATTCCTCCTCAAATTTCCAGCCTCTTCTTAAATTTCAGTGGTCATTGTACTTGACGGTGTTTCTTTCTGCAGTGCCCTGCTAGGACCAGGCAAAGATGGAGTGAAAAGAATGACGGGTTTTAAGCCCTGCAGTCAGGTCCTCAGTGTTCTCAGCATCTGACTCTAGCCTGCAGAGGTGTGAATCAAAGTCTGGTTTCCCATGTGGTCATGCCAGATGGTTGGCTCAAAACCCATCATTTCTTTACAGCAAAACTCACTAGACACAGACAGTAACCATAAGATATATTGGAAACTTGAATCTTGTATAATTTAGACTGCCAACACCCATGTAAAAGAAACCTCACCCTACTGCTTATGTCAGCTCCTCAAGGATGGTTTCTTTGCTGAATATGTCCTGAAACATTTCAAGGCAATGACAAAAATAAATTCTTACAGTTAGCCTGTACCTTTCTCATTCAAAAAGATCTTGTTACTTCTGAACTTTGATTGTCAAATTACATTCAAGGATCACTTCATATGCCCTAAAAGGCAGTACTGCTTCCAAGGAATGCTTGAAAAACAACAGACCACACGCCAGTATTATTTCATTGTCTGGAGCAGTGCGTTCTGGAATTCTTAGGGGTGGATGTCTCCAACTACGTCACATTGTACCTTCTACAAAACAATTAGGAGTGCTGAGCAAGTTTCCACCCTGGTGAAATCGTGAAGTGAATTCTGGGGGTAACATTATTCAGTAAAACAAATAAAAATTTAGGAAGTAGACAGTGTGCTGAAAACAATCATATGCTTGGAAAATCTAGCACTGTATATTTAGTGACCACACGATGTTAGGACGTCAGTTTTCCATTGCATCTTAAAAACAACATCTTTAAGAGCCTGGAGCCAGAATGCTATTTTAGGTGTGATTGTTCAGTTAGGAAATTTCATCTTTAAACATTCCTCAACAGCACCTGTATATTTTTCCTCAGCAGCAGGGGTTACTGCAGGAGCTGAGAGTCCTCATTCCTCTGCAGCTGCTTCTAGCAGTATAATAGTCAGGTTTGTCTCTTCATGGTCTAGGTCTTGCTCCTCAGTTTGAAGTTCTACAACAGTATTATATTTTTCACTAAAAGCCTCAGTCAACACTTACACTTCCCTGAGACAAGGAGACTTCATTCATTAAGAAGAAACCATGCTGGTGACAAAGCTGTCTCAGGTGTGACCCAACATTGTGGAGTTTCCTCCTACAGAAGCTGTTCAGCATCACAAACCTCCCTTTGCTCCCTTCCAAATGCCCTTTCTCCAGCATGAATAAAGGTCAGTACATGAGAATGCAAACATAAATACATTACATATTTCAACTACAAATTAAAACATTTCAGTGCAAATGCAGTTCTCTGTCTATGAGGAGTCTACATTAAGGAAGATAAAGGAAAAAGGAGATATATAAAATAGTATTATATATGTTATATATATATGTATAAAAACCTATAGGAACTATATAAAATCCTACACACCCGCCATCTCAGAACCACTTTCTGCAGTACCTCTTTTTATTAATGCATATTTTCTAGAGTGTCCTGCCCAGGCACTAACTGGGCTTGACCCAGTTTGGTGTATAAAAACAGATGAGATTATGGCCTGTGATCTCAGGTGATTAATTTTTCATACACAGGCTTGTTTCACAGGAAGGCCCAGCCTTGGTCCCTGACACGCGGATAGACGGAC
>VXBW01007458.1:38201-56621 GCA_013400375.1 Thinocorus orbignyianus | reverse complement strand
CGCGGGCGCGCTTCGGGGCAGCGCGGAGGCGGGGCGGTTTGTGGTGAGGCCGCCGGCCCTGGGGAACCGGGACGGGAACGGGGGGGCCGAACCGGGAGGAGGAGGGGGAAGGAAACGCTGCCAGGTGTGGGTGGGGGCCTCCGGAGGAGCGGGGACTATCGGGCCTGGGGTACTGGGGGGCTCCAGTGGGATAGAGGCCTCTGGGCCCGCTCTGGAGGAGTAGAGGTCTCCGGTCCTGGTGGTCTGGGGCGGCTCTGGAGCAGCGGAGGCCCCCAGATCCACTGTGCTGGGGGTCTGGGGAGAGCTCTGGAGGAGTGGAGGCCCCTGTGCCTGGGGGCCTGAGGCAGATGAAAACTCAGGACGGAGAAGATGGAGGGGAGAAGGCCTGGGACAGGGGGGTGGGCAGGAGGCTGCGCTGTGTAGGGTGGGCTGGCTGGCCTGGGAGGCTGTGGAGCCCAAGGCAGGCTGGTGGAAGGGAGCCTGGGATAGCCCCAATCCCAGGTATCTTTGGTGCCCCCATGCCTAACCCTAAGTTTGGCTTTGCCTCTTCTCCCCCAGCCCTTGACTGGCAGCACCATGTCATCAGACTCCAGCAAGAAGAGGAAACCCAAAGTGATCCGCACAGATGGGGGTCCGCAGGAGGGCAAGAGGGGCAAGGCTGATTCCGACCAGGTAGGATGCCCGTCTGCCTCTCTCTGGCTCCATGGGCACCAGCAGAGCCTGCTTGTGTCCCCCTGCTGTACAGAGGGCTCTTCGCTGGCCTTATTCTCCCCTCTGGGAAGTTGTGGGATTGTTCCCTCAGAGCCGAGCCAGCTTCCAGTGCCTCTGAAACTCCCACTCTGAATTTCTGAACCTGCTCCTGTCTCCTTCACGAAACACAGTGCTCAGGAGTCAGATACTCCTCTGAAGTCATAGGAAGAGTGTACACAAAGCTGAAAGGTCCCGCAGGGCTTTGCAGGTTGTCCTAAAACTCTCTCGCGAGCATCAGGGTAACTGAGGTTCAGCTGAAGTTGGGGTAGGGATTGAAGAAGCAATCGCCATTCTGGTTTATCCTCTGTAGTCATGGAGACGCATCAGTGCAAGGCGGATTCCAGTTAAAATTTATAATAACTATATAAAAGGCAGCCTGAACTTCCCAGGTGTTCTAAGGCCTGGCAGTGTTTGTCTGGGGTTGTTAGCTGGGTTCTCTCCCTGGTGTAAAGTCTCCTCAGGTGTGGGGTTAACGGACAGAAGCAGGAATGGGGACCCAACAGTTTGTTGGGTTTCCCAGTGGCCTTTCCAGGTGAGGTGGAAGGAAGGAGCCACAGAAGGCGCTTTCTGCCGTTGCAGGATGTCAGGTACTACAGCGAGGAGTGCGAGGTGGATCTCCGCGACCCTATCAAAGACTACGAGCTCTACAGAGAGACTTGCCAGGAGCTTCAGAGGCTGATGGCAGAAATCCAGGAGCTGAAGAGCCGAGGCATCAAGGACAATGTAAGGAGAAGCCTTGGTGCTTGATCTAATGTGTTTTGTTCTTTGATGTTTTTCCTTAATCTGAGCGGAATGGGAGCAGAAGCCATGCCATCTTTTGGGAGAGTGAGGAAAATGGAACAGCCTCCCTTAAATGAAGTCAAATATGATTATCTGAGGGATTGGGCTTGGCTGAGTAGACGTTGTGCAGACTGAGTTCTCCTAACGTGTGTCTGGGCTCCTGGGGAGGAATCGAGCCCCTCCTGGCTGCAGTGGGGTGGCCGGGTTCTTGCTGTCCTGCAGAGGCCTGGCAGCTCTGGCCGTGGTTTGGGAAGGTTTGTGCCATGACTGTGTGGCATTAAGGCTGCTTCAGACTCAAACATCTCTGTCCTTACTGCCAAGAAAAATCACTAGAATGAGCCCAGACACCACCCGTTTATTTCTAGCAGGTGACTTGTGAGTCTGGCAGCAGGAGGCTCCCTCAGAAGCCCTGGGGATGTTAGTTGTGGCTCCAGAGCAAAGCACGGAGGCCTTTTGTGACAGGACTTGCAGGAATTCCCTGCAGCAAAGGGCCTTTGTGGCGAGAGCTGTCTCTCATGCTTCAGACTGCTCTCTCCTGCCACTCAGGCTTCAGAAATCGACGAGCGGCGGGTTCAGAGCTGTGTCCACTTCATGACCCTGAAGAAGCTCAACCGACTGGCTCATATCCGGCTGAAGAAAGGGAGAGATCAAACCCACGAGGTAAAGAGGGGCTGGGGAGGTGACAAGTATGGGTTGGGATTTAGTGGGAGTGGAGATGGTGCTGTGAGGGGAGCTACACGCCAGTCAGTGATGAGTTTCGAGTTAGAGATTTATTGGGAAACTCTGCTGCGATGAAGTGGAAGCTGTAATCGTGACGAATGATGGAAGAGTGCTATCTGTTTCTGCCACAAGTATAACGAGGAGCCAGAAAGCTCTGTCTCAAGAGTCTGGTGTGCAGATCATCTTGCAGACCCAGATGTCTTGTAGACCTTTTCACAGTTTGTGAAGAATCCTCGTTTTCATCGTACGACTGAGCCACAGGGAGGAGGGGACTCAGCCTGTGTGCCCCAGCAGCTCTGTCCTCTTCTGTGCCTTGTCCCCAGAATGTGCTGCCTCCAAAGCAGAGTCAGTTTGATGTGATGAGGATTTGCTTTCCCAGCCCTTGAAAATGTCTCTTTACCCCCCCAAAAATGTTGCATGTCTTAAACCCCACCATCCCCAGCTGCTGTTGTGAGGGGGGAATGTGTTGGTGACTCTCCTGCAGGGTGTGTTTGCAGGGAGGGAGGTAACAGAGCTTCATGCCCTGCTGTGTCCGTCTTTCAGGCAAAGCAGAAGGTCGATGCATATCACCTGCAGCTCCAGAACTTGCTCTATGAGGTGATGCACCTGCAGAAAGAGATCACCAAGTGCCTGGAGTTCAAGTGAGTTTGGCCAGGGAGGAAAGAGTGGGGTGGTTTGTCTAAGACAGAGTGGAGGCCTCGAACGTTTGGAATCTTTTGTGGGAGGAGAGCAGGGACTCCAGATGCCACCATGCAGGAGAAACAAAGTGTCCCAGAGTTCTTGTGCTGAGACATGGGGAAGGAGGCTTGTACAGGGAGAAGGGAAGAAGACATCTATTGTGACAGAGGGACAGTGAAAAAGACAATGGGTAAATGTCAAAGATGTGGCCATGCTGGTCTCTTGAAGGATTCTCTAGCCTCTCTGTATCAGGAGTTTTCTTCCAAAAGCCAAGCATTCCATCGTGCCCCTTGCATGGGCAGTGCTCTGAGTTGCTGCCAGGAGGGCTGTGTTTACACTGATGCTTCAAACAGCACTTTGGTTAACCGTGCAGGGGAGGTGTCTCTGTGAAAGGAGGGACCCTCTTTGGACCTTTCTCTCCTCTGCTGAGCTCTGCTGCAGTTCAGCTCATTGATGCTGTGGTGTTTAGTGTGGCAGAGTGAAGCCAGGGCTCAGGACAGCGGCAACGACCACGCTCCTGTGAGACAGAGTTGAGTCTGGCCCTGCTGCAGCATTTCCGACCTTTCCCCAGCCTGATCCATCTGTCCTTGCAGGTCAAAGCATGAGGAGATTGAACTGGTGAGCCTGGAGGAGTTTTACAAAGAGGCACCCCCCGAAATCAGCCGACCTGCCATCACCCTGTCTGAGCCACACCAGCAGACCCTGGCCCGCCTGGACTGGGAGCTGGAGCAGCGCAAGAGGTGGGTCTGCCTCCTCTGGGATCAGTGTCAACGGGTCTTTCTGCTCTCAGCAGACCCCAGGAGCGGGCTGTGCAGTGAAAACGTGGGCGATAAAGGTTTTAACACCCTCTGGAGATAACGAGAGTAGAACAAGTGACAGATTTATTGTGTAACTGAGCTCTTGGTGTGGAGGATCCTTTCTGATGTGGAGCTGGGCTTGGTGGGATCCGTGTTTCGTAGATCAGAGTTTTCTATCATGTGCTTGATGAAAGAGGGTCCTGGGGAGCAGAGTAACCTCTAAACCAGTGCGAGAGAAGCCCAAAAACAACTGCAGCCACTGAGAAGAGGGGCTGCCAGTCTGGGACTGTGCCTCGTGCTCTGGGTGATGACAGCAAAAGCCTCTTGGCTCTCCTGATAAGCCCACGTGTATTCCCTCACCAAGGCAGCAAACATCAGTGCTGGCTCTTGGGTATCAAAGGAAGAAAATTACTTTTATAGCTTGGCATTTCCTTGGTGTCTGCTCAGAGGCTCTTGCAGCAGGGAATGGGGACGCCACCAGCCGCAGGGGTGATGTTGAAGGATGGACAGTTCTGTGCTTCCATCTGGAACCTGGTTCTGCAGGACGTGCCGTGCAGGGTGAAGCCATCTGTGTTTTGTCTGCTGTGCTGTGGTGTGAGGAGCAAAATGAAGCCAGCCTGGTGCTGCCTCTCTTCCTGCCTGCCTGTGCTCCTGACGCTGGTCACAGTGGGGAGCTGCCAGCACAGCCAAGCTGTGATGGACACTGTTGTCCTGCTTCATCGACTCTTGCCCTGCAGGAAAAGCAAACAGGATGCAATATTCCTGTGATTTGATAATGACCAGCAGCTTTTTCAGCTGCAGAGCAGTCTGAATCTGCTGGTAGGTCTGAACAAGCAGGGCAGCTCAGCAGAGCAGACTGGTGAGGTGGGTGCTGGGTGGCTGTGACACCTCGTGCTTCATCTCTCCCAGACCTTTCACATCAAACCCAGCTGCTTCTGCCTGGTGGAAGGTACCTGCTGGTGCTGCAGCCGAGATCCTCCCCCACGACTCTGTCTGCAACATGCGGGCAGAGGAGCATTCAATCTGGAGATCTCCTGGGAATTCTCCTTAAAAATGGTTGCTCGCTTCAAAATGTGAAGAAGGCACAGATGAGTTGACCCGCGGTTTCCTGTTGAATTGCTGAGAAGCCTTGCAGCTCCAAGTCCTCATCCCGCAGGATCTAGGGAGCACCACCGTTCCCCTCTTACCGCTGTTGTGGTGGGAAATGTCCGCTTCAGCTGCCTTGAGGGGCAGATGCTGGTAGTGCTTTGGGCACTTTCTGATGCAGGTGGGGTTGTTAGTGTCCATCTATAACATTCATGTTGCAAAGTAGTGGATTTGTCTTGGCCTCTGTTCCGAAAGGTGCCTTTTGAGTGGCGTTACAGGGATGTTCCCCACTCTCACAAGCTCAAGGAGCTCAGTAGAGCTGTCTGAAAGCTGGACAGCAAGACTGTGTTGTGTAGGAGCCTGTTGGGGGGTGTTGTCCCAACACAAATACAGTTTTTTTCAGTCCTGCATTGTCAGGGCTGTTGTTCCCCCTCGGAGAGGGTTGCTTTGCACTGCAGGTGCTCTTCTCTGGTGGGGAGCAGCATCCTCAGGGGAGAGTCCCAAACTGCTCTCCTGCTGCCGTGAGGGTGGCTTGTCCTGGGCACCTTTCCCAGATCCTGCTGGGCAGGAGGTTGCCATCAACAGCAATAAGGAGATGTTCTCCCTAAACATGGCTGCATCCAGGGCTTGGAGGGTCATGGTGAACTTGCATTTTCCTGGGCTTTCTCCCAAGTTGCAGAGGAACACTTGCTAGGGCACTAAAGCCCGATTTTCATGACTTTAACTAAAGAGTTGAGGTGACATGAAGTGACTCTGGTGATATGAAGTAGAAAAGCCTCTTCAGGAGCTGGGTTGGCAAGGCTCCGCCGGCGTGGCTGCTGGCACTGAGGCTGGCAGGAGAGTGGGTCTGCTGAGGGAAGACTGGTTGCTGTCCCGTCTGGGAGCACAACACAAGGCTGAGCTGCCACTTTCTCTCCCTGATCATTTTCCAGCTCTAATCAGTTCTTTTCTGCCTCCACTTGCCCTTGACATTAAGAACTCTGTTGGTCACCGTGTCTGAGCTCTCCTGGTTCCTGCAGGGACTTTTGCCAGCCCTGGGGCCCTAGGTGGACCCTGGCAGGCTTTATAGCTGTGATGTGTGGCAGTAACCGAATTCTCACCCCTAGGCTTGCAGAGAAATACAAGGAGTGCCTGACCAGCAAGGAGAAGATCCTGAAGGAGATTGAGGTGAAGAAGGAATATCTGAGCAGCCTCCAGCCTCGACTCAACAGCATCATGCAGGTACTCGAGCTCTGCAAGGATGGGAGGACACCTTTAGGGCTGAGCTGGGGTCACACTCTGAGGTGTTAGAGAGGTGCAATGCCTGGGCTGATTCTACGCCTCCTACTTTGGAGGCGTTTGGCTCCCAAAGCGTGGGTGAGAGGTAGATTTGCCTCGTGCCGAGACTCCTCCGGAGTCTCCTTGTTTATGCGGCAGTTCCTGCAGAGCTGCGGATTAGAGGAGTCGTTAAATTGGCCTTTCCCTGGAGAGCGGTAACGTGGTTCCAGCCCCTTGTGATTGCCTTGGGAGGGAAGAACAGGAGAAGGAACTGGGTTATTTTCAGATCCAAAAGTTTTCCAGCGAAGGAGAGCTGCCAGCCCTTCCCTGGGGGCTCGCCGGGCCCGTGGCTGCTGTGCTGGTTTCCAGTCTCCCGCTTAGGGTGAAGGAGGGAGCGAGGAGGGCAAAATGTTGTATTCCCACTGACGAAGGTTAGCCCTCTTCTTCCCCCAGGCCTCCCTGCCTGTCCAGGAGTATCTCTTCATGCCTTTTGACCAGGCACACAAACAGTATGAGACAGCCCGACACCTCCCGCCGCCTCTCTACGTTCTCTTTGTTCAAGCCAGTGCCTATGGTCAGGCCTGTGGTGAGTGCAGTCCTCAGTGACACTGCAGGGGACCTGGGGGGCAGATTTCACTCAAAATGCTGCTTTGGGGTCACTTGGGGAGGTCCTTTTTTGTCTCATCTGCTGGATTCTGCTGAGCCCAGAGCAGCAGGGTGACCCCATGGCCAGGCATAATGAGGCAGCAGGATTTGAAACCTTGTTTGCTCAGCTCCCTTGCTGGAAGAACTGCTTGGGAAGCTTGCTTCCCACCTCTGCCCCCTCTTCTCAAGGTCAGCAGGGATGGTCCTGCAGCCTGTGAGCCTGGCTTGGTGCTGACATGACCTCCTGAGAGCTGTCAGCCCATGGGGTGGGTGTTGTGTTGTGCCACCCCTGGGTGGTGGTGACTCCAGAGCAAGTGGTACGTCTCTCTGCCCTTGCAGAGGCTCTTTCTTGCAGCTCAGCTGAAAGCCTTCATCCCCTGAGGGATTTTGAGGGGCTCTCTGAAGAGTGGGCAGCATCTGGGAGTGGAGCAGTCTGCAGAGAAGCATGGAAGGACCACACTGTGGCGTTTGGCCACACCAGGTCCTTGCTAATAGCAATCTGTGGCCGTGGTGACACAGCTTCTCGCTCCCTGCTTGTGCCAGCCATACCTCAACCCCTCTTGGGTCTTGGTTATGATTTGGCCTTTGTGGTTTCCAGGGTCAGTCCCTCAAAACCCAACATTTTCCCCTCTTCTGGCCCATCCTAACCAGGAGATCCAGCACTGTGGTGGCCCCACGGAGCCCTCTGAACAGCTCTTCCCTCTGACTCTTCCTTTGAGCTTCCTCTACCTCATGCAGCTGTGAAGTGGGAGCTTTCTGGGGCAGAGCTGCTTCTAAGTGCCTTTCCCATACACAGGTGGGGTTCGTAGCTTAGTTTTCGTGTCTCCTCTGTAGATAAGAAGCTTGTGGTGGCCATTGAAGGGAGCGTAGAGGAAGCCAAAGCCCTGTACAAGCCACCGGAGGACTCGCAGGGTGAGTTGGGGTGGCATTGCAGAGTGGTTGGGTGCTGAAATGGTGCAGTTCCTGGTGTCTGCGCTGAAGACCCTGGAAACCGAGTCCCTCCATCCCCAGCTCCTCCTTCTTGAGAGATGTTCACGGCCCCTCTCATCTGCTGGGAGGGACCCCTGGTACCAGAGACATGTTCCTGTGTGTCTGCACCCTGCGTTTTGGGGGATGGTGGTGTCTGGGGGTCCTGGAAAAAGGACTGGTAGTCCTGCTGGTTGTGGGAAAGCTGCTGAGCCTCGGGGGGTCCCCTCTTACACCCCTTTCTTTGCGCAGATGATGAGAGCGATTCTGATGCAGAGGAGGAGCAGACCACGGTAAGGGATAGTGCTGTCTCCTGGGTCTTCACCCATCACAGCAAACTGATCTGCACCTGGTAACTGGGAGGAGCTGGGCCTGAGCGGGGCTGGGAACTGGCCCCTGCTGGCTGTGAGCGTGTGGAGGTGCGCTGATGTGAAACCCAGCCGGTTCTTGGGAGGAGAGAGGTGCTATTTCCAGTTTCTGTCCTGAAAGTAGGAGAGCCAGGGTATGGTTCTACCTGTTCCACTTTGTATAAATAGCCCTGGGCGATGAAAGCTGGCTGGAGGCTGGAGGCTGGCAGGGAGGGATGTGTGTCCATCCCCTGTTTTCTGCCAGCCAGAAGTGTTGAGCTAAGCTCTGCCCTGGGAAATTGGGGTTTAGGGGCTACAGGTTGTGCCTTCTGGGTGCTGAGGAGAGGCTGTAGGTGCTGGAAACCCCCAGGGAGTCTGTGCCACCCCCCCCCAGCATACCCCTGGGGTGTCAGGCTGTTGCTGTGGGGAAGAACAAAGGGAATGGGCCTCAGCTTCTGCCCCTTGTGGTGGGGAAGGTTTAGGGGCCAGCAGGTCCTTGGCCTTGTCTCCCAGGGGCAGAGACAGTGCTGGGAGCTGAAGGAATGACAGGAACCAGAGCTGGATTGTCCTCACCTTGAAGCAGGGCAGGGCTTTCCTCCTCCCCTCCCTTTCCAGGGCTGTTCTGTGGCTGCTGTGCTGGGGGATTGGGGGACTAGAATGGTGGGAAGGGAAGAGTGGTGGGAGAGGAGAGTGGGGAGTTCCTGTGGAGCTGGGGAAAGGTCTGACAGCTCTTTTTTGCGCCCCCCAGAAGCGACGCAGGCCCACCCTGGGCGTGCAGCTGGACGACAAGCGCAAGGAGATGCTCAAGCGCCACCCCCTGTCTGTCACCATCGACCTGAAGTGCAAAGGTGAGCAGCGTCTGGTGGCCCAGGGTATGTGACAGCAGGTCAGGGAGCAACCCAGCAGCAGCTTGGGATCCTCAGAGAGAGCTCCAGATGTGGAGAGGCTTTCACGCCCTCAGCCCTGCTGTCCCAGCCGGGATGAGCATGACCTTCCAGGGGAGACTGAACAAGCTCTGCCTCCCAAAGCTCCTCTCATCCACATGAGCGAGGTGACTTTGCTCTGAAGCTTCCTCCATCAGGTTGAGAGCTTTTCTCTTTTGTGGCTGGTCTTTGGCTTGACAGACACAGCCTGGCAAATGCTGATGGGATGGCATTGGAGCTTACAGTCCATCAGTTGCCAGTTACTCCCCACACTGCCTCTCTGTCCTGTTTGCTGAGGGGCACGTACATCCCCCTCTGCAGAGTGCTCCAAGATAGAGCTGGCAGCAACGTTGCCCCTTCTCTTTTGGCACAGATGAGAACGTGCTTCACCTGACCTTCTACTACCTGATGAACCTCAATGTCATGACAGTGAAAGCCAAGGTGACCACTGCTGTCGAGATGACAACTGCCATCAGTGCTGGGTAAGGAGAGCCCTGGGGGCACAGGGCCTGGAGCTGGCTGTGCTCTCATCACTGGCCCAGAGCTCATCTGGCAGCAACCCCTCGGCTTGCCATGAATGTCCTGGCGTCATGCTGTTCTCTGTGCAGAGTCACCTGTTGGCAGAGCAACGTAGTACCAAGAGCAGGATGCGGTGGCAGTGTCCCTCTGCTGAGCCATAGCTCCTGCACACAGTGAACCCAGGCACTCCCTGGCACTGTCTGCTCCCAGTGGGGGAGATTTTAACCTTAGTCCCTTGTTCTACCTCGCCTGGGGGGACCTTTGTGCAGAGCTGCAGTTTCAAAGTCCTGTCTTGGCTTGTTCTTTGATGGGTAAAGGAGACTCCAAAGAGCACAGCTCCATCTCTCCCTCTGGGGAGCACACAGGGTGATCCACTCCCCTGCCCTACGGTATCCTTCCCCTTAGCTCCAAGGCCCTGCCAGACTGCTGCAGCTCAGGCAGCATCCTCTTCCTCTCTGCCATAACAAGCCAGGGACAGGGAAGTTGGGAACCTCCTAGGGGAGCGTTGCCAGATCTGTCAGGAGCTGGGGAAAAATGTCCTCTGCTTGTCACATCCAGTCACCCCCTCGCAGCTGAACCCCTTTCCCCCTCCTGCAGCCTGTGCCTGGTTCCCTCCCTTCACCCGCCTGCTCTGTCGGTCACCTTGCCTTGAGTGCCGGGGATGCGGCTGCAGCTCCCCAGGCTCCCCTGAGAGTGCTGGAGCCTGATTTGTGTGAGGAAGAGCTGAAAAGGCAGCCCTGGGAGCCTGCCCAGGGAGTTCTGATCCTGCCAGCTTCCCGCTGGCTCTCCCTGGAGCGGGAGGAGGTGCCTGAAGAAGAGGGAGGTGGCTGGGGCTGGTCTGGGCTACCTGGAAGCAAGTGCTGCCTCCCAGTCTGTCCCATGTGAGGCTTCTTAGCCCTCCTGGGGTTCTGGTATCCCTGTCGGTACCCAAGCCCCTCCCTCATAGCAGCTCTTGGCTGTTGTGCCCCAAACCAGGGAGGCTCAGACTTGAGCCAAACCCCAAATCCTGCAGCCCGTTATGCTTGGTCGGGCTTGTGAGTACTGTCAGACGTGAAGAATTTTATTTCATTAAGCAGAATTCCTCTGCTTAAGCTTGTTGGCTGGCAAACAGCCATTGGGCTGTGCCCTGCTTACGCTGACGTTTTCTCTGTCAGTAGGTTTCAGAGTTAATGTACTGGAGCGAGCAGCTTCCTGGGGAAGAGCAGGGCTGGTGCCCTGTGATTTCTGTCTTTACAGCCAGGGAGGAAACAGATTTCCTTTTCGAGTCTTAACTAGGGGAAAGCCATTCTGGTCTTGAAACCCGACTTGTGGAGGTCACAATCCCCTTCTCTGGGCTCGGAGCCTGTTAGCAGCCATCCCAGAGAGACACAGAGCCCAGGCTGCTGCTGATAAATCTCTTCCCGCTTTCTCCTGCCAGTGACCTGCTCTCCCCGGACTCCATCCTGAACTGCCTCTATCCAGGAGACCACGGGAGGAAAACGCCCAACCCGGCCAACCAGTTCCAGTTTGATAAAGTGGGGTGAGTGGGGCTCTGACCCACACATCTGGGGCAGCTTTACCCAGGCAGTTGGTGGGACTGACCTGCTCCCGGAGGGCTCAGCAGCCAGGAAGCTGGTGTCTGGCCAGTTGGCACTGGGAGGGCTCATTGGGCACAACTTGGGGTGTAGATGAAGAGTGCCAGCTAACAGACCGGGTGGGGGAGGACAGGGAAATGGGGGAGATTTGGGGTGGCATAACCCTTCTGCTCTGTCCCCACAGCATCCTGACCTTGAGTGACTACGTGTCAGAGCTGGGGCACCCCTATGTGTGGGTGCAGAAGCTGGGTGGCCTGCATTTCCCCAAGGATCAGCCTCAGGCACGTCATATCCCCTTCCCTCTACACCACAACGGTGGAAGTGGGATTTGGGGAGGCTTTGGGGACAGTTGTGTCTTGTTCTTTCCCGGCCCCAGCCCCCGGAGCTGGCACCAACCCCTCCCAAACTGCAGCGCACCCTTGGTTGGGAGAGGCTCGGTTGGGGTGAATCTGTGCTGTGGGACCATGCCAACATGTTTTCTCTCCCAAGTGGGATAGTTTAAGCCCTGTTACGGGCACTGAGCTGTGCCCTGAGTGTGTGCCTGTCCCTGGGGGGGTGGGGGAGTGGCTTCTGTGGTGACAACCTCTCCTGCCCACAGCACACGGTGACAGCGGACAACTCGCTGAGTGCCAGCCACATGGAGCTGACCGTGAAGCTGCTGCGGACGAGGCTGCAGTCCCGCCTGGCTCTCCACAAGCAGTTTGCTTCTCTCGGTGAGTGCCAGGCTCCCTGCCCTGTGCCTGGGCATGAGGAGTGCAGTAGCAGTGTCCCCTTGCAAAGGAGAGCTGACTGATGTCACCTTTGGTGGTGCAACCATCAGTGTTACCAGTGGGTCCTTCTGTCCTCGGTGGTAGTGGGGCTGAGAGGGCAGCCATGGTTTGGGTGGGAGAGGAAGGCAGTGCCCCTTCTTGATGCCCAGTACCCTTTTGGGACTGGCCATCCCTGCACTGGAGACTGATTTGGGAGGTGATCCGCAGACCCACACAAGTCATGCACTCTTTAAACCAGCCAGGGACACTCTGCCAAGGCTGTGAGCTCCCGTGGGCTCTTGACAGAGGTGTCAGAAGGCCAAGGATGTCCTCAGGTCCTGGTCTTGCAGCATCCCTACCCCACAGGACAGCGATAGAGCTTTGTCCCCAGCCCTCCCCTGCTTCAGGTGGCTTTGTCCTTGGTTTCAGAGCACGGCGTTGTGCCAGTCTCCAGCGAGTGCCAGCATCTCTTCCCTGCCAAGATCGTCTCGCGCCTGGTGAAGTGGGCTGCCATTCCCTATGAAGATTACGCGGTAGGTGCTGAACACGAGGCCGTGCCCCCTTCCAGCTCCCATGTGGCACTGGCAGCTGCTGACTCTTCTTGTCTCTCCTTCCAGGAGCTGCCCTACACCAAAGATGTGATAGAGGCTGGCTTGGCTGAAGACACTCACCTCTACTACATGGCCTTGATAGAAAGAGGAACAGGTGGGCGTGTGTCCTCCCCCCGGCAGTTGCAAATTCCCACACTGGGCACCCCCAGAGCAGCTCCTGGGGGCTCTTCATGGGCCATCCCTCCTGCTGGAGGCCCTGTGGGCTGTGGGTGATGTTTCTTCCCTGCTCAGCCAAGCTCCAGGCCGCTGTAGTCCTGAACCCTGGTTATTCCACGCTGCCGCCCATCTTCAGCCTCTGCCTGAACTGGAAAGGAGAGCGAACGGGCAGCAACGACGACAACATTCGGGTAACCTGGGGTGTGGTGGGAGAAGAGCTGGGAGAACCACTGGCTTCTGGGGGGTGTTCCCAGTGGTTCTGTATCCAAAATAAGCAAGCCACTGGGATGAACCGGTGCCCAGGCAGCTCAGGGCAAGCCCATGATGCAGCAGCAGGTCTTGGGAGAGCAGAGACCCAAACCTTGCCCTATCCTGTTCCCTCTGCTAGGCCATGGAGAGCGAGGTCAACGTGGACTACAAGGAACTGTGGGGACCCAAACCGGGCTACCAGCTCCTCACCAACCAGCTGCAGCGCCTCTGCATGGTGCTGGATGTCTATCTGGAGACAGAGCCCCATGACCCCAGTGTGGAAGGACCCAAGGAGTTTCCTCAGGAGAAGATGTGTCTGCGCCTGGTCAGGTGAGACCCTGAGGCGGCGAGGAGCTGAGTGGGCACGATGGCAGGGAGCCTGGTGGCACTGACGTCCATGGAGCACAATCTCAAAGCCTCTCTTTTAGCTGTCTGTGGGGGTCTGCTCTCCACAGCTGGGCTAGTACCCCAGGACTAGGCCCTTTCTAGGGGTGCCATGGCCTTCCTGACCCCCATGGTTCATCCTCTCCCTCTTCTCTTCCAGGGGGCCCATGCGCCTGAAGCCCTTCAAGTTCAACTACCCTCAGGGGTTCTTCAGCCATC
The DNA here is from genome assembly GCA_013400375.1 of Thinocorus orbignyianus. NCBI lineage: Eukaryota > Metazoa > Chordata > Aves > Ciconiiformes > Thinocoridae > Thinocorus > Thinocorus orbignyianus. The sequence goes on along the minus strand of VXBW01007458.1, from coordinate 43,211 downwards.
GCTGAGCACCCCCAGGGGCATCTCTCCAGGATGGGCCTCATCCTGTACACAGCAGGAGTGTCCCCATCCCGCCCTTTCAGTTTCTTTTCCAAGATTTTGGGTTTCATTTGAAGGTTTTGTAGCTCAAAGGATTAAAAGTTGAACTGAAGGACAAGCATGTGTATGCCTTGTTGGTACAAAGGGCTGGGATGGGGGTGGCCCTGGGGGCTGCAGCAAGCCCTATCCCGTGTTTCTGGGCTTTGGCAAGCGTCCTGCTGCTGGTCTGGGGCACTGTTGCCTCCTGCCCTCCCTCCCTCTCCACCGCAGGGCCTCCAAACCGCGGAACTGAGATGGCTAAAAACTGAAATGGCTAAAAATAACCCCTTTCCGGAGCCCGCACTGCAGCCCCAGCCTGGCCCCTAGCCAGCTGACTCGGCACAAATCCCCGCAGCGAGGTGGGGGGTTGCTGCTTTCCTGGGCAGGTGTCCTGCGAGAGGCAGGAGCTCATAGGACCATGCAAGGGGTCGGGGATTGGAGTTGGAATCCCAGGGGTCGGGGATTGGAGTGGGAATCCCAGCACCTCGGCTTGTCCTGCTTGGAATTGGGATGGGGGGAAAGATTGTCAGGGGTCCCGGGGGATGTTCCCTCTCTCCAGAACCTCCCCCTTGCCAGGGTGACAAGAGTCAGGGCTCCCAAGGTGAGGTCATTGTCCTGCCTGGCCCCCAGCTTCTCTCTGTGTCCCCTGAGGGTTATTTGTCCCGTGCAGCCCCTGCAGTGCTGCAGCACTGGGGTTAAACTGCACCCTACCAGCCCCCCCTGGGAAAAATGCTTTAAAAAGAACAGGAAGGAAAAACAAGACTGAAATCCTTTGTAGAGCAGTGAGGTGATGGTGGAGAGGGATGTGCTGCCCCTGTTTTCAGCCCCTGCACAGGCAGGATCTTCTGTGCCTGCCATGGGGTGGGCTCACCCCAAGCAAGAAGTGGGGTTTTCCTCCCCCAGTATCTCCTCTGTCACCTCCCCAGCCCTGGGTGACAGATCCCAGCCTCCCCCCAAACCTCTTCCTCCACCCCAGCCAGGAGACAGCAGAGCCAGGATGTCTCCGTAAGCACTTTTATTTGGTTATTGCACAGAAAGCAAGTAACAGTGGGCTGAGGTTCCTAGTGCACCCTGTGTGTCTGTGAGCATCCCTGGCAGCGCCTGGCCTCTCCCACCCAAGCCACCCGCAGCCCGGGTCACTGCTGGGAGGGATACTTGTCACCCCTGGGCCAGGGAGGGACACTGCCAGCTCCTGTCCCAAGCAGCTAGAGCTCTGCATTGCGTTCATCCATCCATTGCACATACATTAAATAAATGCACTTATTGGGGAAGGGCAGGTGGTTCCCCTGGGCGGGGGGACACACACAGGACCCTTCTCCTGGGTTATAATTCAAGTGTTTACATGTGGCTCTCGGGGTATATCACGTTCTGCTGAGGAAGCTACGGGCCGCCCCGCGGGGGCAGGGCAGCCAGGGGCCGTGTCTCTCGCACGCACATATCGCTAAGGAAAAGCCTGACCCGGCTCGGGGGTCCCCACCCCAGGCCCAGCCCTCAGCGGGGGAGCAGAGCAGCTCCTGCCCCCGCTCACTTCTTCCCCGCCGCCGGCGCTGGCTCCGGGGCTTTGGCCTCCTTGCTGGAAGGGGCCTCGGCCTTGGGGGGCTCTTTACCAGCTTTGGGCTCATCTTTGGGTTTCGCTTTAGCTTTGGACTCCTCCACCTTCTCCTCAGCCTTTGGCTTCTCGGCCTCTTTTACGGCTGCTTTGCCAACCTCCTGCTGAGGTTTTGGTGGAGCTTCCTTCTCAACCTTTCCTTCTGCAGGCTTGGGGCCTGCCTTGGAGGCCTCCTTTACCTGTGGGGCTGGAGGCTCTGGCATAGTGGCTGCCTTCTCCTTGCTTTTCTCCTCCACCTTGGCCGAGACATCTTTCTTGGGAGCTTCCTCTCTCTTGCTCTCCTCAGCTGCAGGCTTGGAAGAAGCTTTGGCCTCCTTGGGCTGTTCTTCCTTCACAGGGGCTTTTGGCTCCTTTGGAGGGGAGGGTGTGGGCTCCTTGGCTGGGGCTGCTTCCTTCTGGGGGGACTTGGCCTCCTCCTTCACAGGAGATTTGACTTTCTCAGGGGACTTCACAGTCGGGGTCTTGGCCTCCTCCTTTGAGGGAGCTGGGGGCTTCTCTGGGGACTTCACAGCTGGGGACTTGGCCTCCTCTTTAGAAGGGGTTGGGGTTTTTTCTGGGGATTTGACAGATGGAGTTATGACCTCCTCTTTTGAGGGGGGTGCGGGTTTCTCTGGGGACTTCACAGCTGGGGTCTTGGCCTCCTCTTTTGAGGGTGTTGCAGGTTTCTCTGGGGACTTCACCACTGGGGACTTGGCCTCCTCTTTTGAGGGCGTTGCAGGTTTCTCTGGGGACTTCACCACTGGGGACTTGGCCTCCTCTTTTGAGGGCGTTGCAGGTTTCTCTGGGGACTTCACCACTGGGAGCTTGGCCTCCTCCTTTGAGGGGATCAGGGGCTTTTCTGGGGATTTGTCAGCTGGAGTCTTGGCCTCCTCTTTTGAGGGGGCTGGGGGTTTCTCAGGGGATTTCACAGTTGGGGTCTTGGCCTCCTCCTTTGAGGGGATCAGGGGCTTTTCTGGGGATTTGTCAGCTGGAGTCTTGGCCTCCTCTTTTGAGGGCGTTGCAGGTTTCTCTGGGGACCTCACCACTGGGAGCTTGGCCTCCTCCTTTGAGGGGGTTGGTAGTTTTTCAGGGGACTTGACAGTTGGGGTTTTACTTTCTTCCTTTGAAGGTGTTGGTGGCTTTTCTGGGAACTTGATGGCTGGGGTCTTGGCCGGCTCCTTTGAGGGAGACTCGGGTTTCTCTGGGGGCTTGACCTCCTCTTTTGCAGGAGACTTGGCCTCCTCTTCCTCGCCCTCTGCCTCAGCTTTCTCCTCCTCCTCGCCCTCTTCCTCAGCTTTCTCCTCCTCCTTGCCCTCTTCCTCAGCTTTCTCCTCTTCAGCCTCTTTCTCAGCCTCATCCTCCTCTGTGACCTCCTCGGTCACCTGGATTTCCTCTGTCTGCTCCTCCACAATCACTGTCTCCTTCTCAGATTTTTCCACCACTTTGATCTTCTCCTCACTCTTCACCTTGATGTTGGTGGTGATGCTGGGAGTCTTGGGGACCACCTCAGGGAAGGAGATCATCCCAAAGCCAGACTCGATCCGATATTCCTCCCCTTCCAAGAGCTTTCTGCCAGGAAGAGACCAGAGCAAGGCACTCGGTGATTGTTTCTCACCTCCTCCCATAGCAGGAGCTGCTATCCATGCCCTGCAGCTCCATCTCCCTTCTTGCCCTGCTTTGAATGCTCTTGGCTGACCTTCCTGGTCCTACACCCTGCTCTGTGCAGGTTTCCTCACCCTTTTCTCCACAAGCCACATGCAGGGCTGGCTCACCCAGCTCAGTGTTGCCCTCCATGGTCTCTGGATGGAAGTATCTCACCAGCAAGGGCCCTCAAGGAACATCCACTGAGACACCATCACTAGGGACTGGCTGAGACCCTCCCACCTTCCCCTTGCCCACCCCATACCTATAGGCAGCGATTTCGATATCCAGGGCCATTTTGACGTTGAGCAGATCCTGGTATTCACGGAGCTGAGCTGCCATCTCCCACTTGGTGTTCCTCAGCTCACTGTCAAGCTGCTGGATGGTTTCCTATGACAGAGAGACCAACTGGTGACACAAGGGGCCAGTCCTTGGGAGCAGAGTGACATAGCACCCCTAAGCAGTCCCCTGGTTTACAGAGAAGGGACAAACTGCTCACCCAGCACTGGGGTGCCCTCACAGAGGGCTCTACATCCGCCTTCCCCAGTGGGCATAAAGGGAAGGTGACACCTCCAGAGTTTCACTGTGTCCAGTTCCCATGGGGGTACCAGCAGAAGCCCTGCACCACCTCAGATGAGCCTCTATCCCCCTTCCAGAGCTCCCTCCAGCAGGGATGAGCTGTAGGGTGAGTCTGGTGCCCACCAAAGTCCAGCCTGAGGCTTGATGGGGCATCGCCTCGGGCACAGTGTTTCAGTCCGTGGGCACCACATTGTGTAGCAGCTGCCAGCCCTGGGACAATAGATGCAGCCTGACCCCTAGCCATGGTTTGGTAGTGTCAGGGCCAGCTCACAGCCAGGCAGAGATGTGGGACAGATCCATCATGGGTGGAGGAACACAACAGTCTGGATGCAACCTCATGCTCTGGGTACCTGGTCATCACAAGCTGGGAAGGACAGCTCTAGACACAACCCTGAGTATTTCCTGCTGGTGATCACCATCTCTGAAGCCAGAGCACCAGTAATGTCCCCCCCCAGAACTGGATGGTCCCTCCCCACCAGACCATGTCTGGGATACTGCCCACTGTGCCACGTTACCTGGTAGGACAGGACGTCTGCATGATGGCGCTCCTCCGAGTCCTGTCTCTGCCTCTCCAGTGACTCCTGGGTCCCTTTGAGGGCTTCGAGCTCGGTGGTCTTGGACTGGAGCTGGCGGCGGGACTCACAGATCTCCTCCTGGGCCAAGCGGATGGCATCCGTGTTCACCTTGGCCACCTCTGAGAGCTTGTCCAGCCTCACTGCAACAGGGGAAAGGAGAAGCTGCTGGGAGGGAGGGAGGGAGGCTGCAGCNAACCCCGCCCCCCACCCCCCGTACCCCACCCAACAGCGCAGCGGGGACACTCTCTGCCCGTTTTCAGCCCCCACCCCTCCTTTGGGCTCCCCCCAGGCTGTCAACCCCTCCCCGCGGTGCCACCCCCGGCGTCGCTTCAGTCGGGGTGGCGGCTGGCCCCGCGGTATTACCGGGGGATAGCACCCCGATAATTTTCGGGGTGGTGGGGCAGTCACCCTGCCACCCTCCCTCCCCCCGCACTGGGAGCTCACCAGTGATCCCAATGAGCTGGTGAGAGGGGTGGGGAGACACCGGTGGAGATACAGGGAGACACGGGTGGGTGTCCCCCCCGGGGATAGGGAGAGGAGGGGAGAAGGGCC
>VXBW01007458.1:5797-35938 GCA_013400375.1 Thinocorus orbignyianus | reverse complement strand
CCTCTGGCCAATCAGCGCCAGCTCTCGGCTCCGCAGCCACGCCTCCATGTAGCCTCGCCCACATCCCCTTAGCCACGCCCACATCCCCATTACAACGCCCCAACCCCCGTAGCCACGCTCACATCCCTTTAGCCACGCCCCGATCCCGATTGGTCACGCCCTCTCATAGCCCCGCCCCGGAAGCGCTCCCCCGGAAGCGCTCACTTCCGTAGGGCCGGCGGTGGTGGCGGCAGCAGGTACGGGCCGGGCCGGGATGGACTGAACCGGGGGCGGCGGGGCCGAGTGGGCCCCAACCGGTGTCGGCAGCTCCTCTAGGTCACCTCACTTCACTGTCCCCCCCGCCAGGGCGGGCTGTGGCCCTACACACCCCGCGCCGGGCTCCATCCCGCCACTGGGCCCCGTTTAGGCCTTTCCTGCTCGGCCTCTGGCCCAGGCCGCGGCCAGCCCGGCTGCGCCTCTCCCCGGGTCCTCCGGTGTCCTGGCCCTGCCCTCCCGGTCCACACATGGGGGTAGCCCCCGGGGCATGCTCCCCGCAATCAGCTCTGGCGCTCCGGGGGTCCTGGCCACCGCCGAGCGTGGTGCTGGACCCCTGAGGAGAGTGGGTTTGGGGGCTTTGGAGACAGTCGGGGGTCTCTGCCCCCCGCCCGTGGCCTGGTCTCACTGCAGGCAGTTCCCTGGGACGGGGAGAAGTTGGTCCTAGACCCTGCTGGAACGTGGAACTGGCTGGGAGCTGGGTGTGGATCAGACAGGAGCCAGCCGGTGTGATACCCTGTGCTTGTTGCTCCCTTCAGCGAGGTTGTTTTTTGGTGGGAACCCCCCTAAATTTGATAAAAGAGGGCCTATGAGCGCTTAAGGAGGTGTGTTACAGAAACATAGAATAGATTGGGGCTGAGGGGTGTTAGAGAGTGCTCCTTCAGCTCTACGGGTGCTTCGTTGCCTATGGAGTTTGCCAGGGTTATAGAAGGTGTTGGGAATATGGTCCCTGACAGAGGTGGGGGCTCACGGGGGGGGTTCTGGATCTGTTCTTGTTCGGGCTGTGGGGCGTTAAAGGGGTGCCCCTAAACCTAGCCCTGGGCTGCTTCCCATGCAGCTCAGGCTGCTGGACTGAACAGACCTGAAATTTTGGGAGCCTGAGCGGGCTTTCCAGAGGTGTTGGTCCTTTCTTGGATCAAGCCAGGCTGGGAACTCTCAGCCAGGAGGTGGTTGGCCTCGGAGCCCTGCAGAGCTCAGCTTTCCTGGGAGCAGAACATCCCCTCTCCCACGGGAAACTGGTGGTGGGGCTGATGCCTGGGGTCAGAGCTTGTCTGTGTGTCCTGACACCTCCAGAATAAGGTCTTCAGTGTCTCTGAGGGTGCTCAGCTGGCATTTCGGGAGGGACATCAGAGTTATTGTTGCCTCTTAACCTTATGCTGCTTAAAGCCACCCCCTCTCCCCCGCCAGCCCTACGGAGCACGATGCTCTGGGCTCCATGTGCTGCTTTGCCCAGCAGTGTGTGATGCAGAAGACACCTGGGGACTGTCCTTTGTCTGTCTGTGGGTTTTATTTGCCAGTTACTGGTCAATGGCCTGTATCCGTTGCGACTCATTTGATCTACCTATGGATGTTCTCCTGCCATCTGGGTTAATTAAGAAACAGATGCTGGCACTTCAGGGCTTCTGATGGCTCCAGCAGCAGCTGGGCGAATGAATTGGTCTTGCCATGAGTTTGGGCACCTTGCTAACACCCCAGTAGGGTTTGGCAGAGCTTTTAGCTTTTAGTTTTTAAACTGGGGCAACGTTAATGGGTTGGTTAATGGGAAACGAACCCCCTGGGAAGGTGTGTGGGTTGCTCAGTAACACCGGGTTGGGAGGGGATGCTCCGGTTGCCAGCCCACTGTGTCCACAGAGCATTGTCTGTGTGGCTGTTAATCGGTGCCTTTTATTCTAAAAGGTGTGGGATAATTTGTGGCACTCACTGGTTTTGGGGGGAGGACACCAGGGGGTCCATTTACAGCTTTGGTGGAGCTGCGGGGTCTTGCCAGCCCTTGGCACAGTGCAGGGGGGTTGTTTTGTGGCTTGGCACAGCCTGGCTGGCGCGTGGGACGGTCCTGGTCCCTTCAGGGAGGTGTGAAGGTTTGGGGACATGACAACAGGCACGTTGCTGTGTGCTGTGGGGCTGAGCATGAGCTTACACCAGCTCAAATTAGGCCAGTCTTTAGGAAAATTGTCTTCCTAGGGAGCATGTATGGGGCTGATGTGAGTCCTTGGGGCTTTATGCCAGCTGTGGGGCAGAAGCAGGGATGGGAGCTGTGCCTGTGGCTACACACTGTGTATAGGATGGGAAAACCCATGCGACTTCACTGCTGTTAATTAGGAGGAGAAAATAATTGGGTTCAGCAGGAGGCTGTTTAGCTACTTGCTCTTGTATCCTCAGCCACTTGTTCTCCTCTCTGTGCTTTTTTTTTTATCTTCTCCCACTAGACTGTGCCCGGCCCGGGGTTTTATTCAGAGGGTCTGGGGCTGTGCGGTGCTGCTCAGCCCTGGGGGCTGGCACTGCCTCCTGCCCACCTGGCCCTTTGCCTTGGCCTAAAGTTGGCTCACGTCGATGGAGAATAGTCGTGTGAAGTCCCCGCAGCTTCAGTTACCCCTCTCAATAGGCAGGATTTTTTTCACTCTGCCTTAAGTTTCTTGAATTATGCTGACTTCCTGGGTTTTACTGATCTACCTCCTGCCCTCCAGCGCTTTATTTGCAGCTGCGAGAAGCTGTCTTGCTTGCTCAGAGTTTTCTTTCCCTGCTAGCCTTCAGTTGACCCTCTGTTTTCCACATGAGCTGTTTCCTAGAAGCTTACCCTTTGAATTCCTGCTCCTCTTTGCCTCTCCTTCTGCTGTAGGTGCCAACATATACCCTCCCTGTGCTCAGAAGGCGTGTGTTTGCGTGGGGCTGGAGCGGATGCATCTCCGTGCATCTGCTTCCTTCCTTCTCTCCTTCCTCAGACCCTGCTAAGACACACATCAGGCTGGGTGGATAAAAACTAATTTCAGCCAGTAAACTCCTGTTCTGGGCTGTCATAGAGTCTAGAAAGATCAGTGGAGCGACAGCGAGTCACTTGCTGTAGTAGTCAGAGAGTTGGGGTGTCTTGGGCATGGTTTAAATGCTCCTGTGGTGGTTTGACAGCTCATTCCTCTGGAATAGCGGCAGCAGCAGTGCTTTCCCTGCATCCCTTCCGCGGCATCTCTGCCTTTGGAAGCTGAAAAACTCCCATCAGCAGCATCTCAGCCTTCAAGGATGGAGGAATTGGCCTAAAACAGGGTGGTAAGAGTAACTGGGGGTCACTGGTGAGTTTTTATTTTCTGCTCTCTGTAAGAGGAAACGTGGTACCAGCGATGGTTTATTCGGCATCCGTGTTGTCCCCAGGAACTTACTGGCTTCAACCTCAACGTGCTTCGTGAGCAGCAGAAAATCAGATGCTCTAGATCAATGTGCTGCTTCCAACTGGACCGCGGGCTCCTTGGTGCTCCATCCCAGGAGCAAAATAACCTCATTAAAGCCGTGTCCATCAAGGAAGGTGTCTGTAGCCGGACCCTTCTGCTGCGTGTTGGGTAGACGTGGATGATATTTTCTACCCCAGCGCTGGTGGAGTGTGGGAGGTAGAGCAGCATGATGGCCACCACCACACGGGGGCTCTCAGGAGAGCAGCGTTGCTCCAGGTCTTCTGTAGCTTTTGAATTTACTCATCCTGGGCAAATAAGATTGGGGGTAAAACACTTTGGAGAGGCCTTTTTCTCCTAGAAGCTGGAGTTGGGGTGCTGAGCTCCCCGCATCTCCATCGCTGAGCCTGTTCAGTGCAGTCTGGGAGGTAGAGAAGGGCTGGCTGATGGCACATGTCCTGGTTTCACCATCGATAAGGGCTTTGAGAGGGGTCTCCTGCCGCCCCTTGGCTGCGGGGAGCACCCAGGAGATGGGTGGGAGCCCTCACGCCCTGGGACGGCAGGTTCAGGGCTCCAGGGAGGGTGTGGGTTTGTGCTGCTGCAAAGGCTTGGCATCAGAATGGACCTGAGGAACCCAAACCAGGTGTGGGTGAGCTCTGGGTGCTCCCCTCTGCCACCCGGGTGCTTGTTTGCTACCAGGTCTTTACAAACTCTTTGAACCTCTTGGAATCCAGTTTGTGAGATCAGCTTAAAATCAGTTTGGCAAGATGGGGTAAAACTTGAGAGCTACCACAAGCTTCGGGGGGCTCTTTGCCTTCCTCATTTTGTTGCTGCAAATCCGGCATCCTGCTTTTTCCGAGTGCTGATGCTGCTCCCAACCCCTCTCTGGGATGTTATTCCCAGCCTGGAAAGGAGCTTGGTGGGAATTGCTGGAGCTGAGGTGAGGAGCAAACGCCTGTGCTGGCTCCTGCCTCTGCCACGCAGAGAGTACTCGCAGCCACCTCCCTGCCTGCAGGTGAGCTCCCACCATCCAGTTTTGCTCACAGGGTGGAGAGTGTTTAGCAAGGGCAGAGTATTTGCAGCTTGCCCTCATGACTCTAAATGATCAGATCTGTTCAGACGAGGTGGTAGAGGCTGTTGGCTGTGGATCTGACGCTCCCCTCTAGCAGAAATCTGCCCTATTTACTGTCAGGCTCCAGCTTGGGAGAGGGGACCTTGCCCCATCCATCTCTTTACCTAGTTCAAAGGCGTGTGTAGAAGGAGATGGGGTAGTGCCAGAGCTGCTCTGCAGTCCCTGTGCAACGCCTTTCCTTTGCCTTCCTTAAAACTGGAGCTGGGCAGCAGTGTTGGACCCTGCCCAGAGGCTGAGCTTGGGGGAATTCACCTTCTGCAGGGGCTAGTCGCATCCCTGGGCTGGCAGAGAGCCCTGCTTCCTCGCCCTTGGAGCCAGGGTGGGGACATACAGGGTGCTGAGCACCCAGGTTTGGCCTCTCCTCGCCCAACTCGAGGTGCTGGGGGTGCTTCAAGTCTGGTCCTGCTGCCAGGGAGGGTGAGATGTTGGTGTGGGGAGCGAGGGGTGCACTGTGATTCTCCAGCTCAGGCTGGAGGAGGAGCCCCGTTTGCTTGTTTAGCAAAAAAAGCAGTTTGATTTTTGGAGACTGCTGTGGGTGCTGCAGGGCTTAAAGGGGTGGGGGAGATGGGTGGCCCTCTCCGTCTCTGAAATCANTTTTTTTTTTTTTTTGGATGGTTCAAACACAAACTGCGGTTCCCCGGGGGCTCTGGGAAGCTGCAGGAAGGCAGCAGGGCGTGATTCATGTCTCCAAACCTGGCTGCAAAAATTCTTTGGTGTAGGCTTCAAGTTTGCTTTCCAGGCACTTCTGCAGAGCGGGGCTGAGCAGGAGCCAGGTCAGGGAAATGGGAGAGACTGCGGTAAATCCTCCTTCCTCCCCTCTCTCGCAGGACAGGAGCTGCAGTCGGGCACAGAGAGCTGCTGCGGCACAGCCTGGGAGCTCCTGCTGTTCTCTGGAGAGCCGTCCACCTGGGGGGGGGAAAAAAAGGCTCTGAATAAATCCCAGGTAACCCAAGCAGGGAGAGTCTTATACGAGGCTGCTCGGGAGGATGTTTTCGCACCCTTGGCAGGGTGGGGGGTGACACTGGCAGACTTGCCCCCTCTGTGACACCATCGGGACCGCGCTGCTGACACCCAAAATGAGCCCCAAACTGATGCAAACTCTTGTGTTTTTTTTTTTTTTTCTTTATCTCTTACTGCCAGCCAAGCTGGCTCTGCCTGTGTGCGTTGCCTGGCGGGCTCAACCCCCAGATTTTATCTAGATTTTCTTTTTATCCCTGTTGGAGATCTCTATCCAACTTGGAGAGGGAACAGAGGGCGCAGTTTCTCTGGCCGCATCTCCTCTGCTCGCTGGGGATTGCTGCGTTTGCCTTTCAAGATGCTCATTTACATTTTGAAACCATTTGCAAGCTCTTTTTTTTTTTTTTTCCTTCCCCCTCTTGGCTTTACTTTCCGTGCTCCTGCCCCCTCCAAAGCAGCAAGGCCACTGCAGGGTTTCAAGGACGATTCTCTGGTTTCTTTGCTGTTGAAGGAAAGATGGGTGAAACGGCCGTAAAAGACAAATCCCCCGCTGACCTTGAAGAAGGGCTCTCTGCTGCCTTGCACACGGGGCTTCCCCAGCCTGCCAAGCTGTAAATCTGCCCTAAACTGCCTGGATTGTATAACACAGTCCCAAGTGCTGGGTGGGAAACCTCATAAATGTTAAATTTAAAGCCACGCTGCTGGAGCAGGGATGGTTTCTGTCAGAGGCTCCTTTTGATGCTTGGCTGGGTGCTGGCAGCCTCATACCCCTCCTTTCTCTGAGCCTTGGGTTTTCCTCTGTTCCTCTTCCCACCCCAGAGCTGTTCCCTGTATGGGTGTGAGGCAGGGCTGGGGGTGAATTTTCCCCTAGAAAAGTGGGGTTTTGTGGCTGAGGGGATGTGAACCCAGGGGAGGTCCCTTGTGGTGGGGCCAGGGGCTGCCCAGCTCTGTGTGGGATGGGGCGAGCAAAGTGGCTGCTGCTGGTGGGAGAAGCATCTTGGGGCTGGAGCCTGAGCAGGGGTGAAGGCTGGTGTTTTTAGTGACTATTTTCCTCCTCCTCCTCCTCCACAGCCTCGTTAGTGAACCAGCTGATTCCCCACTCATTGGCAGAGCCTGTGGTATGGCTGTGAGGCGCTCACCCTCCCCTGGGGCATGAGTTCCTCCAGGCGCTTAGTCTCCTTGTGACGCTTCCCATGAGATCCCAAGCTCTTTTCCTTCCCGGAGCTCTCCGTTAGTGACCCCACCAAGACAATTACCAACCCTTAACCTTTCTCATCCGTCTCCCTCAGGGACCTGCCACTAACTGGACACCACCATGACGGACTCAAAGTACTTCACCACCACGAAGAAAGGTAAGGGAGAGGGATGGGGAGGCTCTCATGTTTATTTTTTCCTGCAGGAAGCTGGTGTAGGATCTGGCTCTCATGGGAATGCCATGAGCCCATGTGGGATGACACCCTGCTCCTTGCCCCCGGTGGCTCCTGGGCTGCCGTGGGGGCCAGAGCACCTTGTTACAGGCCCCCTAAACCCAGATAAGGCCGTTGGCAACTGGGTTATGGGCTTTAGCAGCTCAGGAGTGGCTGTGGGACATGGCTCCCCTTCCCTGAGCCCCCTGGGCTGGGACAGAAGCCCTTGGGGTGTTTAACTTAAGCTCTTTCCAGACCAAGGAATTAATACAAGGGAAGCCATGGGGCATCTTCCTCTTCAATCTACTTGCCCAGGAGTGAGTAAAGAGCTCAGGGTGGGAGCTGATGCCTTTGGGCTGTGCCCAGAGCTGACTGGATGCCCTCAGCAAGGCACTGTGCTGGGGGGCTGCTGCCACACTCCAGAGTGTGACTTGAGAGCCACCATCCCTCGCATGGGCTTGAGGAGCAGCTCCCAAAATCCATCTGTGTTGGCTGCTTACAGATGCCTGGTGTCTTCCAGGCTGCAGTGGACCCTGCAGGTAGGGGAGGGTCTTCCAGCAGCCGTGTGTGGGGCTGGGGCTTCACTGTGTGCTGTGACAACTGCCCCATTGCCAAAAATACCCACCAAATAAACCCCATGTCCTGTGCTTGAGGTGTGGGGTGCTCGTGCTCGTCATTCCTGTGGTTCCTCTCATCCGTAAAGCCCTTGGGCTGGAGAAGCTGTAGGGATGTGCCATCTCCATTTGCATGGGTAACCGAGCCCCCAGAGTGTCCCTGACTCTCAAGGAGACATTTGGGAAGTTAAATCCCTTTTTCCAGCTCCTGGAGCACCCATGGTGGCGAAGGAGCGCTGGCACACAGCGGGTGGGAGCTGGGCTCGCCCTCCCCTGGGAGCAGCACCCAGTGGGGAAGGAAGGGTGGGGTGTGTGCCCCATCCCCTAACCCCCGAGCTCCCCTTTGTCCTCTTTCTCCAGGGGAGATATTTGAGCTGAAAGCTGAACTCAACAGTGACAAGAAGGAGAAGAAGAAAGAGGCCGTGAAGAAGGTGATAGCGTCCATGACTGTGGGCAAAGATGTCAGGTGAGTGACAATGCTCTGCTAGGGGCCAAGCTGTGCTGGAAGGGTGTCCGGATGGATTGTGGGCTCCCATTTTCCCCCAGGGGTTTTTGTGATGGTTTTCATAAAATCATAGAATTGTCCAGCTTGGAAGGGACCTTTCAGATCATTGAGTCCAACCATCAAACTGACAAAACCTACGACTAACCCATGTCCCTCAGCACCACGTCTGCTTGGCTTTGAAATACTTCCAGGGATGGCAACTCTACCACTTCCATGAGTAGCCTCTTAGTAATCCTTTTGGTGAAGAAATTTTTCCTACTATCCATGCTGAACTTCCCCTGGTGCAACTTGAGGCTGTTTCCTCTTGTCCCATGGCCTGTTCCTGGGGAGAAGAGACCAACGCTCCCTGGCTACCCCCTCCTTTCAGGGAGTTGTAGAGAGCCAGAAGGAAGGAAGCCTCAGCCTCCTTTTCTCCAGGCTGAACACCCCCAGCTCCTTCAGCCTCTCCTCACAAGACTTGTTCTCCAGACCCCTCACCAGCTTTGATGCCCTTCTCTGGACCCTTTCCAGCCCCTCAACGTCTTTCTTGTGGTGAGGGGCCCAAAACTAGATACAGCACTTGAGGTGGGGCCTCCCCAGTGCTCGGTCCAGGGGCACAATCAGTGTCCCAGACCTGCTGGCCGCACTGTTCCTGATGGAGGCCAGGATGCTGTTCACCACCTTGGCCACCTGGGTAGGCCACAACTTTGTCTCGGGCAAGGACTGAGCAAGCTCCTGGCCACAGCTCTGCCTCCTGCCACGGGAGGGAAATGTTTGTGTAAGCGCAGCCGTCTGGCAGGTGGGGGTTTGCCTGGCTTTGGTGGTAATCTGGTTGAAAGAGGATTGGTCTGGGTGCCAGATAAATTTGTTGGGATTATTGCTGCTTCCTTCAGGTGTTACTAAAAACAGCAGAAGCCCTCCCTGAGCCTTTATGGCAGGGGGTCGATGTCTCTGCCTCGGTGACAATAAGCCTTTTGCACCCACTCCAGGTTGAGTGGATGGTGGATGCTTTTCTCTCTTCTCCTTTATCCATCTGACCCAGCGGCACGTGGCCCCTCTGTCCCCTCCTCCCTGCACCGTCCTGTCCCCACACACCCTTGGCAACGCCAGTGCTTTGCTTTTAATGGTGTGTTTTGAGAGTAGATGGAGGAAAACCACCGTCTGAGCTCTGTATTTGGAAAACTGATGTCTCCCCAGCTCCCAGAGCACTCACAGCTCTGTGTTGGGGCCACCATGGAGAAGATGGATGAGGCTGGTCAGTGCTTGGCAGAAGGTACATTGATTGGACAGCAGATGTCAGCTGTGCCAGCCCATTTTTTGGGGGGTGTCTGTGGATTTTTAGTTGCAAGAAAGCACTTCACTAAGCTCAGCCCACCCTGGGAGGTGCCAAGAGAGCCTGGGGTGAGAGCAGCAGAGGTGGGTGACAGCAGGAGCTCTGCCAGAGAACTAGCAAAGTCCCTGTCCCCTGGGCTTGTGGGCACCTGGGTCTCATCCTGTAAGTGATGGCTGGGTTTGTGGTGGCAGAGAAGCTTCCAGAAGCCAAGGGACATCTGTTGGGGGGGGATAACTCCTGTGTTAGCCCTCTGATCTTGATTGTCTCTCCTAAGGTGTTATAATAGTCTAATTGGGCTGTCTGTATCTTTAATAGTATAATTGGGCTGTCTTTATCGTCTGTGGTCTCTGGCATCCCACAGCTCTAGGGAGTTTGGGAAGGAGGAGTCCCTGGCTCCATGAAGGCAGCTGTGATCCTGCCAGAGCATCACTTCACTTGCAGGGCTCTCCCCGGCAGCAGGGCTGCTCCTAGAACTTAATCCTGGGTGTTTCCTTGTCTAATGTGCAGTGTCTGGTGTAGGACATAGGGTGAGCACTCAGCAGTTTACAGCAGGACAGGTTTGACATCCCTAAAAGCAGAGGATGATTCTGGTGGGGCTGTGCAGGAGGGATTGGGCAGAAAGTGAGGAGGAGAATCTCAGACTGGTTTGGGTTGGAAAGGACCTTAAAGCCCATCCAGTGGCACCTCCTACCCTGGGCAGAGACACCTCCCACCACACCAGGTTGCTCCAACCCCCCTCCAACCTGGCCTTGAACCCCTCCAGGGATGGGGCAGCCACAGCTTCTCTGGGCAACCTGTTCCAGGCTCTCACTGCCCTCACACCAAAGAAGTTCTTTCTAGTATCTAATCTCAGTCTCTCCTCTTTCAGTGTCAAACCCTTCCCCCTCATCCTGCCAACTTCCTCTCTCAGGTGCTGGAGGCTTTCACACCATCCTGGGACACCTTCTCCAGGGGCAGTGGTCATGCACTGTAGCCAGGATGCAGCAGAATCATGTGAGAGAGCAGATTTTCTGTCCATTAGGGACCGTTTTGAGCTGCTCTTGATAGAAATGTATAAAGAAACCCCCCTGGGGATGGATGATTTAGCCACATTGCTTGCCCACTCCTCTCTCCACCTGAGCTGCTCTCAGCCCCGGCGTTTTGCTTCTCTGTGGTTTCTCCCTCACCACCACCATCATCTCTTTTGCTTTTTTTTATGCCTCAACTTGTTTTCTACAGTGATCAGTGACCGTTTCTGAGAGGGCTGAAGAAAGGCGCCCCATTTCCCTGTTGCCATCACCTCTTCTTGCCTCCTAACCTTCTTCCTGCTCTGCTTTCACCCACCAGCTCTGTCCCCATGAGCTGCCATTGCCTTCTTCTCACCCCATTTTCTCAAGACCTTGGAGAGTGGGCTCAGGGTCTGGGAGAACCTGAGGTTTTCTGGCTTCAGGAGTGGGTTGAGCCATGGCGTGGGGAGGGGACAGCCATGCCCCTGGGAGGATCCCACAGGAGCAGTGTCTCCTTCCCCTGTCTCAGTGGTGCTTTGTGTTTCAGTGCTCTCTTCCCAGATGTGGTCAACTGCATGCAGACGGACAATCTGGAGCTGAAGAAGCTGGTCTACCTCTACCTGATGAACTATGCCAAAAGCCAGCCGGACATGGCCATCATGGCTGTCAACACATTTGTGAAGGTGAGAGGAGAGATCTGTGTGCCTGGGAGTCAGACCACCAAAGAAGGGGCTTTGGGAAGATTTCCAAAGCCTCTCCCTTCAGGAGCAGGAGCTCACAGAATCACAGAATGGTATGGGCTTGGAAGAGATCATCCAGTCCAGCCCCCCTGCCAAAGCAGGTCCTCCTAGAGCAGGTTCCTACGTGTCCAGCCAGGGTTTGAATGTCTCCAGGGATGGAGACTCCCCCACCTCTCTGGGCAGCCCCTTCTAGGGCTGTGCTACCCTCAAAGTGAAGTTCCTCCTCACGTTTAGATGGAACTTCTTATGGTCAAGTTTGTGCCTGTCCCCTTTTGTCCTGTCACTGGGCACCACTGAGAAAAGCCTGGCCCCATCCTCCTGACACACACCCTTTAAGTATTTCTAGGTGTTGATCAGATCCCCCCTCAGCCTTCTCTTCTCCAGACTAAAAAGACCCAAGTTCCTCAGCCTTTCCCTCGTAAGAGATGAGCATCTCCAGGCCCCTCATTATCTTTGTCGTCCTCTGCTGTCCCCTCTCCAGCAGTTCCCTGTCCGTCCTGAACTGTGGAGCTCAGAACTGGTCCCAGTGCTCCAGTTGTGGCCTCCCCAGGACAGAGCAGAGGGGCAGGATGACCTTCCTCCACCTGTTGGTCACACTCTTCCTGATGCCCCCCAGGATGCCATTGGCCTTCTTGACCACAAGGGCCCATTGCTGCTCATGGTCGCCCTGTTGGTGCTCCTGTAGCACTGGGTGACTGAGCAGATTTGCCCAGTTATGCAGAATTCAGACCATTTTCCTGGCAGCCGGACTGTGCCACTTGCTGTGTCTTTGCAGCTCCGGTTGTGGGCAGCTCCCGTGGTGGAGTGACTGTCACGTGAGCTGACGCCCTGAAGTCTCTGCAGCCCTCGTGATGTTTCAAATTGGAGTTGGGAACTGAAGAGCATGTTTATTAGGAGCCAAGATGTTGCCAGATCACTTTGTGAAAGGGCTTGGTGGGCATTAGAGGGAGTTAGAGGCTTTTTAGGAGGGAGGAAAAAAACCCCACACAATAAAATCGATGATACATTTCCCAGGCCAGGTGACTGTTTTGCTGGGTGGCAGCTGCCTTCGGATACTTGGTTTAAATGACAAGATATCAAATTCCTGGAGGTGTGTTCGGAATGATGGTGTGAAAACTTCGTGGGTGTCAGATGGCAGAACAAGAAATCAAAGCTCTCTCTCTGGTAACTTGTTCTTGAGAGCCAAGTGTTAAAACCTCTAGACTTCAGGAACCCAAATGAGAATGGAGGTCCTAGTTCCGGGCTCTCTGGTTCAGGAAGAACAGGGAACTGCTTCAGAGGGGACAGCAGAGGACCACAAAGATGATGAGGGGCCTGGAGAATCTCTCTTACGAGGAAAGGCTGAGGGACCTGGGTCTTTTTAGTCTGGAGAAGAGAAGGCTGAGGGGGGATCTGATCAACACCTAGAAATACTTCAAGGGTGGGAGTCAGGAGGATGGGACATTTTTTCTCAGTGGTGCCCAATGACAGGACAAAAGGTGACAGGCACAAACTTGACCATAAGAAGTTCCACGTAGATATGAAGAGGAACTTCTTGACTTTGAGGATGGCAGAGGCTGCCCAGAGAGGTGGAGTCTCCATCTCTGGAGGCATTCAGACCCCTCCTGGTCACATTCCTGTGCAACCTGCTCTGGCAGGGGGTGACTGGACTAGGTGATCTCCAGAGGTCCCTTCCAACCCCACAGCATTCTGTAATTCTGTCCCGAAGCCATCACTGTTGCCTATGATTCAAGAAGAGTCTCTGGAAATAAAACCTTCTCCTCTCATCCCCGCAGGACTGTGAGGACCCAAACCCTCTGATCCGGGCTCTGGCTGTGCGGACCATGGGCTGCATCCGAGTGGACAAGATCACGGAGTATCTGTGTGAGCCCCTGCGGAAGTGCCTGAAAGATGAGGACCCTTATGTGCGCAAGACAGCAGCCGTCTGCGTGGCAAAGCTCCATGACATCAACGCCCAGCTGGTGGAGGACCAGGGCTTCCTGGACACCCTTAAGGATCTCATCTCAGACTCCAACCCTATGGTGATTATTTTTTGCCTTCTTCATCCTCCCTTCTCTTTTCCCTTCATCTTCCTGTGATGACTCCTTTTCTCCCCTGCTCCCCTTCACTCCCTTTTTTTGGTGCTTAACAGACCATTTTTGGGGACAGCTGTGTCTGGGGGTTGCAGGCTGTGTTCCTTGTTCTCCTGGATGGAAGGTATCTCCGGTTCCTTGGCAGCACATTATTAATGTTCCCGGTCTGGAGGAGGCTGCCCTGGCCAGCTCGGAGCAGAGGATGGTGGCAGAGGGGAGCTGATGCTTGACTCTGGTGCCACGTAGCTGGTGGCTTTTGGTTCTGGGGAGGGTTTGCTAGCAGCTGGGCTTTGGTCAGCATTAGTCTTTCTGGTTTTCACCAACTGTAAGATACTTTGAAGCCTGCTTTCCTTAGGGTTCCTTTCCCCCCAGCCTTTGCTACTCTTCAGACCTTGCCACCAGGGTACTGATGAGCCCAGGAGCTGCTGCAGAAAGTGATGGTGCTACTCAGAGCTGCCCTGAGAAAAGGGGAGAGGGAGCGGGTTCCTCTGTGCCAGGCACAGGGCCAAGGATGACTCCCAGTGAAGATGTGGGAAGTGTTGGAGATGCGGCGTTGGTGGTGGGACCGTGCTGGTGATGATTGCTCATCTCCGAAGGATCAGCTGGTGGGGAGGGAAGGAGAAGCTGGTGCCCAGATGTCACTGGGATGCAAGAAGCTGATACCAAGGATGCAGCTCATCCTCTTGCACCAGCTTTCTCCCCAGGCTGATGGAGTGCATTTGGTGTCACCTAATGCTTGCAGTCACCTGGCGTGTCCTGTCCCCTCTGGCAGGTAGTGGCCAATGCAGTAGCGGCTCTCTCAGAAATAGCGGAGTCTCACCCAAGCAGTAACCTCCTGGACCTCAACCCCCAGTCCATCAACAAGCTGCTCACGGCCTTGAACGAGTGCACGGAGTGGGGCCAGATCTTCATCCTGGACTGCCTGGCAAACTACATGCCCAAGGATGATCGGGAAGCCCAGAGGTGAGGGAGGCTCTGGGTGCTTCAGGGCACCATGGACCAGCTGGAGTGGGGCTGGGGAGGGTGACAGGCAGGTATTGACACTGTTCTCCAATGTACCTTCATCCTCCTGACCTGCTGTGGGAGGTGGTACGGCAGGCATCTGCTGGCCACTGTGCCTTGGGCATAGCCACCTTGGGACTGCTGTGGTCCCATAGTGAGCCCTGTCACCTCACTGGCTTCTTGGAGCCGCTTCAAAATGTGGTCTTACCGTGCAACAGCTGAGGACGGGCACTAGGGAACTTGGAAATGGGGGTCACAGCAACAGGGTTTTGTAGAGGCTGGGAAATAACCATCATCGGGGTGTATAAGAGCCAGTCCAGCATCTCTTGGGAAGGTCTTGAGTGCTGATCAGCTGTTCTGCTCCAGACTCTGCCAGCACCTTGTTCTTCGTCAGTATTAGCAATGATATTTAAGCAGGGAGGTGGGCTGTGATTGTTTTCTTTCCTTTCTCCTTACTTCTCGCCCCCTGAAACCCCCCCCAGCATTTGTGAGCGGGTGACACCCCGGCTGTCCCACGCCAACTCGGCGGTGGTGCTCTCGGCGGTGAAGGTGCTGATGAAGTTCATGGAGATGCTGTCGAAGGACCTGGATTATTATGGCACGCTGCTGAAGAAGCTGGCCCCACCGTTGGTCACCCTGCTCTCTGCAGAGCCCGAGCTGCAGTACGTGGCTCTGCGCAACATCAACCTCATCGTGCAGAAGAGGTGGGTGCCCCATCACGGCAGGAGCGACCCCTCGGGCTGTCCCTCGTCTCTCTGGGGGCTGCTTCCCAGTGTTTCAAACCCCTCTGGCTGCAGCAGAGATGGGGTTTTGCTGACACAGCCCGACACACAGATTTTTATTCTTCTCCACTATGTGAAATCTAAGGGCTTGAGGTTAAGGGAGCTAAAGTGGGATTTCCAGGAGGAATTTATTTTGTTGTAGAATCATAGAATGGTTTGGGTTGGAAGAGACCTTAAAGATCATTGAGCTCCAGCCCATCTGCCATGGGGCAGGGGCACCTTCCACCAGATTGGATTCCTCAGAGCCCTGGCCTTGAACTCCTCCGGGGACGGGGCAGCCACAACCTGCCCTGGGCAACCTGTTCCAGTGCCTCAGTATTAAATTTTAATTTCTTCTTTATTTAGGGGGAAAAAAGGATGGAAAGGGCAAAAAGCTGATACGTTGCTTCAGACTTCAAATGTCTAGTTGAGGAATTTTTGTGAGATCAGCTTGTTTCTGTGTAGTCGACCCCTTTGAATAAACGCTGAGGCTCCTTTTGTCCCTTGGCTGATCTAAAATTGCTGGTGGCAGGAGGTATCTGAGGCCCCACACGTGTGCCCTGGGCAGAACTGGCCAGCTGGAGAGCCACGCTCCGCAGTGACAGCCACAGTCAGATGATTTGCTGTCCCACCACTTCTCGCTGTGGTTATCTATTAAAAATAGCAGCAACTTCTGGGAGAAGCGAAAAAGCAGTTAATGTCCCTGGGAGAAGGAAGGTGGAAGGCAGGTTGGCCACTTGGAGCTGTGGCTTGTCCTTTCCCTGGTTTCAGAGAGAGGATGATGTGGTGAGGAAGGTCCAGCCCTGCTCCCCTTGCCCCTCCCTGAGATGTCCCCTCCAACCTTGGCAGGACAAATGTCCCCTGTTGGCCTTGCGTCTGGTCCTTGTTTGGGGCAAGGTTGTGCCCTGTCCCCTGCGTGCCAGCGAAGGGGAGCCAAGAGACAGAGTTCTGGGGGCACAGTTATGGCATCTTGGGTTCCTTGGCACTAAACAGGCTCCCAGAATCCTGCGTTTGTGGCTGAGGAGCCTCATCCTCTTGACTCAGAGCTGTTTGCTCTCTGGGTTCCCCTACCTTATGTCCTTGGTGTCCCCAAGCCCTCACCAACCTGACCCTGGCCAGGGACTTGCTGATTCATGCTCAAAGCTGGCTGATGGAGTAATGAATTTGCAAGGACTCAGGGTCAGGTGAATGAATCCCCATCTGTCTCCTGATGGGCGTGCAGCTTTCTGGGGAGGACAGCTCCCTTTCTGCCCTGCTTTGTCTGCCTGGGAGGGGGGAGCAGAGCTCAGATCTCGCTTCTGCTGCTAGAGAAATCATCTGATAGCAGTACTGGGTGTCTAGAACCCTCTGGAGAAAACCGTAGAAGATTTTGGTGTCCTTCTTTGTGGTCAAAGTGAAAGAGTGTGTGTCTCCCTTAATTGCTGCCTCTGGTTGTCCTCCAGGCCCGAGATCCTGAAGCATGAGATGAAGGTGTTCTTTGTCAAGTACAACGACCCCATCTATGTCAAACTGGAGAAGCTGGACATCATGATCCGCCTGGCTTCCCAGGCCAACATTGCTCAGGTCAGGCTCTGCCCAACCGTGCCGTTGGGCTGGTTGGGCACCAAAGGGGGATTGCTGTGGGCTCCAGCCCCACCGAAAGGGGATTTTCCCAAGAAATCCTAGATCCAGCTTTGCAGGATGCTGGTGGGAGCAGCTGTGCCACCCAGTCTGCTTCTGCTGGGTTGCTGTCCTGCTTTTCTGGTGGCTTTTTCTTGTTTGCCAGGCTATCACTGTTATGTCCCCTCCACTGTCAGGTGCTGGCGGAGCTGAAGGAATATGCCACAGAGGTGGACGTGGACTTTGTGAGGAAGGCGGTTCGAGCCATCGGCCGCTGTGCCATCAAGGTGGAGGTGAGGGCTGGCTTCGGGTCCCGCTGGCACCTGGGGCTGGGCGAGACATCACGCTTCAGCGCGTGGTGGATGAGCTGGAGGTCATCTCACCCAGGAGCTGACGCTGCCCTGATGCCTTACGGTCTTGGTGCGCCTGGAGGGTGTTCCGTGGGGCGTGTGTGGAGTATTTCGTCCCCTTACCCTTTGCCACTGGAGGTGTTTTAGGCTCCCTGCCTGCCCCGTGCTCCGGTGCAGATCCATCTGCCTGATGTTAATGCAGCAGATGACCCAAGTGCTTGTTCTGGGACCTCAGCGGGGCTGGAGGGAGCTAATCCCTTACCGAAGGGAAGCTTTGCTTCCCCTGGGGGAGTAATTTGAAGAAGGGGATTATTCAAAGCTTTGTTGTGGCTCTGCATGGCCCAGACTCACAGGCAAGGTCGTGCACCTTTGAGCCAGCTGATATGGCCCTGAGTTTACCACCAAGCATCCTGGATCACAGGAGACAAACTGCTGGACATCAGCGAGTTGGGCAGGAGGAGATGTGCTGGAGCTGGCTCGGGCTTTGCTTCCCACTGGGAGATGCCATTCCAGTCATCCTTCCCCTCCACAGCCTCTCCCAGGGGGATTTGTTGCCACAATATTAGCTGGTTTTTCCCCTATGTATGCTGAACCGTGTGGCTGTGAAGCTCCATACTAAGGCAGGGTGTCCCAGCAAGCTGAGATCTGGGCTCCAGCATCTGATGGTCTGAAATGCATCCCCTGGGAGTCAGGAGCAAGCAGTGCAGGGGGAGAGGAAGCTCTGGGAGCGTGCTGGGGGAGGTGAGGAAGAGTCAGACCTGTATGGGAAGGGTAGACCATGCTTATGTGTCCCCTGTTCTGATCTGGGTGGGATTTGAGGGAGGTACGGGGTGGATCAAGCAGCAAGGAAGGGTGGCAGAGGCTTTGGGATGGGATGGAGATGTGAGAGCATCGCTGCTGACTGATCACATCCCTCCTGCAGCAATCGGCCGAGCGCTGTGTCAGCACCCTGCTCGACCTCATCCAGACCAAAGTCAACTACGTGGTGCAGGAGGCTATTGTGGTCATCAAGGACATCTTCCGCAAGTACCCCAACAAGTGCGTGGTGGCTGCCTCGGAGCCTTGGATGGATGCTTCTGGTCCTAAATGGGCTCTTTCTACCCTTCTGTGCTCAGGGGGATGTGGGAGAGGGGGCTACAAATCCATCCTGGTGGGATGGTTGGTGGTGAAGCTACCCGAAGCCTCCCTGCAGTGAAGGTGGCTTTGGGTATTTTATCATTTGGAGTTGTTGTCGTTGGTCAGTGCTGCCCCAGGAGTTAAGCTGGTGGCAGGAAAGTCATCCCCAGCCCCGTGTCTGGACCTGGGACACACAAACGGGAGCTACCGGAGACTTTGAGGTCCCTCAGGTCACCATAAACCACCTCTGGTTCTTAATTCAGCCCTCCTGATGCTGGAACAAGGGCAAGAGGAGGAGGGGAGTGTTCCAGCTGAGCCAGGATGAATAGGCAACTGCATGATCAGGAAGTCATGCACTAATGGTGGTGATATATACTAATGAGCTGAATTAATAGCCAACAGGAACACTGTACAGACAGCCAGTGACTCAGGGCTGCTACAGGGAGGAGGAAGACCAGATGAATGGGGCTGGAGAGCAGGTGAATGTGCTCTGGGAGCCTAGAAGGATCAGTGTAGGCAGTGTCATAGCCCTGGGGTGAGGGGACAGCCCCAGGAAGGTGGCAGGGCTCTTGCTGATGCCCCTGGTGATGTCCTGGTTCTGCTGAGGGTGGATGTGACGTAGTTTAGAGTTGGAACAGAGCTGGGACTTGGGTTTCTTGCTTTCAGTGAAGGCTTTTTCTCTCCTTGGGAAAGGTATGAGAGTGTCATCGCCACCCTCTGCGAGAACCTGGACTCCCTGGATGAGCCCGAGGCCCGGGCTGCCATGATCTGGATCGTGGGAGAGTACGCTGAGCGGATCGACAATGCTGACGAGCTGCTGGAGAGCTTCCTGGAGGGATTCCATGATGAGAGCACCCAGGTGCGGTGTCCCATCCATGGGGGACAGTCCCCCATGCGATGAAGGGGTCTGAGCACCAGCAGGACCAGCTGGTTGAGCGGTGATGCTGTGACAAAGCTTGTGCTAATCAGTGTAACGAAGCAATTTTCTCTAGCAGTGTCATGAAGGTGTTTTCCTTCCAGGTGCTTGGGGCAGTGGTGTGTCCCACAGCAACTTTGGGTGAGAACGTGGCCCATAAAGTGCCACCATAGTAGTGTCCCAAGCACTTTTCTTCCTTAATAGCTGGGAGGGGTCACCTGGTTGCTTGGCTGTTCCTCTATGTCAGCTTTTTGGAGCTGGAAAACAGAGCCAGGGGGCTGAAATGAGCAGAGGGAGGTGCCTGCCCCTTTTGCTGGGGCAGCTGGGGCCAGTGGTTTTTGCCTGTGGAAATTTTGGGGGGTTTCCATCTATGGCAACTTCCTACCACCATGAAACTAAGTCACGATGAACAGGGAAAAGTCTGTACAGACAACAGCAAAGCCAGCAATCCCGAGTGCCCCATCTCAGGTCTGAAGGGACTGTTGGAGGTAAATAGCTTCTGCTGGTCCTCATAAAAGTCAGAGAGAGGATGCTCTGGCCTTCATGCTGGTGGGACCGTGTAACCCAGTCCTGAGATCTTGCCCAGTGTCAGCTGGTGGCTCTGGGCCAAGAAACAGGCTGCACGTCCGACTGGGAGCCACGCAGGGTGCCCTGACACTTGTCACCACCGTTTAAGTGGTCACCCTGTGATCAGTCCCTTGAAAGGCAGGTTGGGCTTATATACCAGCGGCACGTATGAGGGGGAAAATTCATGTGTATCTGCCCAGGAATGGTGTGGTCGGTCTGTCTGTCCTTCCCTAACCCTGTTTGTTTGCCTGCAGGTCCAGCTGCAGCTGCTGACAGCCATCGTGAAGCTCTTTCTGAAGAAGCCCACGGAGACGCAGGAGCTGGTGCAGCAGGTTCTGAGCCTGGCCACTCAGGTGGGTAATGCCTCCTGCCCAGAGAAAAAGCTTCCCGTGGGCTTCCCGTCCCTCCCACCAAGGCAGCAGGAATGGCTTGGGAATGTAGCGCCCATCACAGGAGGCAGATAATTGGAGTTTGATTCTGGAAAAGCTGATTGTTAGTCCTGGAGAGCGAGGACACCATCTCCCGTAGCACAGGAGGGCTGTTTCCTTGCTAAGGCTGGTGCAGCGAAACGCTGTGGCCTCTCTAGTAGAGGTGTGACATCAATCGCTTTAATTTGTCATCCCTGTGATCCCTGTAATACTATGGCAAGATTTCGATGGGGCTGGGATGCTCTGAGTCGCTCTCTCTCTCTTCCCTTCGCCCCATGGCTTTGGCACTGACCCCTTTGCTTCCCGAAGGACTCTGACAACCCCGACCTGCGGGACCGTGGCTACATCTACTGGCGCCTGCTCTCCACCGACCCCGTGGCTGCCAAGGAGGTGGTGCTGGCCGAGAAGCCCCTCATCTCCGAGGAGACGGACCTGATCGAGCCCACGCTCCTGGACGAGCTCATCTGCTACATCGGGACGCTGGCCTCCGTCTACCACAAACCTCCCAGCGCCTTCGTGGAGGGGAGCAGGGGGGTCGTGCACAAGAGTCTGCCCCCGCGAACAGGCTCGTGAGTATCTTCTCCCTTCCTCGAGGTGACTCCCCCACCCTACACAGGGACTTCCAGGGCTGGAGCTCTGTCATGGGGAGGTTGGATGCTGGGCCAGGCGGTTGCCGTGGCCGTGCACAGTGCTGTGTGGGGCTGGCTGTGTCCCCTGAGAGTCCCCTCCCTTCCCACGGGGAGGTTCCCCCATAGGAGCAGGGCTGTGTGGATTCAATACTGCCCTTAGAGGCTGAAGGAGTGATCTCAGAAGGTGGTTTTGATGAGTTTTGGGAGCCATGCTGTGGTGGGGTGTCTCTGACCACTCACTGCAAAGCCCAGTTGCGGGAACTGGTGTCTCCAGCAAAACCTGTTGGCTTAGCTTGGAGATCCTCGGCATCTCACATCTTTCCCTTGCCATTCCCTCCAGGAGTGAGAGTGCCGAGAGCCCTGAAACAGCCCCCTCGGGCGTGCAGGCAGCGGAGCAGCCAGCTGTCATCCCCACTCAGGGCGACCTGCTGGGTGACCTGCTGAACCTGGACCTGGGTCCCCCGGTGAGTGGGCCACCTATCACCACCTCCTCCGTGCAGATGGGTGCCGTGGACCTCCTCGGAGGTGGCTTGGACAGCTTGGTACGTCACAGCCCCACATAGTCCTTCCCCATTGTGCTGGGTTTGATGCTGGCTCCTGCCTGGAGCTCCTGGGGGTGGGATGGGCTTGTTGCCCAGAGTCCCCTGGGTTAGTCCTTTCCTTCTGTGGCTGGTGAAGGTGGAGGAGCACTGCACCCTAATTTATCTTGTCATTGGATGGCTGGAGCGGGACAATTAGTGCTGCTGAGTGACTTTTCTCTCGGTGCATGAGGTCTGTGTAGACACTGCCCCTGTCTGTGCTGTGCTACAGGGGTGGCTGCTCTTCTTGGGTCTCCCTCTGACCCCCACCGCTGTGTGAAATGGGGATGGTGGCCAAGATGTGACAGCTCCTGCCCCACGAGGTGCTTTAACATGTGTCTCCTGCCCCGGGAGATCTGGAGGTGACACCTGGTCCTCCTGGGAATGTGAACCGGGAAGCAGTTTGGCTACAGGGGGAGGGAGGAGGGTGGAAACGTCCCTGGTGGGGACCACATGCCCCACAGCCCACACAAAGGAGAAGCCTGGAGTTTTCTCCACTACTCGTAAAATCCAGCAGATGCCCCCCAAAGGTGAAGCAGCATTGCCATCCAAGTGCCACCCTGGCTTTTTGCCGGGTTTGCTAATGGGCTGGCAATGAGTGTGGGGACAGGAGACCCCGGTCAGGCTTTGTGCCCTGGCTCTGGGACAGCCAGGGACAGATGGCTGGGTGGGCAGCGCGGCGGCACTAACCTCTCTTCCCTCCTCCCTCTCTCTTTGTCTCTCTGGTTTTTGGGTTTTTTTGTCTCTCTTTCTCTCCTGGCTTGTCTCTGCATGTGGCTGGCTCTTCTCTCCGCCTTGCCTGCTTCTGCTTGGAGATGGGGGACGAGTCAGAAGGGGTATGGATCAGCCCTTTTCTTAGCCCTCTATCCCCGGTGCCTCTGCCCCACTCCCTGCTCCCCCCATGCAGCCTGAGCCCTCCTTTGCGCTGCCCTGGTGACATCTCCCTTCCCTTTGGGGACAGCCAGGCCCCTGTTTGGGACCTCTGGAGCATCCCTACTGACTCTGAGCCCTTGCTAGCCCCCACTGGTGCTTTTAGAGTGCCCTCCATGGGGCTTTTTGTGGGACCCCTGTGCCTTTGGCTCTCTGGCCCCTGCCCCTGCTGATGCCCCTTTCTTCTCTTGCAGCTGCGAGGCGATGTGGGAGGCAGCCCTGCTGTGAGTGTGTCCTCTGCATCCTCTTCCTCCCTCTCTTCCCAGCCCTGTGGTACCCCCCATAACCTGCTCCCTTGTCCCCCTACAGATGGGTGGTGGCAGTGGAGGCAGCGGCTTCACACCAGCGCCCAGCACCACGATGCCAGCCAACATGGGGGCACCCCTGGGCAGTGGCTTGGGAGACCTCTTCGACCTCACCGGTGGGGTGGGCACCTTGTCGGGATCCTACGTGGCACCCAAAACGGTGAGTGGGACAGCTGGCCCCCAGCCACTGGCTGCTATGGCCTTTCGAGGGGTACAGAGACCCCATCCTGTGCCCACTCTGTGCTGCAGGGTCTACCAGGGTGGGTGGAAGACACACTGCTTTTTCCTACTGGGGTAGCAAGGCTGGTGAGAGTGGTGGCCTGCAGATGGAGAGGACATTATAGCGCTTGCCTGGGCGCAGGGCAGAGTGCCACGTTCCCCTGGGTGGCCCGGAGCTCTAGGCAGAGGGGAGAGCAGGGATTTCTCAGCTCATCTCTCTTAATTTTGGAGCCTCACTGGGAACCAGTGCATGCGATGAGGTTTGGAGGACTCAACCGCAGCATCCTGCAGCCCTGGTTAGGGTGAGGGTGACTTTGTGATGGTAGTTGTGAAATGCACCCTGCGTGGCTCTGCCAGGCTGGAGAGCGCTGAAGGGTTCGATCTGGGTCAAAACCTCAAGGGTTTCTTGTCTCTTTAATCCAGGTCTGGCTCCCTGCCATGAAGGCCAAAGGGCTGGAGATCTCTGGCACCTTCAGCCGGCAGGTGGGCTCCATCTCCATGGACCTCATGCTAACAAACAAGGCTCTGCAGGTCATGTCTGACTTCGCCATCCAGTTCAACCGCAACAGGTGAGGTCCCTCCTGGGCTGCGTTGGGAGTGACCACTGAAGATGTCAGGTGACACCTCCAAGCTCAGCCCTGGAGCGGTTGTGTGCAGAAAAGGGTGGGAGGAAGAAGGTGCAAGGGTTGGGAACAGCCTCACGTGATGACCCTTCTCTCTCTGATGGCTGTGGTGGTGATGATCATCAAACCAAAGCCTCTAAGAAGTTGACTGAAGAGGCTGTTCCTCTGGGGACTGATGCCTGTCCTGTTAGTTGTCCTCCTGGAGAACCAATCCCTCTTTTTCCCTGAAGGGAATGGTGCTGGAATGCTAAAAATGGCTGTAGGAGAAGGGAGTGAAATTTTTAGGCCTACCTGTTCTTGCCCCAGGGTGGGCAGGGCAGGAGGAAGGCATGGGGAGTCCTGACGCTGGCTTGGAGTAGGTGGGCAGTGCCTTCTGCCATCATCTCCTGCCACCAGTGCTGACCCCCTGCCTTCCTCGGGTGTCCCTCCCCCTCAGCTTCGGTCTGGCCCCAGCAGCTCCTCTCCAAGTCCACGCGCCTCTTGCCCCCAACCAGTCTGTGGAGATCTCCCTTCCTCTGAACACCGTTGGCTCAGTCATGAAGATGGACCCCTTGAACAACCTCCAGGTGGGGAGCGTCTGGGGGTCTCCCCCCCCTTTTCTGGAGAGCTGGGGATGGGCTGGGGTCTCCCAGGGTGAGTGTGTTCCCTTGGGAGGGAGCTGGAGGGGAAGAGCAGGAACCGGGAGAGAGGAAACGCTCAGCTCGTTGTCTTCTCTGCTGTCAGAGCTCAGACTGGCTCCCGTTTGACATCCAGCTTCCTCTGTGGAAGAAGATCCTTGTGGTTAGCAGCAGAGCTGAGCTGTGGCTGAGCATCTGCTCGTGGTGTCCCAGCCTGGGGGAACTCGCTGGAGCTGTAGATTCTAGGAGGAAGCTGAGAGAGAAGGAGCAGCTCCAGCAGCTCCCCCGTTTCCTCTACACGCTGGGGACACTGGCGCTCCTGGGAGCACGCTGGCCTCTCCAGCTCTCTTCCAGCAGCTGAGGGATGGATTGGGATGGGATGCTTGCTTTGGGAACCTGCTGGAGACCAGAGGAGGTGTTGACATGGCCGTGTCCTTCCATCCCAGGTAGCGGTGAAAAACAACATCGATGTCTTCTACTTCAGCACCCTGTACCCACTGCACATCCTCTTTGTGGAGGATGGGAAGATGGGTGAGTTGGAGCCGGGGGGGCTATGGCTTCTGCGAGGTGCACTTCTGCCACCCGTCTGTAGGTCCCTGAGATCCTCCCATTATGTTCTCACCACAGTTTGGCCAACTGAGATGGCCTGAGCCACCTCCTCTAACTCCTCACTGGCAGAGAGTGCTTCATTTGCTGCTTGTTTTGCCTTCTGGCACTCGCAGCCTCTCCCTGAGCCAGTGGAGCTCCTGAACCCCCCAAAGTGGGGCAGCTTTCCTGGGCCCTGGGTGAGACTGGTCTTGAGAAGCTGCTGGAGAGGGTGGCAGTGTGGCAGGACGAGATCCCTTTAGCCACCAGCGACATGGCAGCGTGGCCCCTGTGTTGTGCCACCTTTGGGGGACAGCCAATCTTGTAGCTTCATCACCGGGTGTTTTTTGTTCCTCGCTGCAGAGCGACAGATGTTCCTGGCCACTTGGAAGGACATTCCCAATGAGAACGAAGCCCAGTTCCAGGTTAAAGACTGTTCTCTCAATGCAGGTGGGTCCAAACCCTTCAGAAGGACCTGGCTCAGCTCGTAGCTAACTGCTGGTGACCAGCATATCCCAGTTATCCCAGCCCAGGCTGCAGGGAGGCAGGAGCTCCTTCCCCCTGTGCCTGTCCTGTATCTCTAGGAAGGAGCTGCTGCTTTGCTGCCTGTAGAAACTTGGCAGCCTCCGAGATGCAGTGCCTGATGGGGATGTCCCTGCCTCTGGGGACACATGCTGTGGCCACCCTGGCATCAGTCTCAGTTTGGAGAAGCTGAACTGGTTCACGGAGCCCTGACAGTACCCAGCCTGTCTCGGCCAGCCCGTGGGCAGGGCACTGGTCCCGTGCTCGCAGGCAGCTGTGGGTCGGAGCTGGGGCCAGGCTCCCTGCTGTCTCCTGGCTCCCCCAGCTCCTTCTCTGGGAGATCTGATGCCAAGAGGGACGTGCAAACCTGATGTTGGGGACAGCCAAGTCCTTTCAGTCCCTCTGGCAGCAGCGAGCTGAGCTTTTTGGAGCCAAGCAGGGCGGCTCCACTGGTGAATCAAGCTCTGGGCTTTTGCCTGCCCCCCCTGAGAGCCCATTTGAATAGAGCCCTTCTCCTCCCTGCGTGGATGGCAGGTTTTGGATGTGCTGCATTGGGGGGAAGAGGAGATAAGGCAGGGAGAGGTGCAAAGGGATGTTTAGCCCGGTCCCGGGCCCACAGCAGCTCTCTCCTCCCATGCAGATGCCGTTAGCAGCAAGCTCCAAGGCAGCAACATCTTCACCATCGCCAAGAGGAACGTGGAGGGCCAGGACATGCTCTACCAGTCCCTGAAGCTCACCAATGGCATCTGGGTGCTGGCAGAGCTCAGGATCCAGCCCAGCAATCCCAGTTTCACGGTATGCCCCTTCCCCTGCCTGCCTGCCTTCCCCACTCTCTGCTTGGAGCTTGAGTCAGGCTGGATGGTCCTGCAGCACGTCTGCGGTGGCAGGGACACCCCCAGGGTTGCTGTGGGTGCCAGTCCTGATGTCTCCATGGCATGAGAAGGGCGAGATGTGGTCTGTGCTGGCCAGCAACGCTCTGTCCCCGCTGGGATTCACTGTGGGGGGAGGAGGGGGTCACTGTGATGGCAGCTAAAGGAAGCAGAGAAGCCACATCCCCAAAATAAAATAAAACCCCCCTTCCTGGAGCACGCCTGGCTCTGGCTGTGATGCTGCCAGCAGCCTGGGAGCAGAGCTCTGTCCTCGTGTTGGTTGTCAGCCATCCCCCACATCCCACTTTTCCTGCCCCAGCCCCTTCCCCTCTTCCCTCGCTGCCTTTTTTCCCTTGGGTTGGGATGAGCCGTGGTCGCCTCGTCTCACCTCTCTGTCTGTCTCCTGCCCTGCTGCTGCCTGCCCTCGCCGGCCTGCCCGCTCTTGCAGGATTTGGAGGTTAGCAGACTGGTTTTTCCCCCCTGCCTTTTGGGCTGTCTCTGGCTGCTGCCTGGTTATTTCTCCCCCCTGCCCCTGAGTGTTTTTCCCCCCAGCCCTGCCTCTCCCTCTGGGTGTGGGGGCTGGTGCTTCCTTGGAGGTGAATATTTCAGAGGGTCAGGGTGTTCCCACCACCCTCCTGGCTTTACTTGGGATGAGGAGAGCTGCAAATCCTTATCCCGGAGGATTCCCCGCTCGGCACCCCCATGGCCTGCGGGGCTGAGTTGAGGGTTGTTGAATATTTTAATCTTTGAGCAAATAACCCCGGGGGGACTCGGAGGGGAAGGTGGCTTTGGGGGAACCGGTCACCCTCGAGCTCCAGACGGTGAACTGAACCCCAGGAGATGAAGCCTGTATGTGTGTGTGCCTCTGCCTGCGCTGCATGTGGATGTCTCTGCTCCTCAACGGGCCAGGGGGAGCGTTTAGTGGGCTGGGGGGCTTTTAATGTCCTTTATCCAGTTAAAATAAGGAGCTGAGGCTGCCCTGGGGTGTTTGTTGTTGTTTGTTTGTTTTTTTTGGGGGGGGAGGCTGCAGCATGTGGGGCTTTGTGCTTTAGGGGTGGTGGCTCCCTGGTGTGGGGTGAGGTGCCATCACCCTCCTCTCCTCCTCTCTGTCCCCACAGTTGTCCCTGAAATGCCGAGCACCAGAGGTGTCCCAGTACATCTACCAAGCCTACGAAACCATCCTGAAGAACTAAAGGTGCTGCAGCAGCCCATTCTCCTCTTCCTCTTCCTCCTTCTCCTCCTCCTTCTCCTCCTCTCCTCCTTTTCCCCCACTCTGAGGAAGCGGGGCAGGATCTGTGCATGTCTCCTCTCCTTCCTCCTGAGGAAACCAGCCCCTGGGAATCTCCCTCCAGCTCCCAAAAAAAGGGAGTCATTGCTCCCGTTCCCAGCAGGGCTGGGGTGAGGGGAGGAGGGTGGGGGTGTCCCGGCTAGTCCCCCCCATCCCTGTAGCCCCCCTTTGTGTGAGTGATGCGGTGTCCTTCTCCCTCATCTTGCCCCAGCAAGAGCCCTGGGTCACCCTCTGCCTGCTTCTCCTTACCGAGCTGGCACCCGTGGGGGGCTCTCCTCCTCCTCCCACCACCCCTGCAAAAATCCCCCTCCTTCTGGGGTCTCCGTCTGCCCGTGGTGGTGTCTGGTGAAGGGTTCAGCATTCCTCAGGTTTGGAATAGCACCCTGGGGCTCCATCGGAGCCTCTTTGGGGCCCCAACTCCTGCGGGGACACCCCTTAGTCCCCTGGGGCTCAGGTGAGAAAATGGATTTGGCTTCTTCCCTGGTTTAAGGGAGCCATGGGGTGCCCCCCCTTCCCCTGGGATCTCAAGTTTGAGGCTGTGCTTCAAAGTGCAGTTAAAAACAAAACAAAACAAAACAAAACAAAAAAAAACAAAAACAAAAAAGGGCTTTTCCAGCCCCACCATGGAGCTGGGAGGGCTCTGAGCATCAACTCATGGTTTGTCCTCTCCCTACTGTCACCCCCAGGTGGCAGAGGGGACATGCCACCTTCCCCTACTGTGACACTACTACTTCCCCCCAATAAAGCCATGGGTCACCCCTGCCTAGAAGCGTTCGGTGCAGGAAATATCTAATATATAAAATATAAATATAGTATGTTCACTTGTTTTAAGCGAGCGTTGAATAAAGGTGACATCTGCCCCCGGAGCCCCTGCTGGGGACAGTACCCCAAGCTTTGGTGATGGGACTTTGTCCCTGTGATCCCAAAGGAAGCAGGATGCTGTGAGCTTCCTCTGGGCGGTGCCTGCCCTGCCCTCCCCAGGAGGAGATAAGCCGTTGCTGGGGTTGGTGGCCATGGCTTCTGGCTCGGGAAGTCCTGAAGCAGCAAATGGGCCAGTTCTGGGCGTGGGGCCAGGGGACACGAAGCTGGGTGGTTCCTGGGGACAGCATGGTCCCCAGGGAGATCAAGCACTAGTTCTCAGTCCTGTTCTCTGCTCCTGGTTGATGCTGGAGCTTCTCATGGCTCGCTCAAGGCTCATGGCAGCCCTGGACTGGTGTGTGGTCCTGCTCCTGGAGCCCCTCCTGGGCTTGGGGACAAGTGCAGGGTTCCCAGAAGTGCAGCTGTCCCAGTGGGGTGACAACACTGGCCCTGGTGCTGCTTTGGGACACGCCCCCAGGCACCCTGCTGGGCCCTGGGACTGGGACACTAGCCCCATGCCCAGGGAGGCATTTGGGAACCACAGTAGAGACCCTGCTTTGAGAGCTCTAAAGTCACAGTGGGATGGTGGCCCATCTAGATCCCTTGGTGACCTACACCGTGTCCAGCCCTTGGGCAGTAGCAGCCCATGGCCATGGCCCCATGGTGAGCAGCTCTTGGTCATGGGATGCTTTTGGCTCCAGGCAGCCCTAAGGGCTTTGGAGACACGGAGGCATCCCAGGTGTGGCCAAAGGCTTGACCCTCACCCCAGCTCTTGAACCCTCCCTGCCCCCACTCCAAGTCCTCTTCCCTTCTGGGGGTCTTATGTCCCTCCTCCTTGCCACCAGCTCCCACTCAGCAGGTCCCAAACCCCCCAGAGGGTCTTACACCCCAAGATGGACAACTGGACGCAGTGGATTCAGCTCCCTTGGTCTTTACTGGCTTGGGGGGGACATGTGGGGCTGGAGGGATAGGGGCTGTGGTGGCCCAGGCAGGGAGCTACACGCAGCCCTGTCCCACCTTAGGGACATCAACACGCTGTGGACATGGCTGTGGCCAGTTGAGGGGCTGTTGGGTTCTGGAGAGGAACAAGCGACCCCCCCCAAAGTATAAGTTGTGACAGCAAGCTGCATGTCCCCGAGTCATCTCAGATGTGGAGAGAAGATGAAGAAGAAGAGGGCAAGACAACAAGAGAAGTCCAGGAGGAAAAGAAGTAGTCCAAAGAGAAGATGTCAAGAGAAGAGGGCCAAGAATGAAAGGGGGAGAATGACGAAGAGGAGAAGGTCAAGAAAAGATGACAAAGAAGGTGCAGAGAAGACATGAAGAGACAGGACAAAGAGGAGGAGAAGGTCAAGAAAAGATGACAAAGAAGGTGCAGAGAAGACATGAAGAGACAGGACAAAGAGGAGAAGAGCTGAGCCGGTTGCTCTCCAGCCCTGTTCCCAGGTGGCTGGGATGCAGCTCTCTGCTCTGGCCACCACCATGGCCACCCCCATGGAGCTGCCTCCCCACGGGACTGGGACGTGTCCAGGTCCCTTTGGCCTGGTTGGGCCCAACTCCAGCGGCCAACGGTCATGAAGTGAAGGAGTCCCAGCTCCTGGCCACCCCCCTGGTCCATGGCCATCGCCCGGTCAGGGTCTCTCCATGCAGGTACCATCACCAGCAGCAGCTCCATGATGTCCCCGGGGGAGATAGTGTGGGGTGCTTGGGTTGGGGGGCTTCTCCCCATCCTGCTGCCACCAAGGTGGGGATCTCATGGCCACGTGTCCTCATCCAGCCCCTCGCACTCCCGTGGGACCCAGGTGGGCTCCAGAAAGGAGGAGAGGGCGCTCTGCAGAGCCCCCCAGGGCTTTTGCTCCCTGGGTTTGGGGGGTCGGGAGGCTGCCCCACAGCCCCGTGGAGTGGGGATCCTGGAGGGCTTCTTATGGGGTTGGGTGTCCAGCCGGGGTTTGGCCCGGAGGCGCGGGGACAGCGCAGGGAGGGAAGGCACCGCTTTGGGGACCCCCACTCTGAGGGGGGGCTCCGTCATCTCCCCCAGCTCATCCTCCCCCGGTGCCCAGTCGGTGTCGGACTCGGGGCCCCCCTGGGTGTCCCGGGTCTCCCAGGAGGCCGGGAAGCAGCAGCTTTCATCGGAGGAGCTGGAAAGGACGGGCCGGCGCCCCACATCCCCTGCTTCGGCGGCGGCTGGCGGGTGGGGGCCATTCCCGCTCCCGTTATTCCCGCTCCGCCGTCCGTCCTGCTTGGCGAAGAC
>VXBW01007457.1:0-51940 GCA_013400375.1 Thinocorus orbignyianus | reverse complement strand
ACTGGAAAGACATTTGGTGAAATAACGTAATGGGAATGATGTATGACTTGTGCTCCTTGTTTCAGCCAAAAGTCTTCCTAATTCTGACTGGAAGAACTGTGTTGACATTTGCTTATTTCTCATGGATAATTTTACCTGTCTTGATTTAAAAGTGGGTGGTCTGAATCCACCTGCAGCTCTCTGGAAGGTCTCAGAGAGCTGCAGATTCCTGCAACTAAGAAAGTCACATTAGTGACTAGATCCATGTTACCTGAAGAGAACAGCTTTAAAAAAAAAAAAAAAAAAAGTTATCCTAAATAGATTCTTTTGATTCTGTTTAATGAATTGCCTTGAAAAGCGGTGTCAGGGTGTAAAGAAAACAAATCAGTCTTTGGAAGAAGAGTAAAACTAAAAAATGTTCAATTCCTTTAAAGAATTAAGCTAAAGGAAGTTTTACTCTCTGGTAAAATAATGCTTACTGGGCAACTCTAATGGAAAGGATCAGAATAAGGTTGTTGTGCCTGTCTTGCTTGGCTTGACTGATAGTCTGTACCAGCCCACTGTGTCTAATGGTGTTACAAAGGGTTGTGTGGATAGAAATCAGACTGAGAAGGGGGAACTTGCCCTAAAACTTCAGAAAGTTCTTTTAAAATTAGTTTTTAGAGGATTTTTTTGAAAAAGGCTTTTCTCTTATTTCCCCCCTCCCTCAGAATATAGCAGATCAGCCCAGTGTTTTCTACTGA
This sequence comes from Thinocorus orbignyianus, assembly GCA_013400375.1. Taxonomy (NCBI): domain Eukaryota; kingdom Metazoa; phylum Chordata; class Aves; order Ciconiiformes; family Thinocoridae; genus Thinocorus; species Thinocorus orbignyianus. The sequence goes on along the minus strand of VXBW01007457.1, from coordinate 51,218 downwards.
GTTTTATCTTGTGCCTCTAAACCTATGGTGTTGAAATTGGACAGTCCCTGACTTTGTGGCACTAATGCAGATGGGCTATTTGTATTTGATTGCGTGAACTTCTCTGCCGTGGCACTGGTGAACTGGGAGCTCATTAAAGAACAACAGAAGTGATTAGGAGACTACAGGAAATTTTTGACATACTATTAAAAAGAACTAACTTGATGACTGAAAAAGGGTTGCTCTGGATTATCTATAGTAACTTGGAGGCTTATGACAGGATCCTAGGCAATGTGGCTAAAGCAAAAGGACTGACTTGAATTGCCCAAAGTAGATTATTTCAGGTTCAGTATTAAGGCATGTTTTCTTCCAGAAGGGTCTAAGTAGAGTGTAGGAAGTTGTGGAAAACTTATTTCTTACATTGTTCAAGAGTATAGCTAGGAAACCTTAGAGGAATATACAGACAAAAATTCTGCAGTAGGTTGGGGACTGTAAGCCAGATGTTGTCTCAATAAAGATGCCCATCCCCCTCTTTTAGTTTCTGTTATTCCAGTCCCACCAGCAACTGGAGGAGGGACTACTTTTCTGACAGAAAATGCATCTTGGATCTGCTGTGTTACAACCCAAACTGGCTGGTATCCAAGGAAAGGAAGTGGTGAATTGTGCTTGTTCCATTTTAGGTATAGTCTTTTGGTTTTGAAGTTGGATGTCGCTGTACAAGAGCAGTGAGCCCCAGCATCCACACTGAGATATAAATAAGCCTTTGAGACACAGATGAGGCAAGATGAGCTTTGAGATTTATATGTTGTTGCTTTCATCTCTGGCACAAAAAAATAATACAAACTTGCATTAGAAAGAGATGCTATAAGCCTGAAGTGTCTTTCTGCTGCAACCCGCTTGGCCTTCACTTTTCCTCTTCATACTTTTTCTGTTCTGCTGACATATTAGTGGCACATAATGTTCCTATTTCCTGAGGCTGGGAACAGCAAACTGGAAATGTAGGATGGAGGAGGAGGGTAGGACCCGAGCATGGAATTGGCTGCTCTGCAGGCTCTACCAGTGGCAAGTTCAGATTTTTGGTGGGGCTCCCTAACCTGCTCTCATTACATGTGGGCTCCCTATGATGCTTCACTGAACTCAGCTAATTGTTTCACCCAGTCATTCCCTTCCAGGTCATCTCTCTTTGTTGTAGCCTTGATCTCACTTCTTTTCTTCAAGCTGCCATTTCTGCCTCATTGCTCTCTTAACTGTCTCCTAGACAAGAGCCAATTTTGGGCAACCTGATTCCCAAAATCTAAGTGAGAACCTGGTCTAAGCCTTGGACCAGCATGGATCATTAATGTTGTCCTCTCAATAAATATCTATTGACCAGAGGTAAAAGAAAATTAGTGTTAAAGACCAAGTCAGATGTTTCTGAAGTTGAATGGGACCCTTATATTGTCTATTCTTGTTGCTAAGTTCAAATCATTTTAACAATGAGACCAAGGTACTATGAGGGAAGGAGACTGAATCTGAATCATCGAATAATTTGGGTTGGAATGGACCTTTAAAGGTTACCGAGTCCAACATGCCTGCAATGAACAGGGACATCTTCAACTAGACCTGGTTGCTCAGATCCCTGTTGAGCCTGACCTTGAATGTTTCCAGGAATGGGGAGTCTGCCATCTCTCTGGGCAGCCTGTTCCAGTATTTCACCATCATTATTGTAAAAATGAATGAAGATTATAGATTTGGAGACTGGAACTGGAGAAAGAAAAAAAACTGGAGAAATCATCTGTTTTCTTAAAGTTTTCCCAGAATAAGTTCTAGGTCTCATAGCTTCTGTGTGCGTGTTCTTACTGTGCCTTGAATGATTGCCACCGAGGTAGCTCCCTAGTTGCTTGTTACTGCACGGTGCAGTGACACCTCCTGCCAAATGGTTATAGATAGACTACAGTTAGCATGGGTGTGCAGTTCTGAGGAGTATGATCAGTGCAGTGCGGGATTATTTTGTAGTGTTTTAGTGCCTAATGGGAACGTGAGGCTCGAACTAATGGTGGTGCAGACAGACTTCCCATCTTAGGCAAGCAGTGGTCATAAAAGGATAAAAACTGTGTGGTAGAACTCTTTGCTGAGCCATTTTCTCTCTCCCTCATAGCTTCCTAGTTTTGTGCATGTATTTCCACATCAAGCAGTGTAATTTGCATGCTGGAGCTAAAGCTTGTGTATTGTATAGCCTGTTGGTGTAGTCAGCAAAATTTAAGGTAATCGACTGAAGATAATTTCTTATTTCCATTTCCATTGAGGGAATATTTTATGTTACAGGCATCTGCTATGGCAACCTTATGAACTTGCAAACTGGTATTTGCAATAGGTGTGGGGGTATAATTGGATGGAAGCTAGCTGGTAATCAGTTGCATGGAATGGCGCTGGGAGAGGAGGTTTGGACAGCAAGATCAGGGCAATCAGGGAATCAGTAAAGTAATTATGTTTCAGTGCTTTTCTGCCATGTTGTTTTATGAAGTGATATTCTTTCCTTGCTTCTCTTTAAAAGGAGTAAAAGTGGTGATGATAAATAATGCCAATAATTAAATAATTTAAAAAATAAAAGTAGGATCTATCTGCAAATGCAATTTGCCAACAATTTGAGAACCAAGCTCTATGACAACCCAAGGCTGTGAAACTGATTAAAATGGAAAAAAGTAGTTGTAATTAACCCTTAAATCATGAAGTGCATTCTCTGAAAAGCCAAGTAGCCTCCTTGAAGCCAGAAAGAAGGTTAATAAAAGAGCGGCACTTAAATGGAGATGTTTTAATATTATTAGTCTTTTTGTAGTCTGTTTTGAAATGTCAGTTTCTCTCATGGAATGAAAGGCAATTTCAAAATGCAGGGAATTCCCATAGAAGATGAACATTATCTTTTAACTGACTGTCAGTGCTGCCACTGTCTCCTATTGGACAGCATAAGTTTGGATAGTGTGAATATGAATAGCACACATTTTTTTGCTCATACTAAATATTCTTTACAGTAAAAGCCTCATAAGGTCAAATGCAAAATTAGAGATGAAGACATTTAAGTGTATTTTTACAATAAATGAATATTCTTTACCACAGCTGAAGAAAATCTTACTGGAAGGCTTTGCAAACTTCTGTCCACAAAGTTGAAGTATTCTCAGTTTGCTTTTTGCCCTCCATTGTATGTTTTGAATGTTTGTGCATATGTTGTGGTTCATACACTTCTAAGCATGCCATGTTAGGCTACATTCTTAATTTAAAATGGCAAACAACATTAGTATAAAATATCCCTTTTCTTAGGCTCACCCGTATATTACTTCTGTAAGCCCCACTCAGTTTCCACCCCACCCAACCCTTCAGGCCCTTGATTTATTTTCCAGCATCCTGACAGTGCCTTTAAGGTCCTTTTGCAGCTCTGTGTTTGGTTTGTCTATGCAGATGCCCTCACAGAGTTGGTCAGCAAATGTCAAGGTTATTTGTCTGATTTGTTGCTAGCTCTGTGCTTGGCCTCTTTATAATTTTCCATCCATCAGCAATCTGAAATTGGCATATAATAAAACTTTATTTTCAGATGAATAAGAAGCAAGACGAGCACTGCTGTGCAGATAAGAATGTGATTTTAGGGACATACTTTTTACGTCACACATCCTCTGTTTAGATACTGTTTGTGAAAAAGTTTTAATTCCCTTCTTTTTTTCTTTTTTTTAAATGCCAAAATATCATGCATCTTTTTCCTTGTATTTTCAAACTTGTTCTGTCACAAAATTGCTGTGAAATTTGAAGCATTTACTTAAACTTGGCTCTTGCCAGTTGTACCAGAAAAGGAAATGTCAATTTTCAAAGAATTTTTACTACCACAGAACTTTTTCACCTAGAAGTTAATAATGTGCCATCTTCAGGGATACTTAAGTTGAATCTCCCAAACATAACATTCTGTGCTTTCCTTATGAAGTCTTATGTCTTCATCTTGTACAGATAAAGGTATACTTGTTAAAGATAAGTCATACTTGAAATTGTAAGATTACAGGGAAACCATAGGCAGTAGGTACAGCTGTTATCTTTCTATCAAAGATATATAAATGTGGTGGGGAGCTGCTGAATCTTTTTGGCACTCTTCTTTCTGCAGTCTCTTTTATTTACTGTGTGAAAATTCAAATGGAGTAATTTCTGTATCACTCCAATTCCTAATATTTTTTAGGAGACTTTCTACCAGGCAGTGATAGATCACATATACAATGATGCATTTCTTCACATTTTTCATTCTATACTATTATTAACATTCTAGAGCTGAGGTTTTGCTTCTAGTTGTTAATGTTACAAACTTGGGTATAATTATCGGTGTTTCTTTGAAAAGTACATGAATTACTATAAAAATTGCCAGTTAAGTCAAGTCCTGTGAGGTGGGAAGAGATTTTATTCAGGAGCTTTGTTGTACTTAAAGGCATATAATTCAAGTACCTAATAAGCAGGTGGAAGAAAGAAATTGTTATTTACTTTTTTTTAATTATCTCTTGATAAAGAGATCAGTGTCCATCTTGTTAGGCATAGCGGAAACTTAATGGGGAGGCATTGAGAGAGGAACACAGGACAGCGGTAAATGAATTTTAGTGAGGAAGGTAAACTAGAATCACAAACAAAGCTGTGGGGCTTTTCTGGTCAAGTGTATGTGTTGTGGCAGAGAAGAGACATTCAAAGAAAAACACTGTGGTCATCTACAGAAATTTTAATATGGCCACCTGTGTGGGTTAGAAGGCAGCACAGAAGTTCAGCACCTCCCCAGACACCTTTACGCTGCACCTAGGGAGTCATTTGGAAGGGGCTGTTTAACAGTCCATAGCTCCCTTTTTTTGATTAGTCTGGATCTTAGTCCCTGCTGAAGATGATTCAGCTCAGTCCACTGACTGTAGAGGTTGTTTGAGTGATTATAGTTCTAATTTGGGCACCCTATCTGAGCCTCAAGGGCTTAATAAAAGTTCATGAAAATAAGCATCTCTTCCCTTAAAGGGCTATGGCAGTTCTTAACTTGGATCCCACTAGGAAATGTATAATCAGAGCATGGATGATCAGCTTCAAGACTCCTGATGTTTCCATGGTAAACAAGGAAATAAATCTCTTTCTTTGGAAAGCATTCAAAGTCAACCTTTGGATTGTTGTTGCAAACTTAAATCTCAAAAGACACCAACACAACCCTATTTAGACAATCTGTAAGAAACAAACGATCAAGCCATGCTAGAGGAAATCTTTTATGAAGTACATTGTTGAGGAAGAATTCCATTAACTTAGTTGTACATTAGCACTTAGAGCCTGTCTCTCAAAATGAAAGTAATACACTGAGTGGATCATAAAAATACCCACAAGGCTTTATTACAAACTCCAGTCTCCTCTCAGATATTTTAAAAGTATTTTGGAGTAATTTAAAATAATCTCAAATAGTAACAGAGGATAAAAGGATATAATAGAACTATTGAAATGATTTACATTTTTAATTAAATGTTCCTCTGTACTGCTGCCTGTGCCCTAGTGATATTTTTTTTTTTAAGAAAAACACATTAACTTCATAATATTAAAAACCTGAGCCATAAATTATGTGTTGCTCTCCCCAGATTCACTTCCTGTTTGGGGTGTTAAAAGATTTCTATGAATAGCAGTTTTTGTAATTATTGTCTAAGAGAGAAGGTAGGCAGGATTATGTCATGCTCAGTTTTGCACAGGCATTGAATGACAGCTTTTCACAACAGCATTGTGAGATTTATCCTGGTGAGATGTGTGACCTTAACTACAAGGGCATCTGAGTAGCGAAGGAGTAATTATAGCAGGAGAGAACTGAGGAGAGAGGAGGGGGGAAAGTCTCTTGCTTGGTGTATAACATTATCGTGGTTCCCAATTTGTCATGAATGAGAAAAAGTATTAATTCTACTTTTTATACTATGCCTTAATGTAATGAACTGGTGTGCAGCACAAATTCATTGCAATATTAGTTTATTGACTCTCCCAGATGCTGTAATTATTTATCTTTTTAATGCTTCTCACTGAGAAATAATATTAAGCTGTTATGAGTCATAGTGTGAAATGTGCAAGAGGAGGAAAGATTGTGCCTGGAAAGGTACAGAACTGTTCTCTGCCCTGAAGAATTTTTGAGGTGCATTTGTTTTGCATCTAAATGCTTTGTATGAGGAAGAAGAATGACAAATATGAGGGAAATGTCTTCAATCAAGTGTAGCAAAGAGGAGCTATACCCATATAATGATTTCTACTGTGAAGTAGACCTAAAGGAGTCAGTTAACAATGAAGGAGGAAGAAGCATTGTTCCAGTGGGAGGAAACAAGATGATTTAGAAAAGTTCTTGGGACAGTTAAGAAGAATAGAAAGAGTAAAAATCTAGCATTGTTATGATTTCAGCTTCTACTAGTAGAACAATTTAGAATTCATAAAAGCACTTTGTGGCACAGGCATAGATATCTTTTCAAATCTGTGGCAAGTTCAAAACAGGGATTAAGATAAATTCCTAAAGAGATAGTAAAGGGAATGGATTGGGGTATATTCTCTCTCAACCCTAGTCTTCTATTTATGGATGCTGGAGGAGTAGTAGGGGAGTGGACCACATAGAGGCTAGGCTTGCAAGCCGTCTCCAAATAGAAGGTCTTCCTGGGACTGGAGACCTAGAGAAAACTTGGGTTAGATGGATGTTGATCTGCTTCAGCATTCCTTCTTGCCTTTTGAAATGTGATTTGCACTAAAGGGTGCAGAATTGTTTTCTCTTGACCACTCATTGAAAAACATGTGTTCTTCCAGTAAGGAAGACTGTCAGGAACTCAACTAAGAACTGACAATTTTTATATTGTGTTGACAACCACATTGTTTCCATTTGCTTTTGTACTTCCTGAGAATGAGATACTTGGACCAATATTAGAACTGATGTTTCTACAACGTAATGCAGGATGGAGCATCTTCTCTGCAGTGATAAAACTGATATTCTTTTAGGGAATAGGGTATTGGAACTGACCTTAGGTCTTCTGTAGGAATTGCGAACTGTGGGAATAGTAGTTCTTCCTGCTGCCTTTGGTTTAATCTAATTTCACAGAACTCAATGAAACAACTAAATTCCATTCATGGAGAAGAAGAACCTGCCAGGCCCTCATCCTTTTTTTTTTTTTTTTTTTAGGATACTTGTGCATTGCCTGAACAAACCTTAGTTCGTTTCTTAATCCTAAAGGCATGCCTGAATTCCTCCTGCAGAAGCCAGACAGGTGCAAGGTTCATACAAATGCTTAGCTGCTCTTGGAGGTCAGGTTCTGCAGGTGGTATTTGTCAGAGGGGAAAAGGGTCAATGTACATCGCTTTCTGATCTGTGGCTACATATTTTCTCTATAGTAAGCTAGAACATGCTTCAGCAGAGGTCTGTCTAAAGATTTATGGTTGGATTAGAAAGCAAGGGGTTTTCTTTAAAACTAAGATCCAACTTGTGGCCAGTAGAGAATGAATACAGTTTACATAGTTGTCACTGTTCTTTATCAGTCTCTGAATGCCAGGCAAACTCAGAAGAAAAACTGCAGTCCATTCTAAGGAGATCTCTCTTAGACTTGTCAGGTGCATGATCACCTTCATCAAGACTCAAGACATATGCCACTGGGGTACTCTAAAATAAGTGACTACACAAATGTAGGAGCAAATCTGCTTCCCTTCTAATAAAAACACATGCACTGATGGAAGAGGATTTTGAGTCAATGCTGACTCCTTTGCAACACTACTGCCGTGTTGCTCTTCAGGTGTCATCACTGACAATGCTTGACCATTGAGGAAATTCTTTATTTGTGTAAGGAAACTGCTGCAGAGATATTTGCTGCATGAAATGCTTCATGCTTGTCACAGTTTAGATACAGAACGGGCACACAGCAGCCCTTTTTGTGACAGAAATATCACAAGCACAGACCTGTGCAAGTGTCTGCTGTCCTAGTGCATACAGGAGCACTATCACTATGTGCCCTGTAGCACAGAGCATCATTTGCCTGGAGACTAGTGTTCTTGAAGTGTTCCCACTTCAAGACTGAATTCAGAAAAAGTGAGAAATTACAGCACTGTCTCTGTCTGGTGAGAAGAAAACAGGCTGTAAACAGTGCCAGTTAAGCCAGGCATACTATGTTTCACATTCAGTGCTTTCCAGCTGAAATGGGTTGTGTTTGCAATCTTATGTAGAAGCAGTTTTGAGGTGTTGGGCAAGGGCTGACTGTCTTCTGTTGAGATACACAACAGAAGAGAGCAAAGGAGATTCTCACTATACATAAGGAAGAAAAAAATAAATCCCCAGTAGTGCTTCAGTCCAAAGTGGCTGAGGAATCTCTGTCCTTGGAGGTGTTCAAAACTCACCTTGATAAGCTTCCCAAAGAACTCTTCTCACTCGCTGGTTGGTTGTTTAGCTAAGAAACCAGGATTCTTGAAAATACTAGTGATGATTGTATTAATTTATCTTATTGAATCCTGAATACAATTAGATTTTGGTAATCCAGATACCAAAGTGATGGTACCAAAGTAAACACTCATCATAACATTGGTGAATAATGTAAGCAAATAATCTGGAGATTTTCATCTTCTGTCTTTTGGAGCTTGGTACTAAAACAAAGGCAATATGTAACTGATCTTTCCTGACAGCTTGGGATCTTTACAGTTTCATAGAGCTGAATAGGCATTTAGATCCTCAGGAACTGTCATGCTTTTCAGATGCTTTATGGTTTTCAGGACTTCCAAGGAGTTGAAGATCATTCCACTAGCCAAGGAAGTATATACCCCAAAATGGTTTAGAATCCTTTATGGAAGGATCCGCGTAAGAAGGATTAACTACTGGTAGATGGGTGGCAAGTTCTGTGTAGCTGGAAGAGAGAAAGAATGAGAAGGGGTATTTAAGGAAGTTTGCTCAGGGATCCTGTGCAGTGAAGGTGTATTATTTTCCAGTTGGATTTGGAGGAGAACGGGGGATTCTGTAGCAAGGAGAGATCATCCGCCTGAAAGCAGTTTTGGAAGAAGTAAGAAGCTGAGAAGGCCATGGAGAGGTGCTTGTGTGGACAAGAGAAGAGGGTGTTTTAAAAGTTGAGATGGTTTGAGGTTTCTGTTTAAGTAGTTTGGTGTAAGGAATAGTAGGAGAAGTGAAGAATGAAAGATGAGTGTCTTTGGGTGTAGTCAAATACTGCACACATCAAGTGCAGGGAAGGGCAGGGCAGCGGTTAGCAATTTAGGGGCTTGGTACTCTTTAATTCAGAAAGGCTAGTGCTTCCCTCCCACTCTCCCTTAAAAGCTTCCATAATGTGATCCTCTGGCCTTCATTGTGGAGTAAGCATTTTTCATTGAGGTGTGGAAGAGGCAAAATGAAAAAAAAAAAAAAAAATACAACTTACCTTTTTTAACTTCTAAATCAAAACCAGCTTTTTTATTTGACCAGGTGTTATTTCAGGGAAAAATAATTTTCCCATCTAACCCGACAAAGGCTGCATGGTGCCTCGTGAAGATAAGCGCAACTTTGCTGGGATACAGGGTGTATCAGGGTAAGCTGAACAAATGGTTTACGAGAGATGGTAGAGAGGGAAGGAGAACAACTGGTTTCCTTGGAGCCAGAAAGGATTTTGTGTCTGCTTCTTGATAGCAGGGTTTTTTCAGTTCTATCTATTTTGTGGTAGCATACTGATTTCCTCCTTAAGTGTTACCTAGTAATGCCAAGACTGACCTGAGATCCAGGAGCCAGAGCATATTTGAGTTCTGTTTCCTGCGCTGCCACTCAGATGTTATGTGACATTGAGAAGGCCTGGGTTGTGGGCTATTTCCAAACCTTCTCTAAATGAATAAAATCTCATTGGGTGAAATGGAAGTTTTCTTTGGCTTATTTGCCCTCTGTTTCTTTGGCTTATTTGCCATCTGATTTTTTATTTGCCTTGAAAATGAATGTTTATAAGTCCCCATCTCTCAGGAGTTGGCTGGCCTGAAAAAAGAGGAGGGTTAGATGTTACACTGTTACAGATTGACTGGCAGTACAAATACCGATTATTTAAATCTCCATGTAGAAGAATCATTAAGGCTTGATTCTGGTGTACCCAGTCTCAGGTAGTAGTCTTCAGCCCAGTTCCTAGTGAACTTTTCTATGTGCTTGCATAGTTCTTTCTGTAAAGAAGGATTTTCTGGTAATTCAGGCTGGAATGCTCTGCTTTTTACAGTTTCATCCAGTGGCGGTTTTCTTCTGTGCTTCATAAAATAATATGCAGTACCTGAATTATAGCCATCCTCCCATTTAAGCTTAATTTTTCTTCATTTAGGTTTCACTGATTTTATTTTTCTCTTCCCTTATAAATCATGAATCAAAGTTTCTGCTTCTTTCTGAGGTCCCTTAAGTACGTTTTAGTGATGCCCAGGGTGCCTTTGGTTCATCTGGTGCTCTAGGTTCTCATTACGGGTAGTGTAAGAGGGAACTATTCCATCCTGTCCAGTAATTTCTTCCTCTCTTTAGTAAGGCAAATCAAATTGTACTGCATTGCCTATTCTCGTACTCCCCAGGCTGCTTTTTTTCTCTGCTATACCACACTTGATCAAATCCCCCATTGCTAGATTTTCAGAAAATTGCAGTGAGGCTGCCCCTTTTAATTACAACTCTCCTCTCTCCTATTTCAGCCAAGTTATTAAGCCATGTCTATATATTGCCTGAGACATTTTTCTTTCTCTTTAGCTACGCTTCACTGTCTCGCTGAAGACTTTGAAGTGTTTTCAATGCTGTGTGCAAAGAGCACCTAAAGAAACAAAACGTACTGGCTTTCTGCAAGTAACCTACATATTGCCATGACATTTCTCTGGTGGGCTGAGAATTGGGCAGGTGGGGCCAGAAATACCTTGCTTAGCAAAATTACTGTGCTGGATTGATCTAATGCAGTGCTGGATTAGGCCACATGCTGCTTCCTGACTGTGAGATAAGCCTTTATGTCAGGTTCTTAATGGTGATGGTGAAGTTTTGTTTGGTTTTGTTTGGATGTTCTCACACTTAAGATAATAAATTTGGACTTGTGTGCTTTTTCTGGCTGTAATGCAGGCTCCCTATCTGACCTTAAATATCACCATCTTTCCTTCCTCACCTACGACATATTAATGGGAAAAATACTGTCCAGCTTCAATAGCGTTTTACAGTCGTATGCTTATGCCTGCAACTGAAATGCAGTTACAAGTCTGTCAGCCATGCAGATTTATGTTGTCAGAAACAGCAAAAACTGTCCTGTCCTGGCTACTGCCCTGCAGAGTCCTGAAAAGGCAAAGTGTAAATTATAAGAGACAGAGTTTGGAAAGCATACAGGGGAGACAGGATGGACACCTTCCAAGAGACATTGCCAAAGATGCAAAGGGTCAGGACTTAAGTAAGACCTACAGCCTGTATTGTGGGACAGATTAACATTGATCTGGGAACCCCACTCTCACTGATACTGTGAAAGTCTCAGAATCTGTGTGTATACAGGGTAGAAAACAACTGGGACTGAAGTCTTGGGGGGTGGGAGGTGTGGGTATATGGTAAATACTAGGTCTGTGAACTCTTTCTCACCTGTATCTCTGAAGTAGTAAATGATGGAGGTGGTGTATAAAAGCTGTCAGTTGTGTGTTGTTATGACTTGATTTTTGTTTCCACCTTCTGTTTTTTCTTAACCAGTATTTCTCCATGAAGGTGTCTGTGCTTTGATTTGGGAAGATACTAGAGCATTCTAAGAAATCTCTGACCATTTCAAGGAAGTGGTGTGTGTTCTTTGGAGATGGTGTTACCTACAGAGAATCTTCATGGATTCTAATGCTGGCATCAGTGCAAGAAGAGTGGCAGGAATGGGTTGGCTCTGGATGGTCTGCTGCTTTCATCTAGTCACTTCACTAGAAGGTAAGAGATTTTATATAATACAACAATTTAGTAAAGTTTTCTCTAGTGAGAAAAAAAGTGTGTTCTCACGTGTGCGAGTCCGTATGAGCACTGAGCATGTCTTTCTATTTGAAGGTTGATCACTGTCTCATGAGATGTAAAACGATGCTGTTTCTAATGGGAAGGGCAAAGCCTCTTACGAAGGGTCATTAATGAACATTTCTACTAGCTACCTCAGAAGTAACAGCCTCAAAGAATAACCTTTTTGCCCCGGGAACAAGATCCTTGTTTACGCTTTGCATGTATTTGCTTCTTGTGTTCCTGTTCTTGCACACTGTTTTGTGAAACAGTCTCTCAATGCTGTTCTGCAAGGCAGCATCCAGTGGGCTGAAATAAGGAATTTTTGTCTCTACCACCCAAACAACTTGCCTCATATAACAGATATGGAGAGAATGCTTTGCATTAACAAGAAGAGGCAGTTTGTGTTCAGTCAGCAGAGGAGGAGGGAAAGAGCAGTGAAGACGGGATAGAGAAAAGATGGGTGAGGGAAAAGAAGGGCCCAGAAAATGGGAGAAGAAAGAACAGTTTATAGGAGGGAGAGTGATGAGAGCAGCAGCTAAAATGAGAGCTTTGGGAGGGAGTCAGAGAAGGGCAGAGGTATTGTAAACAAGCCTCTTGTTTGTTCCGAGAAATATCCTTGCAGCTACATGTGCTCAATGAACTGCACTGCTTTGTGATGAATGTTCATCTCTTGCATATGTGAAAGCCCCTGATAAAAGAGAGGAGGGAGAGAGGGAATCAAAGGGAGGAAAGGAAGGAAAGATGTAGGGAAGGGAAAGGTGAATAGTGTGACATCTAAGAAAGAGAGAGTGGAGATTGGGAAGAAAAAAAAATAGTGGTTTTTTTCTTAGTGAGGAGGAAATCTTGTTAAAGCCTTGTTTAAACCCCTCTCTTAATAGGAGGGAGAATGCAGAGGGAGGGAGTTCAGAGAGGAAATTATTGGTGTAAGATTATAATACAAATTGTTAAATCTCTGGAACTCTTTCAGTTGCTGGTTTAAAAATGATTTTACAAAGTGCAATGTTATTCCTTAATATAACTGATAGAGGAACTAAGTTAGAAAAAGGGAGAGAAAATGGCCATTCCTGCAAATGTGAAGTAACTCAGTGATGCCTGGAGGAACTTGCATTTTTGGAATTCAGTGATTGCTCGTATAAGCTTGTGGAGATAAAAGAATTTAGAAAATGCTGTGTGATACAGCTTTACAGATCTCATGGTTGAATCGCCTGGTTTAAAATAGAACAGTACAATTCTTCCTATGGAGATGAAGCAGTAAAGTTGCCCATGAGCTGAATTTCAATGCTCAATTCAGAGTCAGGGGATTCAGCATCTAGCATTGTGACTGTACTACATGATCTTAGGATTGCACTTCAAAGCTAATTTGCATCTTAGAGGTAAATATTTTTGTTGTGGTGAAAAGGCAGAGGAATTATGGATTAGGGGAAGGAAAGTCTGATGATAACTATATGGAAAGCTTTGCTTTATTTACTACAGAGTTATCCATAAGGAAGAAAAAAGGCCCACGGCCATTTTGTTGACTCATATATAGTAGAAACTTAAACTTCATGTTTCAGATTAAAGTTGAAAAATACAAGGAATATCCACTTTGGTCTTTAGTTTTTACAAGGTTTCTTAGAAGTTTCAGATGGCATCTAAAATATGTCTTGCCTCTAACTGAAGAGGATTGATTGAGTGGGAAAATCAGTCAAGATAATTTTTCTCCCAGGTGTTTCTCAGGCGTATGAGAATTAAACAGTCTGAATGTAAATCACTTTTTGTATCAAACTAAACTTTGTTTGAAATTTTCTAACGGGATAAACAATACTGATAAAACCTTAATGTAAATCATTCAGAAAAGAAGACGTGGCCATAGAGACGGGAAGGAAAGTAGCCAAAATATTTAAACTATCTTTCTATGCTTTATGAAGAGAGCAAATAATTTTTATGCAGAATGCTTTTCAGAAATGAGGAAAGCAGTACCCTTTTATGGGACCTAATGGGACTTTAAATCCCTTCATGACTCAGAAGAAGTTCTTGAAAGCAATTGAAAATGTTTTTGTTGTTATTCTTGTTGTTGTTTTTAATACATAAAGAAGAATCATTAGGCTGAACTTGTTTGAAACTGATCTAGTATTTGCATGCACTGATTTCACTAGGAATGAGCATGTCTGTCTCATGTTTCAGACATGATTTTTAGACTAGAAAAAAACCTGTATGGGAAGAAGGAGGGAAAATTTTTGGAATCAGAAGACATTTGTAAACTTATTTTTGCTTTATAAAAGGAAAGAAGATTGCACAAAAGTTTTCATTAAGATTTAATTTCCCACTGTTTAAGACTCTGCAAGACTTTTTGAGGTTTTAGTTCAGGAAGCATTATTTTTGAGCTGCGTTCTGAGTGAAAAAATAGATTTTTGCACAGAAATTTTATTTCTGTGAGTATCTATATATGTATGCAATTACTGTCTGCAGTTTGTAATTTAACATTTTTGTAGGTCAGCCTTTCTGATTGTAAAAGTTAGTGAAGCATGGAATTTAAGAATGCATGATGGGCTACCATCAAAATAGCTGAGAGCAAGTGATAACTTGCTAATGAAATAGCTCTTACTAGGGCATAGACTTAGATTTTTTTGTGGCATATTGGTTTTGCTTTGACTGAGTTATAAATGTTTACAGCTGTAAACACGAGGGGAGTTCATTTTACTGAACTAATTAAATATGTTCCATAGGAGTGATGTGTTCTGCATGTGAGTGAATGCATTTATTTTATAGTAAGCTTTCCAGCCTGCAGAATGGCTGGACAACCTTTCTGAATATCTTCTGGAATTTCAAGATAAAGAGGATAATTCACTTTGGTAGAAACTTTTTGTATTAAAAGTGTCTCTTTGACAAAAGGGAATATGCAAGCAAAAAGGTTTTGAGGCTCTCTTATTTCATTTTTTCCCTTATCTTTTCTATTAACTGGTTGGGATCTTGGGTTATTGGAAATATTATATTGATTGCTCAAATTGGCTTCACTTTGAAGTGGAGGAAAACTATACTTTCCTCAAAGGTCATCTTTAGAGTAAAAAATACCATTGCCTTTTGTTTTATTACATATAAAGAAAGATTTAAATGGATGTTATTTTACTTCGGGGGGGGAAAATGTAAAATTAACTTCTTACTTCAGTTGCTTGTGATTCACACGTGTTATTATAATCCTAGCAAAGATTTTCTGTTATGTTCTTCCCAGTTCTTTACTGACGCTTCCCTGCATGCCAAAATCTTTACCACATGTTTGAAATGCCCAGGGCAGAGGCAACTTCCCTGGTAGACTTTCAGAAGGTGAATGGGACTGACACGGATGTGCAGCTTCTTTGTAAGGGGAAGGGTGTCTGGATTATCCTACTGGTCAGTCTCAGCTGCTCCATTTGACTTGCTTTCTCCCATAATTGATTACTCTGTAGTCCTTGTGGTAGGACATCCCCGTTCTCAGGTATGTACCAAAGCCCTGTGTTGAAACTGTTCACAAGCTGCAGGCTAGCTCTTGCTGCTTGGAGGCCAGTAAGACAGTAGAGGCTGTTCATGCTGCAACCAACACTGTTTATATTCAAAGTTAATTAAAACTTCAAAGAAAAGGAACAGCATTCTTATAATGTACAGTATCTGGGACTTTCAGTATATGCTTCACTGAAACCTTGGAAGACCCAAGCTCACATTTTAATGTTTATGGGGAGAAAAAAAAAAAAGGACAGGAAAACAGATGGACTTTAAGAATCATGCTGTACTGTCATCAAAAGTAGCCAGTTTGATGGCAGTGAACTAAGTTCTAGACTCAACAGTGGGTGTTTGCAAAATGAGTATCGTAAGCTGTGGAAGAACACAAATTATGTTGTGTTACTAGGAAAGTTGTAGATAATAATTTAATTTGATTGCTTATTCAAAGTTGAAACTAAGCATTTAATGTCCTTTTTTTAAATTTCCTGATGGCCGCATTTTCTTACATCAGTCTAGGAATTACTGCGACATGCTATTGCTGGCAGTTCCCCTTGAGCTTTAACTAAAGAATAGGAGAAGTAAAGAGAAAAATACAGTTATTCACAAAGCTTAAAAGCTCTGTTACCTTGCAAATAGCTGTGTATTTCCATATCTTAGATCATTTGGCTACAGTTTCTCTCTTTCACAGATGGTACATAACTCCTGATTGGGGTGTGAAAATTCCTCCATGAGGATGACAACTTCGATGTTCTGACAGTGTCAGCATTTTGCTCTGACATAGGAAATAGTTAAAAAATACTGTACTTCATGGAACTCACTAAATACATATCTCATTAGCTCCACGTAGCTTTTTTTAATTAATTGCATATGAGTACAGAAGTAATGCAGGAACATTCATTGCAGGAATGACCTCACAATACAGATTTATCCAAGAAATTCTCTTATATTAGGAGGCATATTTTATAATTCTGTAGCTTGTTTTTTCATATGAAGTCATAGTTGAACTGTAAAGAAGACATTTTTTGTTAAAAATTAACAACAATCTTTGTATTGAGTAATAATGATCAAGTGGGATTTTTTGGCTGTTTTTGTTTGGATTTTTGCTTTCACATGAACTCATTCTTGAAAAATAAAATAATTGGTACAGTTGCATACATCGCTAGCCACCGATATATTATTTAATTTGCCATAATAGCTATTTGGTTTTGGAAGAAGTTCTAGTGTTTTTAAGGCTTCCCAGAGGTTTCACTGTATTCTGTCTCTAAGGGATAGCCCCCATATATAAATGTATTTGTTCAATTTTGTGATAAAAGATGCTTCTCCCCACACTCAAAGGAGCAAAGAACAACGAAAGGCAGGCAAACCCAAATAACTTAATGGAGAAATAAGCACTCAGTTTGTCCCAGGGCTGTTGCAGGAGTGTGATCAGCCCATTGAGAGGGAATGGATCGCATCAAGATAAGTCAATGGAAATGCTCTCTGGAACATCTTGTGGATTGAGGGGGATTACAGCCAACAGAGACACAGGGTTTACTATAGGATGTAGGGAAGATCATTTGGGGCTTCTGCAAAACTTACTGTGGGTTGTTTAGGGGGCGAAGCAGAGATGGGGAAAGCAAGGGATCAAGATGGTTTTGGGGGAAGATCAAACGTGAGAAAATATAGAGATAAGGGGCCAGTCATATGTAAAGAGGCTGCTGGTCAGTATGCCTGTCAGGCCTTGATCTACACCTGATCACCACAGTCTATCCTATCTTCTTCTTAAATTAAATTTTTCAGTAGTCACCTGAGTGATGGGGCTTTATTTTGTATGTGTATGTTTTTAAATGTCAGCAACTGGAGTTGAACCACAGGTCATAGGGTCCCATATGTCAGTGCTACCAGCAACTGGAGAGCCTGGAAGGCGTAGAAATCAAGTGCCAGGAACTCAAGTTTGACGATAGGATCTGTGGATCTATAGTGCCAGTAATGGGAGTGAGTAAGCTTTATATGAGTGAGTCTGTGATCTCTAGCAAATACCAAGCCAGACTAACTGGTTAGTAGAGTAAGTGGGTTGGGAAGCCAGAGAGAGACCAGAGTCAGGGGGATGAATAAGACACCTGTTTGTATGTCTGTGTCTCTGTGAGTGAGACAGCTGGAGGAGCTATCTGCTGAGGGGATCAGGAGGTCCAGACCAACTATTGGGCAATCTGTAAGTTCTGGGAGTTCTTTGAGAGTCCTATCTGTATGTTGCCTGTCTCTGTGCAACTGGACCAGCTCCTGGGTCGGCTCATTGTCTAAGGCCGGGTACTAGAGGTCTTCATCGTGCATGTAGCTGTGCACATGCTGGTGTGTGTAAGTGGTGTTCAATGGAGTCGGGCAGAACTGCAACAACTGGCTGAGGGCTTTAGTGGCTCACACGTCCAAGTGCCAGCAACCTAGGAGAGCAAGAATCCAGGGCCAGCTACTGGCCTAAAACCAGTTAGTGGAGGATCCATAAGGTGCCCCTGTGGGTGTGTGTGTGAAGGGATGTATCAGTGAGTGAGTGTGTCTGAAAACTCGGAACAGGAGTGGGCCTACAAGCTTCAGGTTCTTACATGCACAGGTGCCAGCAAATGAGGAGTCCACAGACTCAGAGGTCAGTTACTGGAGACTGAATATTTAAGAACAGTTAGTGCAGGCACATTCATATTGTGTACAAATGCCTATATATTTCCCACTAACAGACCTTCATCTTGGCCATCCAGAAAATGGAGCAAAATGAGGCCATTAGGGGTACTATTTCTGTTTGCATGACTAGTGAGTGATTCTGTCTGTGTTGATCTTTGTGGCTGGCCATCTGTATATGTGCAGTGTCTACGTGTATTTGTGTGTGTACCTATTGGGAATACCCACTCAGCCTTGCTGTTGGTTGGAGATGGGGACATGGAGCTGCAGCAGTCTTGCTTATGTGAGGTTACTGAATGGGGCAACCCCTAACAATATTTTTGCACAAGCCTGGAAAATTCTTTCGCTTTCTAGCCCTCGTAGTCTTCCTACATGCTCATGTTCAATGCATGATCATAGAAGGCAGAATAAGCCCGGTAGTATTTCAGTTCTTTTCAAGAAGTCTGTTCAGCCAGCGAGCTTTGTGGCTTGGGGCGTTTAGCTGCATAGCAAAGCAAACTCTCTGAATGTTACCTTTTACCCTAGTGCCCTTTGCCTTATCTACCAATGTACATGTACAATTGGATATATTCAGAATTCAGCTGGACAAGACCTTGAGCAGCCTACTGTAATTTAGCGTGGTCTTCAGAGGGGTGTTGATACAGATGACCTCTGTGCCTCCCTTCCAGCTTGCTTCATTTTGTGACTCTATTGTCTGGTCATTCTTAGCACCAGCTTCTCATCCCGCAGGTAAAAGGATTCTCTCACTGTCTTCTCAGGATCAGCTTTCATCTTAGTGGCTGTAGTTGGCCCAGACTTGGGTTGTGTCATTCCCTCTTGCACCACTCCACTGTTAAGACACTGAGGACAAGTGTTTCTTAATCCAGAAAGCTGTTACACCATCTCTGCCTTCGTGACGTTTGTCCAACGGTCGATCATCGTTGAGTGAATTGTCATCCTCTTGCATCAGGGGAACATTTTGCTTGTAACGTGAGCACTGAAGTGGTGTCCTTGAAAGTATAGGCTAACCAAAATCTGAAAATCAGTAACACATCTATGCTGAACAGCCCAGTCTGCAATAGGAACTTCCAATGCCTGCCCAATTGATCCTGATGTTGACATTATAGTATAGTGGAGCCCAAGAGATTGGTTAGTAGCGTAAGTATAGGGTGGTACTGGCATAAGACTTTGGGGAGCTTTTCACCCTTTCTGGCCTGCAAGAACAGAGGACATTGAAACAAGAGTGCAGTTAATTCTGAATTTTGTTTTAAAAAGACTGTAATGAATCCATTTGACCCTGCAATAAAAGATGATGGTTTTTTTTTTTAGTTTAGGGACGAGAAGTACAGGAGAATCTCTCACCAGCTATTTTTCTCTTCTTTGCACTAAAATTGCAGTCTTAAGTAATTGGAATCTCATTCTTCAAACACGTAAGACTGAAGTAGAGGTCACAGAAGAATTGTTATCATCTTGTGTGTTTAAAAGCCTCCAGATTACTTGGATACCTAGAGTATTTATAATTTTTAATCCATAGTGGAATATATTTCTGTTGGTGCTCTGTGGTCACCTCAGTAAATATTGTCTGTAGCAGGACTGTCGATTGTTCCGGGCCTGGGTCTGATCTGATATTGCAATACCCTTGATTTTGAGCAAGATAGAAAGCGGGTAAGCCATTTTTTTTCCAGGTTGGTAAATTCAGCTGAACAGACCATTGCTATCTGCACTGAAGAGCAGCAGAGTACTGGTCTGGCCCAGCACACTGAAGATATGGAATACTGCATCATTACTAATAAAGTAGCAGAGTGAAGGCTTATATTGCTACACTGATATGTAGCCATTTGTACTGTTAAACTACTAGCACGGTTTGCCCCGTGCTAACTAACCTTCTCCTAAACAGTGCCTAGGCATAGGTCATAGGTTAGGGTCGACCAATATTCCTGAGAGATTTGTTTGGATGCAACCATGCACTTCTGCGGGGTTGGAGTTTTTAGCCATGTGAATTTAGGACATACTGTGGCTTTTGTCCTCAGAATCAGAGAGCAGTCTAACAGCTTGTTGGATTTATGAGTGTACGTACAGCTAGTGTGACTGGGGATCTGACTCAAGCCAGTAGGAGAGGGAGAAAAAGAAGAAAAGCAGTGAGGGACTTTTGATGGTAGGTCACCAAATGAGATTTATGCACACAACATTCCTGCTTACTTTCCTTATATTTCTGATGCTTCCTGACTTAAAATATTCGGTGTGATAGGGGCAATTCTGTCTGCACGGGCTGCCTGTATCTATTCGCCTGTGAAATATTCATGTGAATGATAAAGATTACCTTGCTCTCTGGAGTGAAGTCATCTATAGAATATGCTTCCTGCTAGTCGTGGCAGAGCCCAAGCTAGTAAGCAAGTCTTCTGTATTTTCTCTCTTCTTCTTTCCTTTCTCACTTTTTATCTGGCTTTCCATGCCCTGACTAACTTTTCTCTTTTTTTTTTTTCCTGGCATTTCCATGGGGTGGTTGCATTATACTTTGGTAAATGAGAAACTCAGACCTGATTAGAAAAAAGTTCGTTCTTTGTTGAAAAATGATCTTGTATATTATTCCAGCATATCAAAGCCATGTTTGAGAATCCAGTGGCAAAGTACTGACATGACTGAGTGCCACCGCTATGTGCAATTGATACTGTAATGTGCATGGGGGAATGCCAAGTCCCTCTGCTGACAGGACAGCCTAGGGGAGGAGTAAACCTCAAGGAGGCATAAAACCTTCCACAAACGTTTGGCTACTCAGAGGAGCAATCTGAGCTGGGGTATCCTTGAGTACTGAGCTGCTCAGCACTTCCTAACGTTTGTTAGGCAATTTTAGTGGAGTTGTGCTTTAGCTCTGACCAGTAGCTCTTCCCAGTTCTGGCAAGCCAACCTGGATATTTTGTACTGCTTCAGAAGAAAGGAACTGCATTGGTTGCTCAGGAAGGTCTAAGAAATATGTGATCTCCTGTAGGAATGTAGAGAACATCAGTTTGGGGACATCAGTGAAGCCCGAGGTCTGGATAAGCTTCCTCGCTTGATCATGTCTGCCTTAGGATGAATCTAGTCTTTCCTTTCTGCTGGTTAACGTGGAGTAAATCCCCATGAGTGCTGATAGGGATAGTAAAGTCAGCAATCCATAATTTGGAAACAGAATGCACTGAGGATCTCTCCTGTGTAAAACATGGGACTATCATATCTTTAAACTTATGCGAGGGGAATAATTAAGCTTATTTTTAAATGAGGTGGATGTTCCTGATGGGTTTTCATTTTTCTGTCTGTTTTGTTTATGTTTTTTATTTTTTTAAACAAAGCAACAAAATAGAAAGATGAAAATTAAAATAGAACAAAAGAGATTGACTTTCCAGAATTTAAGAAAAGCCATTCAGTTTGCACAGTACATATCAACACGTGTAAATACATATCTGATAGAGTCTTCTTCTTCCTCTGTGTCCTCACGGTAAATGCACACAGAAAAGTGCACGTTTGCATGCCTGTAACTTCCAGGGGGGTCTCAGACCTTGGCATTCGCTTCTAGAGAATACTGTGTGCGAACAGAGAATAACATCTCCAACAGCAGTCAAGTCTAGTACCTGTCTCCAGTGGTAGATTCAGTAACAACGGAAATGCAGACTAGTTGTAGGAATAAACTAGGCCTGTGAAGTTCAGTATGTATTTTGCTCCTGAGCAGTATAATAATAGAATCATAGAATGGTTAGAGTTGGAAGGAACCTGAACACAGACTTGCAGCCTAATGCCCAGCTCCAGAACACAGTGTCCATTACAGGATCAACTGGGTCATCATTCTAAACTCCCACAGAAATTTGGTTCCAGAGCTGAAAACAAAACTGTCTTGGCCTTGTACACACATCTATACCTGCAAATAAAATGGGCAGCCATGGTCCTGAGGAGACTAGCATGCATTCGTATAACTCGTCTCTCTGTCCCACTCTTTACTTTCCTAAAAGAGGATGGCCTGATCTGTACTGCTTATTATGGTAGCTCTGCTCCATGCTGTCAGTGTGCTCACACTTTGCCTGGGGAACTTTTTTGTCTGGTCAGAATATTACCAAGCAACTTGCTAACCACAAGTTGGCATGATGACATGCCCAGTGCCTCTGTGCCTGTCTTGGCCCTGCTTAATTTACTGCTATAGACATTGCCTGTCAAGCTTAATCTCAAAACATGAATGAATGTTCTGGATGTGTAGAAGCCCTCTACAAGACGTATTTGGGTGGGATTTTTTTCAGAGACAACCTTGTGAGGGACAGATGAGATTTTAGTCTGGCTTGGAAAAGCACAAAACACATTTTTTTTTAATTTAATTTTTTTTAATATAAACAGAAATACTTCTGGATACAACTGGAGAGACCTCAGAGATTGGCTGGACCACGCACCCTTCTGATGGGGTAAGCATTTCCCTTGTTCTCTTCTTGACTGCACCTCTGCTGGATGATGTGCATGTATCTGATGAAGAAAGGGAAACTTGGACAATGAGATTTGTTTTATGGATGTTGTACATATGAAGAATTTGAACACAGTATGTTGTGCAAATCCAAATTGGTAAAACAGGATACTGGTGGGATACTATTGCCACATCCTTACTTTCTTCCTTCCACTTTCCTTCAGAAATACTCATGAGGTCTCCTGCCATCCTTTCATATGGACTAAATTAATAGAATGGAACGGAATGGAATGGAATATTTTAGTTGGAAGGGACCTACAACGATCATCTAGTCCAACTGCCAACCAATTCAGCGCTGACCAAAAGTTAAAGCATGTTATTAAGGGCATTGTCCAAATGCCTCTTCCAACACTGACAGGCATGGGGCATCAACTACCTCTCTAGGAAGCCTGTTCCAGTGTTTGACCACCCTCTCAGTAAAAAAATGCTTCCCAATTTCAATTCTGAACCTCCCCTGATGCAGCTTTGAACCATGCCTACATGTCATATCACCAGAGACCAGGGAGAAGAAACCAGCACCTCCCTCTCCACCTCCCCTCCCTGGGAAGCAATGAGGTTGCCCCTCAGCTTCCTTTTCTCCAAACTAAACAAAGTTAGTGTCCTTGACCACTCCTTGTAGCATATTCCTTCCGGCCCTTTCAGCCAGCTTTGCTACCCTCCTCTGGAGGCATTCAAGGACCTTACCATCCATCTTAAAGTGTGGGGCCTAGAACTGTACACAGTACTCACAGTGAAGAGGCACCAACATTATAGACAGCAGGATGATCACCTCATTTGACTGTCTGGTGATGCTGTGTTTGATGTACCCCAGGATGTGGTTTACCCTCCTGGCTGCCAGGTCACATTGCTGGCTACTATTGAGCCTGCTGTCAACCAGATCCCTTTCTGCAAGGCTGCTCTGCAGCCACGTCTCTTCCAATTTATACTTTTTGTCTGGCATTTCTGTCCCAGGTGCAGAATCCAGCATTCATTCTTGTTAAATTTCAGCCATTGACAATTGTTCAGTGCTCCAATATATCTAGATCCTTTTGCAAGACCTCTTGTCCCTCGGAAGAGTCAACATGGCTTGGTGTCATCAGCAAACTTGCTAATGGTTCATTCAACTCCTTCATCCAGATCATTGATAAAAGTGCTAAGCAGAACTGGCCTTAGAACTGAACCCCAAGGAATGCTACAGATGACTGGTCGCCAGCCAGATGTAGCCTCATTTGAGCCCTGCCCTTCAGCCATTTCTTCATACAGCGCATTGTGTACCTGCTTATTCCACAGTAGGATAGCTTGTCCAGAAGGATGCTGTGAGGGACAGTATTAGTAGCCTTACTGAAATCCAGAAAATCAATGTCTGCTGCCTTCCACTGGGCATGTGACCTTATTGCTGAAGTATATCAAGTTATCTAGATGGGACTCTCTCTTTGTGAACCCATGTTCACTGTGCCTGATAATGCATTGTTCTTTAAATGCCTTTCTGTAGTACCCAGGATGATTTTCTCCATAATTTTTGCCGGTATTGTGGTTAAACTAACAGGCATGTAGTTTCCTGCATCTTCCCTCACACTCTTCTTGTAAATTGGCTAGCTTACAGGGGTTAGGAAGACTCCCCAGATTCCCAAAGCCTTTGGTAGATGATTGAGTGGGAATCCACTATTCCCTTCAGTGGTCTCGGATGAATTCCATCAGGCCTTGTGGACTTTTGGACATTCAGCGGATACAGATAGTCTCTTAAAATTTTAGTGCCCACAAATGGAATGTCACTTTTTTTGCATTTGTTGTCCTCTGACTCAGGGAACTGGGCAGTCCAGGGTCTCTCAATATTATTAAAGACTGAGGCGAAAAAAAGTATTGAATGCCTCTGATTTTTCTTCATCATTGTTAGTCAAGTGACTATCTTGAAGCAGTGTTGGGACAATGTTTTATTTAGACCTTCTCTTACTGTTGATGTACTTTAAAAAAGCCATTCTTGCTGTCTGTCACAACACTGTCTATTTTCAACTCTAACTGAGATTTGGCCTTTCATGTCTTCTCCTTACATATATGAACTGCAGCTCTATAATCTTCCTGTGATGCTTGACCATTCTTCCAGAGATCATAAAATTTCTTTTTCCTTTTGAGCTCTGCAAGGAGTTCCCTGTTTCAGCCTTCTGCCCCACTTGGTTGACTTCCAGCATGCTGGAATTGCCTGTTCCTGTGCTTCTAAAGGCAGTTTTTAAAAACTGAAGAGCACTCATGGACATCTCATCACTCAAAAGCTGATTCCCAGGGGACACTGCTAAGTAACTCCCTGAATATCTTAGTTTGCTTTCTTGAAATCCAGGGTAGAAACTCTGCTGTCCTTTTTTCTCATATCACTGAAAACTTTAAACTCAACCATTTTGTGATCACTGTTGCTGAGACAGCCACCTACCATTACATCTCCCGTGAGTCCTTCTCTATTCACAAGTAGCAAGTCTAGGAGGGCACCTTTCCTAGTTTGCTCACTGAGTACTTGTGACAATAAGTTTTCTTCCCTAAACTTCAGCAACTTCCCAGACTTGCTTGCCACGCCGTGATGATATTCCCAGTTGATGTATGAGAAGTTGAAATCTCCCATAAGTACAGGCCTTAACTATTCTGTAAAGATAGTTGAGAGGGTAAGGTGAAGTTTCTCTTACAGCTTTATTCAGTAACTTACTTTCATCTGTCCCTGTCCCTCCTTTGTGCTTTCCTCCTGGCATAGAACAGATCTTGAACCTGACCCCACAGTGGCCATGCTGAGTTGCCTTGTGTGCATCACAGGTGGCAGACCACAACTCAAACTGTAATAAAGTTGTGTAGAAGAGATGTCTGCTTTAATGTTTTCTCCAAAGAACAATGTCTTGTTTGTCTGTCTCATTTGTGTTGTGTGTCTTGTCTCTGGAGATAAGAGATGGGGAAATAGGATGGAAGAAATTGTGACTCTGATTTTAAGATTCTCAGTGCCATGTGACAGGTTTGCATGAATTGTGTTTTTTGTCACTACGTTTTTTACTTGCAAGCTTCAGCAGCTCTTCTTTACAGGGTCATACTTTGTCCTGTCTGGAGTGCTGTGCTGCACGCTCCTTCAGCAGGTTCAAATTTTATCATAGACATGACAAGGGGAAGAAGAAAGTCTGTCCTGTATTTTTGTTGCAGTTGAACACTGAATTCATTTTTGGTTTTGTGATTTCTTCTTTCTTTTCTCTCCCTCGTACCCATTATAGTGGGATGAGGTAAGTGTCCTGGATGACAAGAAGCGCCTGATCCGAACCTTTGAAGTCTGCAACGTCGCTGAACCGGGTCAGAATAACTGGTTGCGGACTCACTTCATAGAGCGACGTGGAGCCCACCGAGTCCATGTCCGCCTCCGTTTCTCAGTGAGAGACTGTGCCAGCATGCGCACCGTAGCCTCGTCTTGCAAGGAGACTTTCACACTCTACTACCACCAGTCAGAGGCTGACATAGCCTCTCAGGAACTGCCAGAGTGGCGTGAGGGCCCCTGGACCAAAGTGGATACTATTGCGGCTGATGAAAGCTTTTCCCAGGTGGACAGCACTGGGAAGGTGGTGAAGATGAATGTCAAAGTACGTAGCTTTGGGCCACTCACCAAGCATGGCTTCTATCTGGCCTTCCAGGACTCAGGAGCCTGCATGTCTTTGGTGGCAGTCCAAGTCTTTTTCTATAAGTGCCCAGCTATGGTGAAAGGATTTGCCTCCTTTCCTGAAACTTTTGCTGGAGGGGAGAGGACCTCACTGGTGGAGTCACCAGGGACATGTGTACCAAACGCTGAAGAGACAAGCATGACTGGGTCATCAGGTGTTCGGTTGCACTGTAATGGAGAAGGGGAGTGGATGGTGGCCATTGGACGATGTACCTGCAAGGCTGGCTACCAGCCAGTTGATGATGAACGAGCCTGCCAAGGTGAGAGTGTCCCTTTTTCCTTACCCTTTAAGCAGCCACTTCTTTGTTGATTCTCCGTACTGGTAGTATTTGGCATTTACCGAAAGTTCACAGTGATAGGAGGTAATTTATCACAGACAATGGTTACTAGCAACCTCTTCTGACACTATTAGCAACTCAGACTGGATTTGGAGCAACCACTTCTTGGTGCTAAGAACATGGTTGGGAACTCCACTCAGGCCTTAGTTCAAGCTGCCACCAGATGCAGCCTATTAGGCTACATAGACAGAATTGACAGGACTTGTAATTGACTAGATCTGACAGTTTCACTTTACCAAGAGGCGACATGGAGCAGAGCTGAGACCAGAACTAATGCACTCAACCTTCCTAACTAGTTTGAACCCTTTTTCTAGTGCTCTTGGAACTAGTGATTAAGATTTAAATAAAACGGGAAATGGCAGCAGCTTGGTTATGGGATAGGGAACATGCAGCAGGGGTCTATGAGCCTGGCTCAGTAAGAATAAACAGTTGTAATGGTATTATCATTACCTCTAGTGTGCTTTCTGCCCCAGGGCCAATGGTAATTTCTGTGAAATTCTTATAGGAGGCATTAGAATACATTACATATCACCCAGTAATGGTATTGGGCCAAAATCTGTCCAAGTCTGAACACCCAGTCAAATGTCATGACTGTTCCTGTCTCAAGCTTAAAACAGTTTGTTAGACCAAACTGCTTATGTTGGCTATATAATTTGGTGTGTAGTGTTCTTCCTTGGTTTTAATATGTGTCTACTCGAGATCTCTCAGCAATGTAAGGTGTTGTTGCACCACACTTAGTACTCTAAAACATTAAATGTATTGTGGGACACAGTTTTGGCTGCAGACACAATTTTAAATTTGGATTGTAATTTATTCAAATAAGAGTTGAACTGGGACATTGAGGGCACAACTATTGTGGTTAACATTAATGGCAAATGCATTAGGTAGTTAAGGGTTGTCAATATGTTACCTTAAATTCCTGTTTCATGGAGTGACTGGGGTCATGCAAAATAGCTTTTTGAAAATACGGTTCATTGTGCAGGAGACTTAGAAATAAATTAAAATTGATACATACTTTTTATTTGTTTAAGCTTTGAAAATGATTAAAATGTCTGTACCTCTTTATCCTGCCTACCCTGAAACAAATGAAACTGCATTGATATAGAGATGGTCCTGAGATAGAAAGCCCTGAAGGACATAGAGGAGCTGTATACAGCACTAGTTTTGTTGTCTGCATCAGTAGCATGACTAGTTCACAATCCAGGAAAACAGCCAGTCAATAATGTAGTGTCAGATATTTCTTGGGTGCTTAATGCTACTATGGAAATTAGGCTTGGCAAATAAAAATAGGGAATTTTTAAAAAAATCGATTTTCCCTTTTTTGTAGTGTTCAATGAAAGCTGGTAACTCCTTTGCAACCCCACTATGACAGAAGCTGGAGATAGATGAAAATGGTAAATGTTTTAAGGAATAACTGAAATAATGACAGTGCATCAAACTACAAAACACTGTTTTGTAGTTTGCTTCCTGAGATTCCACAAGCAGCATGGAACAGCCAAAGAGAACCAAATAATGAACCTTAATGTTAGAAAGTATTTTTTTCTCCTCATGTTTCTCATAAACTCCTCTGGCTTGATCACCATTCAGGATCTCTTCTGCTAACAATGTTTCTGTCCTGTCTGAATGGAGACACATCCAGCTTGTGCAGTTTGTGCCTTGCATGGTGTTTCTTTCTGTGGAGTCCTTTCCAGGACTTCTCTGTGAGTTATCCCTTCCTAAGAACATAAGTACACTGTGATAGAGTTACTAAAATCATCTAGATGGCATATAGTAACAAAAGCAATAGGCCAAGGGCAGATTTCTACTGATGATCCGGCAGAGTTCCTCTTAATAAGACTGAAGAATGAACCAAGGACAGGAAGGAGAAGCAAATTTCCTTCTTACACTTTAGTAGAAGAATGTGTGGGCATCGCCTTCCCCCTCACCATATGGAAGGCTGTGGAGTTCTTCCTGGACCAGCTGTTACCTCTTTATTTATAACAAAGAATCTGACAAGAGCCATTCTGAGCAGATAGATAGCAAGCCCTTTTTTTTTCCTGCCCCCTATCATGAGTTATGATATTTTCTTTCATTAGTTTCGTAAGACTGCCTGCTGTTTCTTACTATATGGCCAACTTATCTAGTTAAATAGAAGAGTGAAATATCCTTTAGTAAGCCCTTTATGTGATGGGGAACGTGGTGTGTTTGGGATTCACTTTTGACTTTTCCAAGTAAAGTATCTTATGCTGAACAGCCAGAAAGGAGAATGGCAGTTTACAGAGGAACAGTGAAGTTTAGGACCACGGCTCCTTTTTCTTTCTGTAGATGTATATGCACAGAGGGCCCTGCCTTGCAAGGTTTCCTGCAACTCAAAGTGTTTTTCCACATAGAAGGCCGGAAATGGAAAGTTCTGGGTGATCACGTTATCCTAGGCTACTGATTCCCAAAATTCTGGACTGCTTGGCTGTTCTCCCAGGTCTTCTCTCAGATCAACAGATTCATTACTGAAAACAGTTGTTCCCAGATTCCATCCCTACAAACCATTTTACAATACAATGTGTGGTTTGGGATTCACTGCCCACTGCTTATCATCGCCTTTCTTGCTAAAAGTCATATGGGATTTCAGTTACCAGATGCTTTTGAGGATAGTACTTAGAATTCATGACTGAGACATTTAAAAAAATATTTCAAAAATGGCAATATGGAGAAAAAAGAGCAGAGAAATGACTACTTGATAAAGTGCTAAGCAGACTTCCAAATGAAGAAGTGAACTCTTAGCCTGGAAAATCATTGAAATAGAACTATTGATTTAATAATACAGTTTATCTTTTTTTTCCTTTCAAGTCCAAATGTAAATAAATTCCAAGTTACTTCTGCCAATCAAGTTCCATTACTGTTTTTCTACTCAGTCCCACAGCAGTATCCTGTATGTTGTTTGTCCCACATTGCTGAAAGTGTGCCATTACTGTATCATTATACACCTACACCTGCAGTTACCGTCCAGCTACCCACCAGCTATTTCTATAACTCAGATGACTGACTCTTCTCTCTTTATCCAGCTTTGATGTCTGAGGAAGATCATAGAACTATAGGAGGAAGGCATAGACAGAACCATATTTAGAAAGGGATAGAGCAGAGCGACCTATTTTGATGATGAGTTTGGGGGCAGGTCTTTGCATCCTTGTTAAAGTCCCCTTGTTGGACTTGGACTGCTGATCCCCTTGTTGGGTATCATGGTGTTGGGTTTATGTGGCAAGGTTCTGGTAGTGGAGAGTCTGACAGGGTGGCCTCTGTGGTAAAATGGCAGGGGTTATCCCGTGCCAGACGTAGCTTTTTCCAGACAGCTCAGCCGCGAAACCACCACAGGACAGAGCTGAGCCCATTAGCCATGTGTGGCACCTCTGTACAAACATATTTAAGAAAGGGCAGAAAACACAGAGAAAGGGAACAAAAACAGGAAGAAATAGCAGAGGGAACACAAAGGTCAGAGGAGAACAGGAGGTACTCCAGGAACTGGAATGGATACTTTCTATAGCCTGTGGATGATCCCATGCCAGAGCAGGTGGATATTTCCTGAAGGAACTGTGGCTCGTGGAAAGCCCACACTGGGCTAGGGAAAAAGTGAGAGGGAAGGAGTGTCAGAGAGAAATTGCACACCCAGTATCCTCCTCTGTCATGCTTTGGTGGAGTAGAAGTCTTTGAAGTGTAAAGAGTTGAGTTGAGCTTGGGAGAGGGGGGAGAAAAGGTGTTGTTTTAATGTTTGGTTTTACTTTCTCATTATCCAAATATATTTTAATCAGCAAGAAGTTAAATTAATTTTCCCCAAGCCAAATCTGTTTTGCCTGTGATAGTAATTGGCAAGCAATCTCCCTGTCTTTATCTCTACCCACATGCTTTCTCTTCCTATTTTCTCCAGGTATCTTGCTGAGGAAGGGGAGCAAGGGAGTGACTGGTGGGCATTTGGCTGTTTACCAAGCTTAACCCACCACAAAACTACTTCTCTCTTCTTTCTCTAAATGTTTCTGAGAGTATGAAGGGAGAAAAAGGTCTACCTGTCTTCTTTAGTAGCTGTAATTAGCTCTTCTGTAGCATGCAAGAGTGTGCAAAGAAGTCAGATGGACAAGAGTATTCTATAAAATTGCCCATGTCCAGTGAGCATATATAGTCCCTTCTGGTAGCAGAAGGTATCATTTCTGTATTACTGATAACTACAGAAGCTAGTAACTGTGCACACAGTTGAGGGTTGTTTGAGGGCTCATTTTGGAAGAATATTGCATGATTATTTTTGCGTTATTAAAAGATGCCCTTTCTCACCAGCCTGGATAAACTTTTTTTACTGTGCAAAGCTAAGAAAATGTGAAGATTTATGTTAAATCGTAAGCTTAAGTAGTCTGCTAAAAATACACATATACGAAAAAGCACAATAAGCTCTTCTCAAATTTTAATCACTTAAAGTTGCTCCCTTTAAAGCCATAGAATAATTTACATTTACCTGTAGAAGTCATCTGCTCCAACCCTATGCTCAAAGCAGGACCTAATTGGGTTAGGTCACTCAAGGTCTCTTCTAGTTTAGTTTTTATTATTCCTAAAGATGAAGATTCCACAATGTCCATGGGCAACTGTTCCAATATTTGACAACATCCGTGGTGAAATTTCTTTTTCCTGCATAGAAGAAGATTGTAATAAGAGATCATTAAAATTTGTGTCTATTGTCTCATGTTCTGACACCTAGTGCCTACAATTTCTTCATATCCTCCCATTAGGTGGCCAATGCCGTCTGTAAGTTTCCCCCCCTCTAGCCTTCTCTTCTTTAAAATGAACAAACTTAGTATCTTAGCCTCTCCTGAGTAAGAGCTTTAACTTCAAGGTAAACTCACAGTTGATGATAATGTTTGTGCTAGAT
The DNA here is from genome assembly GCA_013400375.1 of Thinocorus orbignyianus. Classification (NCBI taxonomy): domain Eukaryota; kingdom Metazoa; phylum Chordata; class Aves; order Ciconiiformes; family Thinocoridae; genus Thinocorus; species Thinocorus orbignyianus. The sequence goes on along the minus strand of VXBW01007457.1, from coordinate 19,874 downwards.
TACCTCCCCCCTCCCCTGTCCCCCCCGACTTGCTCCTTTCATCAGCTTCTCTGGCCTTATTGTGCTACATGCACATACGTTTTGGTAATTTTCAAGTAGTTTGCTATTTTTCCTATATTCAGTGGTTGCTCTACTCATATTTTGTCCTCTCCATGCCCAAATCTTTCCTCTTTTCTTTTGCCTTTTTTTCTTCATATAGTCTGGCAGTCTTCCCAACATATAACTAGCTAGTAATTTCTGCAGCTCCACCTCTTTTACCTAAAAATCACTTACTCAACTGATTTCTTATCAACACAACAGCAGGAAACAGTTCTTAGTAACTTCATTTATTTTGTCTTAATTGGTTTGATGCTCTCTTCTTCCATTTAGAAAAACCCGAAACCCACACTCTTCTCTCCCTATATTTCTTTCATTTTCCACTGTCTCTTCCCCACCTAAACAGTTGTAGAAACTATGAAACTCAACCTAGCGCCTATTGCTTCACCATGCCTTGCTTCTAACTCTGTTCTCACCTTATTCAGAAGATGCAAGATACGCAGTAACAGTCACTCCAGTAGGAAATTACTTCCTATCAGCATAAGTTAGTCACAAGCTTGTATACGGGGGAAACACCCCCAGTGTTTTATCAAAAAAGTTACTTAGATTTTTTTCTTTTGTAGTGTGTCTTCTACTCATGCCACCTTCCTAGCATTATAAGACACCTGGAAGCAGAACTTCCATATAAGAAATAGATCACTTGTCTTAGTCAAGAAGAGAGCAACTTTGTGCTCTTCCAAATGACTTACTATATCCCAGCTTGGTTCCAAATCATGTATTGATTGGAATATAAAAAAGTACAAAAAGTACAAAAAGTCTGTGTCCCCTGTATTGCATTCCCTAAGAACACAACTGGAGTTACAGAAAGCTCTGTTGAAGTTTCCGACTGCCCTTCTTGGTCCTTCTTCCTTTGGTGTATTTTGTTTGGCTCCCGGAATATTTCCTCTCTGCTCTTATTGTCCAAGTGAGCTTTTCAGTACCTCTTTCTCTCTTCTAACTTCTGTGGTTCCTGGTCTGTCTCCTCACCATTTTCATTTTCTTCACACAGACCTCCTCCCCCATGATTCTGGCACTTTTTCTGCTGGTTTTGATATTTGTTATTGTTAGAAGTCTGTCAGAAACTGTTCCTCTGGCCTCCCGGGTGGAACTTGTCTCCAGTGAGCAGTCAGGCAAATGCAGGCAACTCAGGGGTGAGTGTTGTAGGGGGGAGCTGAGGGAAATTGGGTCAGTGTCTCTGAGATGAGCTGTGCCCAGCTGAACTGTTGTGGCATTCTGACACTGCGCCAAGATATGAAAAATGACTGAGACAAGCTGAGAGAAAAGCGCTTGCGCACTCCAAACTCTGCCTTCTCCTTTCATAGTAACCTTGACTTGATGGGAAGTGGCAGCTTGCTCTGGCCCCTGAGGTGCTAGCTCTGCAACCCTCTGTCCTTGCATTGGATATTGTGAATCAATGTTGTGATTTTCTGTGTTTTCTTGGAAAGTACTGGTGCCTGGGGGATGATGAAGTTGTACTCTTCCCAGTGACAAGGCCTGTGGCTTGACTGGTGGAGTTTTGTGTGAAGTTGTTCTGCAGGTGTACAGTAGAGGTGTTTCAGGAGAAGCTGCTCTTGTTAGGCTTTCCCTGAGATGGTCCTGAAATTGTAATGTTCCCTAAGCAAAGCATGCTAGTCCTGGTGCTGGTGGGCTTGCTTCAGCTTGGGTTGTTGTCTCCAGTGAGCACAGTAGTCATCTACAGAGATTGTAGGACCACAGCAAGTGCACATGATGCCATGATCTGCAGTAAGAAGGGAATGTAGGGTATGTGAAAACTGAAAAATCTCATGGTGTGAAGAGAGGGATCCTTCAGAAACAAACGAGAGAAGGATTCTGCCTGTGTGGAAGGACAGCCCTAGGTTCACTGTAACTGCTGAAATAGAAGGAAGTGGCTTTTGCCTATTTAGATTGCCAGGAGATTTTTTTTCTCTCTCCTCTGGACTTGACCTTTGATATACTATTTATAGAGTGACTCAACTGAGGCAATGCCAGGAAAAGTTTCATGTCATGGGAACAGTTATTGTTGCCATCTGTGGGCTAAAGTCCTGAGTACAATGAGCTAGCAATTTTGGAAAGGGATAAAGGTGCTCGTGAATGTACACAGCTCCCCGGCTGGATGCAGAGTCAGGGGTCAGGATTTAAATGAAAGCTGAACGTGTGTGATAGCTGCAATCCCTGCCCATGGAGGTCATTCTTTAGCTGCATGGAGACCAGTTAGTGTGTGCTGTAGACAGTCTAGCCTTACTGGCCAAAATTGCAAATGTAAAATGTAAGAAACTACGAGTATTAGGTCATAGTTGTGGGGGTTTTTTGGTTTTTTTTTTTGGTCTTTTTTCCCCAGCTCTGTTTTCATTAGGAAGGTGGACAAGATGTGAATCATGTTTAATCACTGCAAATCAGCTTTGATTGCAGTATGCTGTATGATTTCACTTTGCTGTTTTTCTGCTGGAAGTAGACATACCCAGGGGCAGAATGAGAGTTTCAAATCATGATCCTTTCTCAGTATCTGCCATTCCTTCTGGAAATACCAGCGTGACATTATAGGTTTCTGTAGTCATTCACTTTTTTCACTAGAAAATACAAAAATAATCACTGTAAAGAGACATTTCCTCCTAAGTTGCTCCAGATTCCACTTCATGGTTCTTCAGCTGCCATTTCTGTCATGTCAGTTGAACTGGGCAGGTAAGTATCTTCCATATTAGTTTTTTTATACACTTCTCTCTGTCTTTAATTCTGTTCGCAGTTTCCTTCCTCAGAGGGAACCTGCCAATCCTATTCCCTTTTCATTCTGAACATCTGAAATGAGACATAGCCTAAAGTCAAGAACTTTCTTCATTGTTCCCTGTCCACCCACAATCACGTATGTGGTGAAAGGTCTGGCAGTAGGGCAGCCAAACCCACAGATATCTATCCGCAAGTTTTAATCTGCATATAATTAAGGGAAATCACAGAATAGATGAACTTGTAAGAGACTCTGGATGACATCTTCTCCAACCCTCTCTGCTCAAGCAGGGTCACCTTGAACAAGTTTCTCATGACCACATCCAGAACTCTTTTGAGTATCTCCAAGGAGGGAGACTACACAAGCCCTCTGGGTAGTCTGCCCCAGTACTTGATCACCCTCATGGCAAAAGTTGTTTCCTTGTGTTCAGAGGGAATCTCCTGTGTTTTAGTTTGTGCCCATTGCTCTTGAACCTGTCACTGGACACCACTGAAAAGAGCCTGTGTTGGTCCTTTTTGCATCCTCCTTTCAGGTATTTGTGTGCATTCATGAGAAACCTGGAGGCGTTTCTTTTCCAGGCTGAATGTCCCAGCTGTCTCAGCCTCTCCTCCTATGACAGATGCTCCAGTCCCTTAATCATTGTTGTGGCCATTTGCTGGATTCTCTCCAATATGTCCATGTCTCTCTTGTACTGGGGAACTCAAGACAGGACTCCAAGTGTGGCCTCATAAGGGCTGAGTAGAGGGGAAGGGTCACCTCCTTCAACCTGCTGCCAATGTTCTTCCTAATGCCACCCAGGATAGTGTTATCTGCGTTTGCAGCAAGGGCATGTTTCTGGCTCGTGGTTCAGCTTGGTGTCTACCAGGACCCCCCAGAATGCTTTCTGCAAGGCTGCTTTCCAGGTGGTCAGCCCCCAGCATATACAGACTGGTTCATGGGATTATTTCTCTTGAGGTGCAGGACTATGCAGTTCCCATAATGAACTTCATGAGGTTTCCTGTCAGCCCATTTCTCCAGTCTATCAAAGCCCTCTGGATGGCAACACAACCTACTGGTGTTTCAGTCACTCTGTCCCATCATTGGTGGCATTAGTGAAAACATTCAACAGTGTTGGAGACCTGGAGTACAGTGCTAGGTGCTGGCCTCCATCTAGACTTGAATTCACTGGTCACCACCCTCATGTCTCAGTCGTTCAGGCAGTTAACCTCCCCATCTGCTCATCAGGCCCATACTTCATCAGGTTATCTGTGAGTGTATTATGGGAGCCAGTACTTGACTATGTTATCCATAGGGATATTCTTGTTCCACGTGTTTGTCAGTGACCTGGATGAGGGTACAGAGTGTACCCTCAGCAAGTTTGCTGAGGATACAAAACTGGGAGGAGTGACTGATACACCAACGGGTTGTGCTTCCATCCAGAGGCACCTTGACAAGGTGGAGAAATGGGCCGATGGGAACCTCCTGTGGTTCAGCAAAGGCAAGTGTAGAGTTCTGTGCGTGAAGCGGAATAACCCTATGTAGCAGTAGAGGTTAGGGGTTGGCCTGCTGGAAGGCAGGTCTTCAGGGAAGGATGTGGGAGACCTGGTGGACACCAAGTTCCCCATGAGTCAGGAGTGTGCCCTTGTGGCCAAGAAGGCCAATGGTTCTTTCAGGTGCATTGAGAAGAGTGTGGCCAGCAAGCCGAGGGAAGTTATCCTCCCTATCTACTCATCTCTAGTGATGCCAGATCTGGAGTACTGTTTCCAATTCTAGTCTCCCCAGTTCAAGAAAGACAAGGAACTACTGGAGAGAGTCCAGTGGAGGGCTAGGAAGATGATCAGGGGACTAGATCATCTCTAGTGTGAGGAAAGGCTGAGAGACTTGGGTCTCTTTAGCCTGGATTAGAGAAGACAGCAAGGGGATCTTACCAGTGCTTATAAATATCTAAAGGGCAGATGTTGAGAAGATGGGACCAGACTCTTCAGTGGTGTTCAGCAACAAGACAAGGGGCAATGGGCACAAAGTGGAACCTAGGAAGTTCTATCTGAACTTGAGGAAAAGCTTCTTTACTTTGAGAGTATCAGAGCAATGGAAGAGGCAGCCCAGCAAGGTTGTAGAGTTCTTTGGAGATATTCAAAACCTGCCTGGGTGTAATCCTGTCCAACCTGCTCTAGGTGAATGTGATTTAGCAGGGGGCTTGGACTACATCTTCTGCAGAGGTCCCTTACAATCCCTACCATTTGGTGAATCTGTGATTCTGGGAGAGAGTGTTGAAAACCGTATTGAAGTTGAGATAGTCAATATCCACTGCTCGTCTACCTAACTAGTAATTTCATTGTAGAAGGTTGATCAAGCTTGAATTTCCCTTTGAAAATCCATGCTGACTACTCACAATTCTTTTCTTTCATGTGTCTGGAAAAGGCTTCCACTATTAGTTGTTCCATCATTTTCTCAGGCATCAAGGTGGGATCAAGATGAAGCTGAGCTGCCTGCTTTTCTCTGGGTCTTCCTTTTTGCCTTTCTTGAAGACAGGAGCGGCATTTGCTTTCCTCTAGTCCACAGCCACCTCTCATAGGCACCATGATCATTCAAAGATTATCAAGAGTAGCTGCAAAAGGACATGACTGTGTTCCTTCCAGGCTATTTGTCTCTGCTTCCACCTTCTGTGTCCTTCCCTTTCTGGTTTCAGTCTAGCTAGGAGTCCCCTTGTTCACACATGCAGGCCTACTGGCATTTTTTGCCTGAATTCCTGCTTGTAGGTATAGGCCACTTTTGCACCTGGAGGAGCTAAGCCTTGCACATTATCTAGCTTTTCTGGGGCTGCTCTTCCCTCAGGGCATTATCCCATGGGACTCCTAGAAGCAGATCACCTAAGGGGTTGAATCTGCTCTCCTGAAGTCTAGTGATCTGAGCTTGATTCTTGCTCTGATCACTCCTCCCAAGATCTTAAACTCCACCATCTCATAGTCACCATAGCCAAGGCTGCCTTCTTGTTTGTGAGCATGAGGTCCACAGGACACCTCCCCTTATTGTCTCCTCTAGTGCTTGGATCGCAGTGGTGACTGATGCTTTCTAGGAACGGCCTGGTTTGCTTATGCCCTGCTGTGTTGCTTCTCCAGTAGATCCAGCAGGATCCCCTTGAGGATCAGTGCCTCTCAACTTGAGGCTACTTCCATGTCTTGACTCCATTTAGTTTTTCTCATCCATGTAAGCATTTAAGTGCATCTGGGACAGACTGGTGTAGCCATGATGTCTATTGAGGGCTAGTAGATAGGATATAGGAAGAGCAGGAGACCCATTACCTACTGTAACGCCACCTGGATGACAGAGAGAATGGTTGCTAGTGGCCTCTCAAATATATGGGCAGCTGAATTGCTCTTTGGCTCTTTGCTTTATAGTGAGCCTTATTGGTCATCAGGTTCCACTGTCTGTATTGACTGGGGATGGGATTCAGCTGCCTAGCAAGTGTATCTGCACGGAATATGGTTACGTGTCATATGCCAGGGATGTTCTTGTTGTCCTGAGAGTGGCTCTTGGCTGTGCTCTGCATAGCTGGGAATCACTATGTAATTTTATACTAGTCTGCTGTCTTCATTTTTTTTCTTATGGAGAGTCGTCTTTGCTCCCTTCTCTGTGATGTGGTAATAGCATTTTTGGGTTTTTTTTTTTGCATAGAAAACCTTTTAACCATCACAGTTGGTGTTTTTTTGTTTTACTTGAGTAATATTCTAAAAGTTGTACATCTTACTGGAGACTTTAACTTACTGTTTGTACCTGTCTTTCAACTGTTTCTTTGCATCGCTGAAGAGGACCATGATAACCAAAGTGACAGACATTCCACATCTTCTCCCAAAAGGGAAGGAACATGTGAGGACAGAGACATATTGCTGAAATTTGTTTTGTTGCTGAAACAGCTGCAGTGGAATTTTATTTGTGCATTTTACTCAGCTGTAGTGGAGTCTTTATAAATGAGCCTAGGTGACTGTTTCACACGTTGCTTATACATAAGGGCATATTGGACCTGGAGACACTGGGAGGGGGAGATGGTTCACATTTAATCTGATGCTTTGCTCTCAATGGCAACTGTATCACAAAATCACTTCAGAAATGGGCCAAGTTCCTTGTTAAATATAGTTAGGCTTTTTCGCTTGTTTGTTTGCTGCTAGTAATGCAAGTTTTTCTCAGAAGCCTTCTGCCTCTGGTGGAAGCATTCTCCTAATTTAAACCTGTAATTTACTGTGAAGTCACCTGTTTTCAGGCTGCATTACTTTTCAGCATAAATAAACTGTTCTTCATTCGCTGACTTTTACAGTTCTGGGATTATGTTCAAGAATTGATTCTGCCTCAAAAAGTAAGAGAGAATAGATAGCAAGAAGCCACCAGCATGAAAAGCACAACACACTGGGCAGTGCTAGAGGAGACACCAGCCTTTGCACATGGTGCAAGCATATAATGGCAAACACGATGCATGGATGAAGAAATTAGATTTTGTGAGGCAAATAAGAAAGAATATCTGGAAGTATTTGATCTCCAGTATTTGTTGCGAGTGCCTTTTCTAAACTATTGTCTTTATAGTACTGTATTATATCTGTAGTATGAGTAGATAACATTGTTATCTTTTGGCAGACACCCTGTCCCTTGACAATGGTTTGTATTCTTGCTGTGTTGGTTAGTTGGTTGTTTTTTATAAGCAGTTGTTGAGTGCTTCTAGTCACTTGGAGCATTAATGAGCTCTTGCATGGCTTTTAAGCTATAGACTTAACTCTGCCTTATATAAACTGCCTTTGTTTACCGAGGTGGTAGTGCCACTGACTTGTTAATTCCATTATGTAAAACTTAAAACATTGCACTTTTTCTTAATACCTTTGTCTAACTCATCAACAGTGTGCCACCCCTGCAGACCCTCACCCTTGCACCCCCAGACTCAACAGCAAGTTGCTGGTGGACTTCAAAGCACTATGTAAAAATAAATGTTTGCTTATCTTTAACACAACCATGTTTACTTTAAAATCAATTTTATTTACTTAATACTAGACAAATTCTTCTCCTTTATTCACATCTCTGTCTAGCTTTCTGTATGATTTGCAGTTGGGCTAGAGATTAATCTACCTGAATTCTTTTAACACTACCCTTCTAAGGTAAACATTTTCTTGCACTGCAGTGGTAAAGTCTATATCCTGTACAGATAACCTTTGAGCATCACATAGACTGCAGGCGTTATTATCTGTTCATTTTTACTAATGTGACTAGTAGCAAAGTCATTGTCCTTGACTTGATGTCAGGCTCTAGCACTGAATGATGAGAAAGGACCGTTCTCCAGGGTGTACCTTGACAAGTGGAATGAATGTGCCATTAGTTCTAAACTGTGACAAAAGCTTGGGAAGGGGGTTGATACAAGAAAAAAGGGATGAAATGAAATAACTTGTAAGAAAATAAAGATGTTCACATTCAGTTCAGCATTCTCAAATTTGAAATAACTAAAGGAAGATCCCTGAAAGTGGTAAATTTTGGCTGAGTGACTATACAGTCAGTTGGATGAGAACCTCCCATTCATATCCTTCATAGTTTCAGTACAGGTGCATTTGCCAAGAAATGTTAAAATTATATTCTACATCTGTGGCTGTTAGCAGAGCTTTAAACTGCATGAAAGAGACACCATTCATAAAATGGACAAAATCTTCCTTTTTTTTTTATCCATAGGAATATAGGGACAGATCATTCCATGTGAGAATAATTTTATTTTCTGCTGGATAAAGATCTGAAGGCAAAAGCAGTTGCTCTTTTCTTACTGTCATCCATCATATGCGAAATTACAATCTCTTCCTCCTCCTTCCTTTCCATATGGCAATGTATCGCACACTGAATGTTGTCATTTTCTGAGAGCTGGGGAGAACTGGTGTTCTCTTATCTAATAGCTATCGTTCAGAGTTATTGAAGTCCCTTTTATGGTCTGATCTGTTCCAGGACTTGCCGTTCTTATCACAGTACATGTAGAGGTTACTCTGCAGCTAAGAAGGCCTCTGACAGAGAAATATAACAGGCATAAAGCTGATGGGACTTCACAGATATTACTGGCTGTTATGTCTGGACTGTGGCTGTAACCTTTTCACCTTTGTTAAGGTTTACATACCTGCAGCCCCACACTATACATCAAAAAATCTACAATGGGCTTTGAGAACCCAAAAGAAAAGGAATTGAACACAGGTGGAAAGAAGGTTAGATAAGCAACCTGCTGTTTTTCTGAAGCTGTTTATTTGTTAAGAAAGGTCTGTCAGTGGCCATTCAGCATCCAGACACATTTCCAACTAATTATTACTGGAGATGAAAGCCTGCAAGTCCGCTAAGTAATAAACAGATGGGCTAATTCTGCATCTTCTGGTGTGGTATTCCTTGTTGGAGCATTCATTAGATACTCTTAATTTCATCTTAACACCTGTATGCAGTATTCTTCTCTTATACATTCTTTGTTTTTTATGTATTTTTTTGCTATCCACAATCCTTTGAAATATTCTGCTTATGGTAATCAGTAGGACAGTTCTTCTCTTGAGTGTGTCCCTTGTGTCTTTTGACATCAAACACTCATTTGGGGTCTATCTGAAAGTTTCCCATTCCCTGTAAATGGTCTTTATTTATTTTGAAGTTAGCTAACCAAATGTCAGTCCACAAATGAACTTTCACCTAAGCTTTTTTAGTCCATAAAATCGAGCTGTATCTATTTATATAGAAAATCAGCTTTAGAAAACTTACAGAAAAAATTGTAGAAGCTTTATCCTAGCACTTCGATGTGAGATCCAAGCACCTTCTGTTAGGTAATTCAACATAGCATCTTTGCCAAACCTAGAATGTGCCATATTCCCATTTTGTTAATAAGGGTTTTGCTGGGTTTTGTTTTTTGTGGTTTTTTTTTTTTTTTTCTTCCATTTTCTCTCACTGTGGGTTGGATTTCCATCCTTGTCTCAGCTTTTTGCATAGGCATGTTCCTGTCCATTTGCAGATTAAATTTTACTAAATTAAGAGGCTTTTATCCATTATTGGGAGATTTCCAGACCTACGGGAAAACAATAGGACTGCCAATCTGAGTGCCTGTTTCTGATTTTGATGCAAAATCAGCAATGGTAGCTTATATTACTTTAAGCAATGAAACTGTTGAAGGCAGCATGAAAAATCTATTTGTGTGGTTGTGTTGGGTGGGGAGAAGGAGGTGTGGGTGATACCTGTAACTGTTATGGCTATTTCCAGACAGATCACATCACTATGCTCTTTGGCTTCTCCAATGCTAAAGCTCTTTGAATGAGTCATGAGAAGACAGTTATTTCAGATGGCCAAAGCTATCACTGGACTCATTTGCTTTCATCTGCTAGCATAAGTGTAGAATAAAATAAACTATTTTGAAATTGCAACTTTAACAATATATGCTCCATAAAGCAATGGAAACAATAGTAGCTACTTTATGTAGTAACTTCTCTGTAGAGCAGCACCACAAGTTAAATATAAATAATATTGTATTGTTTCTGGAACCTAAATTAATGAGTTTCCTGCTTTTGCTTTTCTCATTTTCCTCTTTCTAGCCTGTCCCCTTGGTTTCTTCAGAGCATCTGTGGGAGATGAGCCCTGCCATCCATGCCCTGCCCACAGCCATGCTCCACTGCCAGGTTCCAGTGAATGTGTGTGTCAGAACCGCTACTACCGATCTGCTTCAGACAATTCTGATGCTCCCTGCACTGGTAAGTACTTGGATGGAGTGTTTGAAAGCAAGAAGGGCAGTTAATGAAAGAGAACATGCCCAGATGATTCAGGGCAGTTGCAATGTAGAGTTTGTTTATGAAGGCCTGCAGTGACAAGACGAGGGGTAACAGCTTTAAGTTGGAGAAGAGCAGGTTTAGACTGGATATTAGGAACAAGTTCTTTACTCTGAGGGAACACTGGAACAGGTTGCCCAGGTAGGTGGTTGAGGCCCCTTCCCTGGAGATATTACAGGTGAGGCTCTATGAGGCCCTGGGCAACCTGGTCTCGTTGGGGGTGTCCCTGCGACTGTGGGGAGGTCGGACTAAGTGACCTTTGGAGGTCCCTTCCAGCCTGGACAGTTCTATGATTCTACCCCTCCTCATGACAGCTGAAATAACCCAAAACTTCCATTTGCCCCTCCAGTTGGCTACAGGGTAACTTTACTCATAGAATATAGATAAGAAGGCAGAAGCGTTCCCGCATGCTTTTTACAATGTTGATAAATTGGTGAAACTGTGTTTTGAGAGTAATGGGGTGTTGCAATACTAGATACATAGAAATGAAAAAATGCCATGCTTTAGATGACTCATGCAGCCTTAAGTAAGTCCACTGAAAGCATGCAGAAGGTGCAACTTTTAATGAGCAAATAATATAGTATTTTCTCATGAAATGCTGAAGTAATTTCGTACATGGGGTAGATATTGTTCATTGAAGGAGTTAACCAATATTTTCTTCACTTTTATCATTGAAAGTATAAAGACCACATTTACTGCACAGAATTCAAATTCTGCAAATTTTATTTGCGGGAAAATAATTTTTTTCATTGACTTCTCTGTGGTTCTCATCAGTTAAGACTTTTCACAGTCATTGATTATGGATATTAATAATTTGAGAAAGAATAATTAGATGCAGAAAATTAAATAAGGGTAGTGATTAACAAACAGAAATATAGTTTAAATAATATATCAAGCATGGCCCTTGAACTTTTTGGAAGCAACAGGGCAAAAAAATTCACTTCCTAAAGCATCTTGCAAGCACTTTAAGGCTCTGAAGATAAACACTTGAAAATTAGGAAACATGATTGGGGTTTTTTTCTATAATCCTTTGTTTCCTATACTGGACAGAATCCATTTTCAGCAGCATCAAGCAGTCTTTACTCTACAGTGATTATTTTTCCGGAACATTTGTCTATCCTTTGCATTGACTGATAAGAATCCTCAGGGAAAACTAGTATGTGATTATGCAATTAAGTACTATACCACAATGCAAAGGCTGAACGACCCACTTAAGATCACAAAAGAAAATTTGATTCTGACATTTCCTGATGTACAGATACTTCATTTTGTCAGTAATGCAATTTTTAAACAGTCTTCTGTGTGCAACTTTCCAGCATAATTTATTTTTTTTTAACAACACTTGAAATGTGAATCCGCAGGGAAATACAGCCATTGGAAATACTCAAATGCTCCAGCAATGAACTAGATTGCAGCCTGAGAGATCCCCCACAAAGGTCTCATCCACTTGCACTAAAAAAGGGTGTCATCCGTTGTATTGATCAGCATTAGACAGAGAAACATTTCATAATATCTCTTTGACAATTAATGCTGAGAATGAGGATTATTGGAGTTCAGTACAGCCTTCGGAAGGAAATGTTCTGAAAATCTTGTTTCCCTTGCCCCTCCCTGTAACAGAGCTCAACCTCCCTGTCCCTGCCCTTCCTGTCCTGCTTCACGTCTGTGCCCAGGCTTATCAGTGCAACACCGCTGCTTACTTTTACTTCTCTGAGCTTTTAGCTTTCTAGCTCCAGTGTCTTGTCCCGTTCCCATCGCTATGCCATCTTCTTGCCCTCTGCATTTTCTTCCTTCTCTTCACTTTCTTCTGTGCCGGTCAGGGAAGGGTTGGGTGCACAGAGCCAACAGTTTTTCAGCTGTCAGAGTTTACTCCTGATGCCATTCAGGAATCTGTACTAAAATTGTGCACAATTTAAAACTTCAAAGCCCTGGAATTTCCCTAAACACTGCCTGTTCATCTGGGGAAACGAGAAGGTCACACCCTTGAAATAAAACCCCATATTGTTAATTTTGTTTCTTTAAAATGTGATAGTACAGTTGCTCCTTTGTGTATGTAAGTGTATGTTTGATGTAGCAAAGAATATGTTTTTCTTACCCTTGTTCAGATTAACAACTAGAGAGGAGTAAAAAAGAGAAGAAAAAACAACTTGTTCTGTTCTTTTCCCCCTGCTTTTTCTTCTCCCCTCCCCAACCTCTCTCCCATTCTTTCATGGGATTTTGATATTTCATTCTGTCTTCTAGGCATCCCCTCTGCTCCCCAAGACCTTAGCTATGAAATTGTTGGCTCCAACGTGCTCCTGACCTGGCGACTCCCTAAGGACTTGGGTGGCCGCAAGGATGTTTTCTTCAACGTCATCTGCAAAGTGTGCCCAGCAGGGTCCTCAGGGCCATGTGTGCGTTGTGGGGACAGCATACAGTTTGAACCACGCCAAGTGGGCCTGACAGAAAGTCGCGTGCAAGTCTCCAACCTCTTGGCTCGAGTGCAGTACACCTTTGAGATTCAGGCTGTCAACCTGGTGACTGAATTGAGTTCAGAAGCACCTCACTACGCCGCCATCAATGTTAGCACCAGCCAGTCAGGTGAGGAGACTCCTGCATCTGGGTCTGCAATATTTTCACTTTGACCTCTCATTTGATTTGCTTTTATCTTTTGAATCCTGGAGCTTTGTCTTCTTACGTGTGTGTAGTGCGTTTTTTATCTCTCCCAGCTAGTTCCATGATTTCACTTCTGCCCTTCTCATTCCTGCTTTCTCTGAATGCGCTTTCATTTCTTCCCTCTTGGCAGAGTCTAGCAGTTGATGTGGTTGTATATGGAGAGGAGTTGTAGGGGCAGAAGCTGCCCTGAAGAACATGGCAATGGGAAATGGAATTCTGTGGGTTGATTTAAACATGTTGCTTCATTGTGCAAGACAGGAGACACGGCCAGGGTTTGATGGGGATTTTGTGATCAGCAGCCTGCCATAGCAGCACTTGGAGAGGATTTCTTTGCTCTCTCTTCAGCTTCTCTATATCCTACTCTTCTCCATTTAATCTTCTTATACTGTCTATAATTGTCTTTCTATGTTTTGAGATACTGTGTTTTTCCATCCTTTCTTGTTCCTATACAACACCTTCCATTCTCATTTCAGTTCATATTGTACTGCACTTTAACAAGTGGTATTAAGTGTTTAATCAAATCTGTCCACCTTTGCCTTGCTGCTTGTCAAAGTGAGGAAGTGGGGCATGGAGAGACAGATAGGTACTGTCTAAAGGTGAAGATTCAGTTAAAGATACTCATCACCTAAATACACATGACCTTGGGAAAGAGTGTGTTGTATTAACTGTGGTCCTAGAAGGGTATGAAAACTACACTTTTAACACTTCTTGGAGAGTTGTTAAATGAAGTTTTGTCAAAGGATCCGGAAGCAGAATCACCATTCCTGTTCTACTGAAATTACTCTGGGTTCTTCCACATACCATGTATTTTCTTCTACCTTGTTCTTGCCTTTTCAGCCTTGCTGTTCTGAAAAGTGGTCTTGGAATATTAATCTCCTGTTAATAGGAAACAAAGTGGGGGTTTTGTTCTTTTTTTGTTGTTGTTGTTGTTTGTTTTTTACATGGCAGAAATATTAAAATGTGTTGTACGGTTGTATCAAAGGTATGGTGATCCTTGCAATTAGGAACTAAACTGCAGAGATGACTAAAATACTAGTGGCTTGTGTGGGCAGCCAAAGGAAGGGAAGAGATAGTGTACAAAAGGTTTACATGCAGAGGAAAATGGAGAACAGCATCAAGCAAATTCTGATTTTCTGTAAATATATTCAAAGATGAGCTGGAGAGAGTCACATGCATACAGTTCTGCTAAATGTTGACAATAAGAGACTGGGGATATGTTGTTCTGTACAAGCATGTATAAGCTGATATGGAAAGGAATTGTACACAGCTTGTTTAAGAGGATATAATGAGAAATAAAGTGATGAAGAGGAGAAAGAGGGGGAACAATTTGAACTGAGTGACAGAAAATGTCTGTAAACATTTAGAGATGTGTAAGTGTTAAACTCAGACAAATCCCTGCTGAGATTCTACAGTGCAGTTGTGGAAACCCCTGCAAAACAAGGCTTGGATAAAGCTCAAGAGAAATGCTGTGAAACCAGATGTGACATCACAATCTAGATTAAATCACATCTTTTAGTTTCTGCCTCTATGCTATGGAGAAGAAGGGAATATATATACACTCCAAGTAATTTCCTACTGTTAGCAGATGCCAGGGGTTAGACAATGTCTGTTTCTTCCCTTTGACTGTTTACCTGACAGGCACTGAGTAGGAGAGCATGTGTAGGATACACGGTCCCCTTAAGAGGCTGGCTGCAGATGGGTGATCGTTTTTTGTTTACTGTAAAAGATATGGCTAGATAATTTGTATGGTAATTCCAGGCAGTTCCTTTGACTTCTGCTGGAGATGGGTGGGTGTTCTGTTAACATCCTAAAGAATTCCCTTTCTTCATGCTTCTTGTCTCAGTCTTCTTCACTGCTATCTGAGGTAACTTAATTGAGTACCTGCTTCTTCTCCTACCTGGGATCAACAAATCTACGCTCTTCTTTTGCTTATGTTTGACTGTTCTCACCACTCCTATTCCTCCAGGTGTCTGCTGGTATCTCTGGGTTTGTTGGGTGTCTCTCTTTAAGGTGCCTCTCTTGTGCACTGATGGAGTTTCAGGGGAAGCCAACTTTCTTAAACAGCAATGTGTACCAGATTACTTCTTTTTGTGTTTCACTTTTATTTTTCTTGCTTTTCCTCAAGATCGTTAGGAATGAGCTTGAGATGAGCTGCCCTCGATTCATAGTGACAGCTCACACTAACAAGGTCCTGCTTCCTCCATCACGTGGCCTGTCTCATCCCTACCCCCCTCCCTTACATCCCTTCAGTGGCTTTTCACTTTAGCATGGCTTATTGTTGTTGTTGTGCTATTATAACAATTACTATTATTGCTATTATTACTATTATTATTCAAGATAGACATTTCAGGCTCTTATGTTCCGAAAGAGACAAGAGGGGGCAGGAAGGCATGAAGGGTGTTACAGAAAGCAAACTGGAAAAAGATAAGCTTTCAGAATAAATGGCTGTAGCAAAACTTTTTTCTCCATTGTATTAAAGGTTACCAAAGAAAGACCCTTGAGCCCTAGCAGTTTCTCAGTATTCTGCTTACTCATGCATCTCACTTCTTCCAGTTGGTGATCAAAAAAATCCTCCTTCTCACCCTCTACCCCTTTGTTAGAGATATTTGAAACAATATTATGTGCTAGAGCAGTTCTACTTTGCATTTTCCCCTGCTAACTATTTTCTCTTTATCTCCAAAGCACTGTTCATCTAAGAGTTTGCTTACCCCTAACAGTCTGCTAGCCCTACTTAGAAGTGTGGTAGGATCCTTTGGTTACACAATCACATCTTTTCTGTGGTAGAATAATTATGATGTTTCTACTCCTCAGTGACTGTGCGTTTGAAGACAGAATAAGAAGGGCCGGCACTGAAAAACTTCATGTAATATAGTAATACCTAACCTTCCATAACAAAAAGCATCTGAAACCTTTCTGGTTAGTAATAATAAAACCTGTTTGGATAGTAACAGTATGGCATCCAAATATTATATGCAAATCACCAGAAGGAGAAACTGTCCAGAGATGAGACGAGAGAAGCAAATTGCTCTCAGCTTAGGTTTGAATTACTGAGAGTAAATACCTAAAGGGATGTCAGGCTATATAGAAAGATGTTGGGAGGCTCTTCCAGATAACATGGACTGCATGAGGAAAGGCTATTACTTAATTGTAATAGAGTTATGCTGCTTCACAGAGGGGAACCTGACACAAAGAAAGCAAAGAACTTAAAATCCAACCATATTGTTAAAAAAAAAACACAAAAAACCACAAACAAACAAGCCTGACTAAGATTTTAATGATTATTTAAACATCTTCGAGTATACTTCTCAGGGAAAATAAAAAAAAAAGTCTTCTCATATCTCAGGACAGAAGTCAGATTTACATTTAAAGGGTTGTGGAAAAACAACTTCCATTTTTTTTCTTACACCTTCCACTGAAGCGTGTAATAATATCTGTTGCCCAATAAACATTGCTGAATTTATTCATTCAGGCAGTTGTTACATTCCTAGAAAGAAGAGGAAAAGATAAAGACAGCAAAGACTCAAATGCTGGAGCATATATGTGAAGACTTTTAAAAGCAAGTAGATTTTTTCAACTGAATCCAGACATTAAGAGAGCGATGGAGATATGTGAAGATAAATTTATGTGACCAGGTTGCCTTGTGCATATGTATGTAGCAGCTTTCTAAATGTGTTGGATTCAGAGGATTGGGACCTGGCAATACCAAAGGATCTGTAGAATTTTAGAAATTAAAGCCAGACAGTCTGAAGGGATGCGTAAGAGGCTGAATGAGGACAAGGACAGCTATGGGTAGTGCCAGAAATTTAAGAGGACCTGACAGAAGATTTTCAGGTGAAATGGTGTGAGAAGAGGACAAGAATTAAATGCCAAATATGATTAGGACATTATGATGGGAAATGGATGAGTTGCTTGAAGATATTTGCTTTTCCAAAGAGAGACAAAAGGGCCCAGCAGACTTAGCTGGCAAAAGCAGGGACACATACAAGGCATTTTCTTGATCAAAACAGGAAAGGAATAATAATCGCCATCAAAAGGTGCGTACTACTGTGTTTTGCCAGGCTAAACCCACCAAGTAAAGCAAGTGAAGTGTGATCTCTCTGTTTGATGTCTGCTGAATGAACTGCATTAATTTTCAAAGTAACAAGCTGTTTGTTTATTTATGATCTAATTGCCAACCCTGACCACTTGGCAGTGATCCCTAAGAAGCTGACTGCATTGTTTTATTCTTACATAGGAACAAAAAAAAAAAAAGTACCCTTAAGGTTATTTTTTCCCTTAGTTACTTGTCAACTTTGCAGTTTTTAGCAGTTAGGAACAGTTATAAGTGGGACTTAATAAAAATTTCTGTGGGCACTCCACAAAAAGGAACTATTCCAATTTCTCTTTACTGTGCCCTATCTCTGCAGCATGAGCAGAGAATGAATGTGCTTGTTTTCATATTTCAGTTTCAGCAACTCCTTAAATGAAGACGGAAACTTTATGAGCAGGGGGAAATAGGAGGTGCATAGTATAACATGGCACTTTGTGGCATAAAGGATTTTTTCTTGTTTATTAGGCCTGAGTGGAAGTCATACATAAAATGTAGTAATAATAGAGGTAAGGGAAGTGAAAATAACTAATTTGGCTTTCTAAGGTACTCTTCATCCACAGAAAGTAAAGTGCAAGGTTATGAGAGAAGACCCAAGATATTTTTAAATTAGAGAAAGGGTTAGAATTAATTTGAAGTCTCTAGATATTAAACACATAAAGAAGGGAATTTCCATACTGTATTCAGACCAGTATTCCTTGAATATGATATGTGGGAAGATGTGTGGAACAAAACTAGGGTCTTCATGCCATTTGTATAGAATCAGATTATAAAACTGTACTTGAAGAGGTAACGAAGGAGAAACAAGAATGTGAGAGTGGTAGATTTGGGGCTAGTATTAGAGAATATAGAGGCATATTAGGGAATATTAAAGGCATAGCTGAGGCAGATCAAATCACATGAAACATAATGAGCGAGACAGTGGATGACTTCAGAAGCTTATGGGGTGAGACGGAAGGGGATAAAAAACCCATAAATACCTGAAAAGAGCACACAGGTCCTGGCATGGTTTAGCTTGAATCCCAATTAAGTGATTACCTGTGACCCAGTTGTTTGAATTCCTGTTGTAATCCATGGATGTCTAGTCAATAATGCAGAGTGAATTATTCAAATGTCAGATCACAATCAGAAAATACCCAAGCTTGGAAGAAACCTTTGGAGAACATCTTCTCCAACCCTCTCTGCTCAAGCAGGGTCACCTTGAACAAGTTTCTCATGACCACATCCAGAACTCTTTTGAGTATCTCCAAGGAGGGAGACTACACAAGCCCTCTGGGTAGTCTGCCCCAGTACTTGATCACCCTCATGGCAAAAGTTGTTTCCTTGTGTTCAGAGGGAATCTCCTGTGTTTTAGTTTGTGCCCATTGCTCTTGAACCTGTCACTGGACACCACTGAAAAGAGCCTGTGTTGGTCCTTTTTGCATCCTCCTTTCAGGTATTTGTGTGCATTCATGAGAAACCTGGAGGCGTTTCTTTTCCAGGCTGAATGTCCCAGCTGTCTCAGCCTCTCCTCCTATGACAGATGCTCCAGTCCCTTAATCATTGTTGTGGCCATTTGCTGGATTCTCTCCAATATGTCCATGTCTCTCTTGTACTGGGGAACTCAAGACAGGACTCCAAGTGTGGCCTCATAAGGGCTGAGTAGAGGGGAAGGGTCACCTCCTTCAACCTGCTGCCAATATTCTTCCTAATGCCACCCAGGATAGTGTTATCTGCCTTTGCAGCAAGGGCATGTTTCTGGCTCCTGGTTCAGCTTGGTGTCCAGCAGGACCCCCCGGAATGCTTTCTGCAAGGCTGTTTTCCAGGTGGTCAGCCCCCAACATATACAGACTGGTTCATGGGATTATTTCTCTTGAGGTGCAGGACTGTGCTGTTCCCCATGTTGAACTTCATGAGGTTTCCTGTCAACCTGTTTCTCCAGCCTATCAAAGCCCTCTGGATGGCAGCACAACCTACTGGTGTTTCAGTCACGTGCCTCAGTTTTGTATCTTGCTGAGGGCGTACTCTGCCCCACCATTGGTGGCATTAGTGAAAACATTCAACAGTATTGGCCTGGTGATTGACACCTGGAGTACAGTGCTAGGTGCTGGCCTCCATCTAGACTTGATTTCACTGGTCACCACCCTCATGTCTCAGTCGTTCAGGCAGTTTTCAATTAACCTCCCCATCTGCTCATCAGACCCATACTTCATCAGGTTATCTGTGAAGGTATTATGGAAGTCAGTGCTTAATGCCCATGCTGTGTTCTCTGTGAGAATATTCTTGTTCAACGTGTTTATCAGTGACCTGGATGAGGGGACAGAGTGTAATCTCAGCAAGTTTGCTGAGGATGCAAAACTGGAAGGAGTGACTGATACACCAGCAGGTTGTGCTGGATCAAGAGGTACCTTGATGAGGTGGAGAAATGGGCTGGCAGGAACCTCCTGCAGTTTAACAAAGGCAAGTGTAGAGTCCTGTGCCTGGGGCAGAGCAACCTTATGTAGCAGTAGAGGTTAGGGGTTGGCCTGCTGGAAAGCAGGTATTCACAGAAGGGCCTTGGTATCCTGGTGGACACCAAGTTGCC
>VXBW01007455.1:689353-734693 GCA_013400375.1 Thinocorus orbignyianus | reverse complement strand
CCCCCCCTTCATGTTTTTAATGCTGTATTACTGCAGTTCAAACTATAAATGGGGATTATTGCTATGTCAAAAAGGGTGCAGTTTCATCATGCAAAGACATCTATAGCCATCTAAACTCAGCGTGCGGTTGCTAGGGTCAAAACTTACACCTCAAAGGCTTCCAGGTAGCAAGAACTGAGCATGGTAGAGCTCTAACTCCTTCCTCTTCCCGATAGCTCAGTGCTGCTCAGGTTATGTTGCTGACAGGGCTTCTTGGTCAGCTTGTCCCGTCAGTGAGGTGTACAGCAAAATCAATGTCAGCCATACACAGTGTTTGGTTATAATTCTTACCTGTCCTTCTTTGCACATCCCTTTTGCATTGCGACAAATCCTTTTAGCAGATGAAGATAAAACATTCGAGAGCCTTCAGACCCAGGTTCCTCTGCAGTTCTGAACACAAACCACTGCTGTTGCAATTTCTAGATGAGAACTTAGAGGAATGGTCAAGTGGAGATACTGGGTAAGCTGGCAGAATTGCAAATTTCCTGCTCTAATATTTTGATTAGATTCCCTGTACCTATTTATAGCAACACAGCACAAAAAGCATGAGGAATATCTGCAAAACAGTGCTGTGCAGTGTCTCAGCCATGCCTCTGGATGCTTTTTTTTTTGCTGCCATAGCAGTCTTGGAGAGTTTTGCTGTGGATTCTCACTGCAGCAACTGTAAAAACCTAGCAACAAAGATCTAACAGCCCTAATGAAGTGAATCATTTAAAGAATGACAATACTAACATTTTACAGCTGTTTCAGAATAGGAAGGTGCAGACAAACATTGACACAAGTTTAAAAATCTTTGTAATCCTTAAATTTGTTTCTTACTCTTTTGCAAAAAGTACACAATGTTGAACACTAAACGTTAAATCTTTAGAAGAAATTCTACCATTTCTTTTGATTCACCAACATGCTTGACCACTTAGGTAACTTTATACTGAAACAGATGAGGGAACCTTGTGTGACTTACTCTGCTGGCTGAGCAGCAGTACCTTTTATAGGGCTGGCAATTTTTGGCAAAGGAATGATGGTAACAAACAGTTGGGAGGGAGCATCTTCAGCTTCCACAGATGTTCCAGCAGCTAATAGTTGCCCAAGGCAGAAGCTTTGATGCTTAAGTGATGGAATGTTTATCCTAGAAAGTAGAAATTAAGCTACTAAAATGCGTATGCACCTTTTCCAAGTGTTACTTGTTAACACAGCTTATTGGGGTTTATGTGACTTGTACCTGTAGTATTAGTATTTTTCATTAAAAACTAATTTGCTGTACATAGTAAAGCACTTCAACAAAAGTAAAAGTAAAGCATTTTTAACAAAATTCTTTGATAAAAGAAAATAATGTGTTTCAGTAACTTTTCACTCTTCAGTGACAGTCACTTTTAAACTGATTCTACTCCAGTAGTTGGACTGAAGATGTTTAACTCTCTGATTAATCACTGGACTCCTTTTACCATATTATATAATGTCCATCTCTCTTGCAGTGCTATGAAATGTAATATGGTTTGGACTATCTGTCTGCTAGGTACAAATCAGAACTATTTTTTACCTGCTTACCTCATACTTTAACAGAGACTTGAACATGACTTAAGATCTTTGCCAAAGCTTCTGATCAGACGTAATTGTTCACTCGAGGGAGTATAACAGAGAAAAGCTGTAATGATTCATGATAGTAAAACACAATTAAGTTTATTACAAAAATTGTTATACATCATGCAAACATTTTCTTTTTTTACATGACTAAACTTTTTTTCTAAGGTATATTCAGAAAAAAAATTCAGGTTACTAGCCAAATATTTTGGAAAATGATTAGCTGCTGATTCGGATCATATGTATTAATCTTTGTGTTGAATGAAGAGTTGCTGAAGGTGTAACAAAGAATCATGGACATTTCTTCATTTCTCTTGAAATAAGTTCACATTTAATCATCAAGTTCATGGCAAAAATATTTCTGCAACCTGTGTCAATGGAATATATACAAGTTTAGAAAGGAAGTTTATATAATTATCTAATTTCAGTAATAAAATAATTGACTGTCTAAATGAAAATAGTAGATGAGTAATTATGCATAGAAACCTTAGCTTTTCATTCTGATGAAATCTGCCTGTTCTCTGAACTTCTCTTATTCCTTGGTAAAATGCTTGCTTCCTATTAGTTTTTGTTTTAATGCTTCAAGTGAAGTGATTTCATTTGCTGTGGGTGGAAAGCAAAGAAAGCCGAATAGTTTTGCAGGTTTCCCCTTAGCTCTAGCAGCAGAAATAGCTGATTTATAAAGAAAACACTCTACTTGACCACCTAAACAACCAAGGGCTCCAGGTAGGTCAGTTGTTGCAGTTGCTGGGAGGGCTGGAAACACCAGTTTTGGTAGCAACATATTTCAGATATTGATACATCGGGCAAGGTGGTTACAACGTTTTTTCAGAACATCTGGTTCTTTGGATGGATGGACACACAGATGGGGAAGTTCTGAGTGACTGAACATTACTGAGGTTATTCAGCAAGCTGGCACAAATTTGTTTCTCCTCTAGGAAGCCTGCAGTAGAGCTGTAGGCTATTACAACTGAAAACCTGGAACTAAAAGGACAGAAGGTAATGGGGGAATACAAGGAAAACTAAATTCATTAATGTTTTTAGGGGGTTAACTTTTCAATTAAAATCCTGAGAAGCTCACGCGTTAAGAAAATGTAAGAAATGGTACAAAAGCATCTTCCTTTACAGTCCAAATGAAAGTACACAAAATGGGGTGTTTTTTTGCATTTAGGGTACTATTAGAAATTAGGACTCTTATCTTACAAACTCAAAACTTTACGATGAGACCAACAAAACAGCAGTAATTAGCTTGATAGTAGCTGTTGCAGGATAGTGTTCGCTAAATTATATTCAAATACATGAAGTGTTGAAATACTTACCTGTTGAGTACTATGCTGAATTACCCTTTTGAAGAGGGGTATCCGTTGCTTCTAATGGTGTTAGTTCGTCCCTCCCACCCCTTCTGCTTTACCAATTTATAAATGCCCTTATTTCTGGCAATTTTTGTACTTAAGCTCTATAATTTAGCATAGTAAATAGCTTAGACTGGCAAGCAGTGTGCAACTGACAGCACATCCAGCAATTTCTTTTATATTTGGGGATAATTGTAAGCACAGAATAAAATTGATTATTTCAGCATATGTAGCAATAGTCACAAAAGTTTGGTTTAATTTTAGATTTTTGTCTGTAGCCAATCGAAAAGGGGGGGTACTCTGTATTAACCTCTACTGAGGATGGAAGGAGCCAAGAACAACCATAACTGTATTTACAAAACATCCCTTTAATCCCTGGTTTGCAGCACATTGTGTGACTGGAAAAAAACTTGGATTTGTATATCACCTGCAAGCTCATTGCTTCACTGTTGAGTATTTTATTTATCCATTCTACATGAATGGTGCTGTTTGTTGTCAAGTTTGATTGTTCAGACTTTTTACAAGGTCTTTTGAGGCATAACTCCATTTGGAGTAACTTTAAGGTTATCCTGTCCTTAAGGCGGCAGTAGTAAGACTCTCTCCTGATTCCACTGAAGCATATGTAATGCAGAGGAAGACAATGTTCCCAGTGAACTAAATTCTTCAGTGTAGAAGAAAGAGAGAGTCCCAGTGAGCAGACTTTCGCTCATTTACTCCCTGCAGAGAAATGACATTTGTTCACTACAGCATTTTCTCTTGAGAGGACCAGTTATTGGCTTATGTCACAAGCAGTCTACCGTTCCTTGGTGATATATTCCTTGAGGCATACATGGATCACTTTCAATACTCAGTGATCCAAATTCAGCTCTTATTGATTGTATGAATGTGCTGGGGCTGTGAGAACAGAAATTGTACTTGTGTACGTGTGAAAGTTCATCTGGTTTTCTTTCTGACACAGTGCTGCCAGGTGTTTCTTCCACTGTATGTTGTGTGTGTGGATGTATGTACATACATATATATGTTTATATGGCTTCAGTGGCCTTTTACTACTAATTGGCTGGTCCTAATTATATGCAGCCCTCTGCCCTTGATACAGACTCATTGAGTCTGTCTAGAGAATCCTTTACCCACTACAGCTGGTTTTGAAGGAAGGAATCAGGCAATATACATAAATAATAGAAAATATTGTTAACTTCCCCTATTGAGGGGAAAAAACTACAATGAGAAAGTACCGTAAAATATGATGGAAAGCATATGGTATCTCCCCACATCCTATTATTGGAGTTCACTGGAAACATAAAGTCCTTAATTTTTTTTTTTTTTTCTCTGTTCTCTCTCCTATGGAAAGTTTTAGGTTCTTATGCTCTATTTTTGAAGGAGCATTTGCTGAGATTAACTGCATAAGAATACAGTAAAATAATTAAAAGTTAACTGTTGGGGTGAGCAAGGCTCATTAATGTGCTTGGGCTGTGCAGCTGAATGTCAGGAATACATACAGTACGATACAGTCAGTGAGAACTCAAAAGTGACTGGAACTAGCATTTTTATTATTGAAGTACTTCTGTATGACAATACAGTTTTGGCAGGAATGAGAATGGGGTTGGGGGGGTGGGTGGCAGGGGGGAATAAATAAATTCGAAAACAGTCTCAGTCAAAGAATGGGGAAATAACCCACTTATAAACTTACTCCAGCCTGGACTCATGGCCGTTTTAGCCTTCCTGGTTAAATAGATTAAGCCAACTGTTCTGGTGCTTTACACAGTACATTAAACACCTTAATCATACTGTCCTCTATTGCATTAATAAATTTAGTATTTGTATTCCTGAAGCAGCTGTTTTCTTCTCTTGCTCTCTTTTAGTTCTTCTTCAGAATACAAATTCCAGCTCATTTCCATTTTTTCCAGACCTGAGACTTTAAAAGCTTCGTTTTCCTGGTTGTTATTTTAACCCTCTAGCCCAAAAAACGAGTACTTTGAGGACCACTGCTGTATTTTTTCTGATAAATATTCCCTTTGTTGTTAAATATTTCCCAGTGTTCTTGATGAACATCCTGCTGGAAGGAGAGTGTTCTCGGACAATATATTTGAGACAGAAGACCTTGTTTCTCTTCTTGAATTTTATTCAGAATTAATTGCTTTCATGCAGAACTAATTGCTGTATTTTCAGTAGTGCTCATTCTGGATGCACTTCAGTTTTCACACATCAAAGAGTAAGATACGCCATAGAGATGGAACTTTTAAGATGGAAATTAATGGGCTCTATCTTTTGTCCTTCTGGAAACCTCAGATGCAAAATATCATGAACTTGGCAGTTTCAGATTTTGGTCATAGTTGCAGTTATGGATCAGTCCCACTCCTAGCTGATGAGCTAACTACTGTACAGGGCTCTGCTGCTCTGATTTCGAATATGAAAAAAGGTTGCTTTAAAGGAAATCGGGCTTAGATTAAATGTTTTAATATTAGTATTGTTTATCAAGACTGGAATACTGTTTATCAAGATGGAATTAATTATCTTTGAGCAATCCATACGGTGTCATGTTTTGAATTTGTGACCAGAACAGTGTTGATAAGCCACTAATGTTTTAGTGGCTGGAAAAATGTGCTTACCTGGCTTCAAGGCCTTCTCTGTTTCTCACCCACCCCACCAGTGAGCAGGCTGGGGGTGTACAAAAAGTTGGGAGGTGACACAGCCAGGACAGCTGACCCCAAGTGACCAAAGGGCTATCCCATACCACATGACGTGGTGCTCAGCAATAAAAGCTCAGAATAAGGAGGAAGAAGGGGCAACATTAAGAGTTATGGCATTTCTCTTTCCGAGTAACTGTTACACGTGATGGAGCCCTGCTCTGCAGAACAGTGGGTTGGGAAATCTCAGCTGATCAGTCTGAAAATGCCATTGGAAGGATCCTTGTGACAAACTACTGTCGCCACCCAGACAGTGACCGACTATCCTGCTAAAGAGATTTGATTCCACCATGTAAGTGTTACCATATGCCAAGATGATGATTAGTTTTATTACTATGCTTTATTTAAATAGATGGTCTCCACATAATGAGCACTAAGTCTAGGATGAAGTTGGGGGACCATGTAACGTGTTAAAGATTCATTTTGCAGTACTTATTTGCTTTATTATAGAAGTAAACTGCTAACTAGAACTTAAGATTTTGCATTTCTTATGTGAATGTTATGTGGCAGTGCCTGAAAGTGCAATATATCTTAAAACAGGAGGGAGCAATTTAGGAAGAATTGCTTGTAGCTTTTTATGTTTTAAACAGAGTCTTCCTGGGAGTTTTTGCATACTACTGTCAGGCTAAAACATCGTTTTAACACTGTAGGAATTAACATAACATGTTCCACAAAGACTCAAGGAAACTGTCTAAAGTTCTAACAATAGTAATGTTTGAGAAAAAACTTCTGCAAACGCTGCAGGATACTGCAAATTGCAGCACTGGAATCTGTTTTATTTTAGCTGACTACCATCACTAGATGGTTAGTTATTTTTCCTCAGATCCTGCCTTTGTGTACTACACAAAGGAAAGCGTATGTTTTGTTTTATTGCCTTTACTGTGCCAGCAAACATGCAGAATAAGAATGACTGATGTTCTGTGAGATTTCTTATCTTTCATGATGTGATTTCTTTAACAGCCATTCTTACCCTTCTCCCTACATATTTTTGGTGCTGAATACAATTCATCATTTCACATCTTTTTTTTTCACAGCCATTTCTCTGTGTTTTCTACTTTTTCAGGCTTAGATGATGGGAAAATTATTGTAACAAATATTGTTAAAAAAAGGAAAAGCAAAATGAGAGTATTAATTATTCTTAATGCAGAGCTATTTTATCACAGCAGACATGAACAAACCTTTAATAGAAACCTAAATTTTCTTTTATCATATCATTATTATAGGAAGCCTTAGCTCTGAGGATCTTTCTCCCCTTCTCTTCCCTGCCTTCCTCCAGAAATAAAACAAGAGGGGGACACCTGCATGAGTAAGACAGGGAGAAGATTGTAGGATCATACTTGTGGACTGGTTTGTTATTTCATTCTGCTTGTTAATTCCTTGTTTCCTGTGCTGAGAATTCCCATAAGGATGCCAGTTACAGGGGTAAGGTTTTGATACCAGCTGTTGACTGGACAACTGGACCTCCTCCATCAAACTTACTTCACAATAAGCCACTTCATAACCGTAATTTCGTAGGAGGTGTCACTTTGCACTGAATTTTGCTATTGATAAAAAGGTGAAGGCATTTTAATTGTATGATGCATAATTATAATGGCACTGAATTGATGTAGGGGTTGTTAAAGAGGGAGAGTGACAGTGTTCTTACACTGAGGAGGTTAAAAAGTCCAGTTTCCAATTATGAAGTTGCTTTACTGCCTTAGGAGGTCAGTACCTATATAAAGAAGCTGCAGCACAGGGTGGCAATGAAAAGGAATGAGTTGAAGTGATTTTTATAGGAGTCGCACAGCAGGTCAGCAGTAGAGCAAGGAATAAATTTCATGTCTCGTGAGTCCCAGCCCAATGTCTTTGCAGCAAATTCTGCTGTTCTAGAAATGTCATTACTTATTGAACAGACCAGAAGAATGTAAAAGTTGGGTTACATGCGCTATGCCAGTTGGCAGTCACTGCGCTCTGTTAAAACAAAAACCCCACAACACTGTATTACGTGTAATTAACCTTCACCTATCTCTGATTACACACACAAAAGAAAAGTCATTTATACAAGCATTTTATGATCTCATCTGAAATAAAAATATCTGGAATCTAGAGTCATGAGAGAGTTATAAGGACACACTGGCAGAGACAACAAAAAAAATGTATCAAGTACACTGAAGGACTGGATTGGGAGGGATGATTCTGCATCCTTTGCTCAGTTTTCCTGGTTCTTAAGATTTGGGGAGTGTTGCTGTTTTTTTTAATTGGGCACTATTTTTTTTTTTTAAACCAGCTCCATTCTTTGTTTCAAAACCATCCCATTATCTTTTCGAACAAGTTTTTTATTTTTTCCCAAGTTCTGCAAAGAACTTGTTAAAGTTATAGAAAGAGTTGCAAATGTGTCACTTTTTATTTGAACAAAAAATATACATAGGCTCACTAAAAAAAGCTCTTAAAAGTCAGCTAAAATTATCGTTCCTTTCTACAGACTTACAGCACCTAGTCTAAAGCACAGTGGATAGAAAAGCTTTCATCATAAGCACTTGGGAAAAAGATCTGGCAGATTAAGAGTCTAATACCAAATGTGGAAAAGCTTTCTAGCTTTCATTAATGCCATCTTCTCATTTTGTCTCTATTCCCTCCCTGAAGGCCAGTCTTTAAGTGTAGATAGACAACTGCAAAGTAATTTGCAGCTGGCTGACACTCCATAGAAAAACACCCTGAATATCTAAAGTTTATTTTAAAATTACTTCTACAACACCACCGAGATCATAGGACACTTCACCAACAGACTAGGATAAAAATCCTCAACCATAGATTAGATTACACAAAAATGATTACTTTCTTAACTGGAATTGAGACATATAATTTGTATCCTATGACCCATATAAGACTTTTTTAAGGAAGAACTTTCCCATGTACTAGTGTATCTGAAGTTCCTTATAGCATAAATATTTTGATGGATATATTAAACAGCTGGGATAAAAGAACATGGAGAATATTCATTCTAGTGCAGCTGGAGATAGCCCTGATCACCCACAATGCATGGATGAAAGAAACAGTTTTAATAATTAACGCACAGTTTAATAGACTAAGAGGTCTCTAACGTTTCCTTGGTGCTTCATTTCTGAGTATTACATTGAACTATGCCGAGAGGTAGGGCTGAAAACTGGGTTGCTGTTTTGATAACTGTAATTACTAGTGGTAACAGACATCTATAAGTATGCTATTTCTTGCTTGGCAATGCTGGCATGTACCTGAGGTGCAGCAAGGCTGAGAAGTTTCAAAAGGGAGATGGCCCACATAGATATGTTAGTTTAAATACTAGAAAATTCCTACATAATAAAACTACACACAAATGTATGGACGTGAAAACTGCTAAAATGTAACAGTAGTAATACTATAGGTGATTATATCTGGCACCTAGTGCAGAACATACCCGTGAAACAGGAATTACCATCTAAATGACTAAAACTCCCACAGAGATGATGGAATGCATTTATTAAGTAACTGACAAGCTGATAACAAAGACTGATATAACTGTAACTCCAGGTTTGTCAATTTAAAATAACAATACTAAATAAAGATTGTACATGAACATAAGCCTTACAAATAGTACTGGGTGTATGTGGCAAGGTTTTGATAGCTGGGGGTAGTGGTCCTGCAGGAGGGGTCTCTGTGGGAGGAGGTCAGGATTGCCCCATGCTAGGGCCAGCTGACTCTGCAATGGACCCAGCCCAGTATGCGGCTGAGCCCATCAGCAGAGCTGGCAAGAGAGGAAGGAATGAAAAGAGTGAGAAACAAGAAGGAACCCCAAGGTCTGAGAAGGGAGCAGGAGGTGCTCTGTGGTGCCAAACCAGAAACCTCTGCTGCAGCCTGTGGAGGACCCTTTCTTGGAGAAGATGGGTATTTCCTGAAGGAACAATAGTTTGTGGAGGATCCACACTGAAGCCAAGGAAAAGGGTGAAAAGAAAGGAGCAGCAGAAAGAGCCCTTTGTACACTCTTAACTATAAGCTTCCAACCCACTAGCACTGCTCAGGAGGAGGGTGGCAGTAGAAGATTTGGGGATGAAGGAGTGAAGTTTAGCCTGGGGCTGGGAGCAGAGGTGTTTTTAGTACTTGTATTTTCTTACTACTGGAATGTATTTTAATTTGCAATAGATTAAGCTTATTTTCCCCAAGTCAGTCACTTTTGCCTGCAAAAGTAACTGGTAAGGAACCTCCCTTTCTCTTAACCCACAAGCTTTCTTGCCCCTGATCTTCCTCTTTCCACTCCAGCCCTGCTGAGTGGGGAGTGAGCAAGCAGCTGGGTGAGAGTCTGGCTGTTGCAAGGCTAACCTACCACACCTGTAGAAAATTAATGGTCAAACCTGCACTCTCTAGTGAATGAAGGAACAAGGTGATAAATTCCTGAAAATGAGATCTTCCCAGCAAATAATCACATGGTTGTAGCAATTACAGAAGTTGTTCTACTCTACTGTAAAAGGATTTGAAATATTGATTGGGTGGGCCATTAGTACATGAATTTAATCTGGGTCTACATTTGAAGAAATCAAATGCTTATGTAAAGAAAGGCATTAAAAATACAGTACTACTTGTCTCCAATAAAATGGTGCAAAACCAGAAACCTCTTCAGGATCATTTCCACAAGGACAACTAACTGCAGCCCTTTCTACCTGATGGTCCTCGGATTCTAGTGCTGTGAGGCTTTCTCGATTTGGCATGGCTGAGTCAAGTGCTCTGTACGCAGTGAGTTACTGATTTCACTCCCTTCTTACAGTGAACAAATAGCAGTACAAAATATAATAAACAATGTAATTTTTATGTTTCAAACCTCTGCATTTGTTTAACTCATTGCAAACACAAATTGCTACTCTTGAGGAACATATTCTGAGGGGCCTAACATTTTTGAAAAGAAAATGAATGAATAAAGTATTCATAGCTTTTTTCCTTTATAGTCCCAGTGCAGTGTAACATAATTCTCCATGGTGTGACACAGCTGTGTACTTTTCACAGTGATAATGGTGAATGGTAAAAGGTGATGTTTGAAATATCTACCGGGTTTCCTGAAGAGTGGTCTAAGGATTTCCTAAATCCCCTATAAACATCTTGTTTCAAGAAGGAGGACACTAAAGCAAAAGTTACAAGATAATAAAGCATATTGGTATTTCCTTTGGGGGGGGGGGGTAGAGAAAGATGTATTTAATGAAGTTAAAATTAACTGTCTGCATTCCGCTAGTAGTAGTACTAGCTTCTAACTAAAGAATCATGCTATTCTGAATCAAGGAAATCAGCACTGAAATGGAAGTGATCTTGACTTGTGTTGGGTTAGGCAGATTCAAGATCCAGAAAAATAAATTTCAGATACTCCTAAATTATGAATTGTATGGCAGTTGGAGCTTGTAAATTGTTCACTGGTCCAGGAATGGGGAACTCAGCCTTACAATAATCAAAATAAAAACTCCAGAATATTGTGTTGTTTCGTTTTAGTGTATTTAGTTGTTCACAGTCATTTACGTCCTACTGTAAAGCCACTCATAAAATAAGCAACCTAAGGAGTATTCATGAATCAACATATCTAGTAGGGTATAATTCATATACAGGCTTACTCTGTCCGGGAGGAGATGTTGTCATTATGTTTACTTTTCTGTTTGGAAAAATGAGGTCAGATTGGAATACAGTGAAGTTAGAATTGAAAACTTCCAATGAATCAGTCCCTTATTATGTCAGACATTATACAAATGTCATGAGGAAACATGAAAAGAAAAGGTGATTTGTTGTTTGGTTTGTATGTTTTTTGGTTTTAGCAAGAACAGGTATGGGTAACGTGTCCTGGAATAAATTTAGACTGGAATCTGCTTAAGTATTAGACAATTGAGAAGTAGAATTACCTCTGAGGAGGATGAGTAAGAGCGAAGTTCACAGAATCACGGAATTGTCAGTTGGAAGCACATTACTCAGGACTGCATCCAGGTGGGTCTTGATGGTCTCCAGAGAAGGGCACTCCACAGCCTCCCTGGGCAGCCTATTTCAGTGCTCTGTCACCCTCACCATAAAGAAGTCTTTCCTCATGTTTGAATGGAACTTCCTATGTTCTAGCTTGTGCCCATTGCACCTTGTCCCATCACTGGGAACCACTGAAAAGAGTCCAGCTCCATCCTCCTTCAACCCACTCTTCACATACTTGTGAACATTAATTAGGTCTCCCCTCAGCCTTCTCTTCCCCAGGCTCAAGAGTCCCAGCTCTCTCAGCCATTCCTGGTAAGGGAGACGCTCCAATCCCTTGAACATCTTTGTTGCCCTACGCTGGATTCTCTCCTTGTCTCTTTTGAACTGGGATTAATTTAAAATGAAATGCATAGTTTTATGAAGGTTTTATATGATACAGGGCTTCATTTCTGTAGGCAACTCTATTTGGTGACCCTTTCCATCCCTATGTTTGTAATGATTACGCAGACATTTCTCTTCAACTGTAAGTTAACAAGTATAATGTATTGCCAGGCTCCTAAGGAGGCTGTGCTTATTTTGGAGATGTTTACAGGTATATGTGATGTCATTTGTCATGAGGTTATACTTTTGCAAACGTTAAATCTTTCAGGTATTTGTATATATTTTCTTCGTACATTTCACTTTCCTAAGGTTACTCCTATAAGCTCATGGTACAGGTTCCAGTTTTACTCCCAAGAAAATTTAATGCAGTAGCTAAGGCTGAACCCTGGGAAGTTACTGCTGTCACTGAGTAAAACATCCAGATGTCATACCACAGTGGGGAAGGGTGCAGTTCAAAGACGGGGCAAAAGTCTGCATCATGTTGCTTTGTTTACTCAGTTAGGAAGAAACTCCTTAACCTTAAAGAAACAGCAAATTAAAAAGAGCTCAGTTGTACCAGTTTTTATATAGAGAGCTTCAACTATGTAAGGTTTGGTGCAAGTTTGAGAATATATATAAGTTTGGACTATAGCTACTGTGTTATTTTTCAGTATTTTGTTCCAACTACTAGTAGGGAAGGAGTCCAAATATAATTTACTATTTTCTTATTTCTGTTGTGGTAGAAATTGCTCGATCAAACACATCCTTAGCATATGAAAAAGATGACTTCTGGTTTTGATACAGGACTTGTATTAAGTCTTTCATCACAACTTCTGGAATAAATCAGAAGGAAATGTTTATTAAGATACCTAATTTGAATATTTTTCAAAGTAAAACAAGAACATGCAATTTTCCTAACACTGTGTGTGAGCTACAGTGTTGAGAATGCAAATTTAGTGGTTTTGTAGGTATCGAACAGTACAATAGACTGGCAAAATATGCCTGAATAACGGAAGTTTAGCACAGCTTTCCATGCCTGTAGCCCCTATATATATATCAAACAATGCTCCGTGGGCAGTCCTTAGCCAGCAGGCTAAAGAAAAATCATTGCAGGACATATCGTGAGGAAAGGGTGATATATCAGCTGCACATCTCCAGTGTTGTCCCTGAGAGGACCATGTTAGACATTACTACATGAATTCTCGTGTGTTTTCTCATATCTCTTCGTGAGAAGTAATCGTGGCTCAGTCCTGTTTCCTACCTCATGAAAAAAACACAGACCAGACCTCAAGTCTGTCAAGTAACTGTTTAAGCAATATAAAGCAAGAAAGGCTGGATGCAACTATTGTCAACAGAAGGAGAATGGAGCAACCCAGCTATGAAGATATTCGTCTATCATTAGATTGGCATAAAAAGAGATGGAGAGTTTTGCATATTTGCTCCCAAAATGTAGGTGGCTCGCTGATTGAAACTGAAGTTTAAAGTACTAGCATAAATGCATTGGGCTTTAATTAATTATGCCTGTATCTGTAGCTCTGAAGCTTTCCAGTTAAAAAGGTCAGGAAAAAAAAAGCTGATTGTTGAAAATAAAACTAGGATTCCAGAAAAATAATGGTTGGTTGGTGGTGCTGTAAGGGTTGTGACTTTGTAGGCATGTAATCATGTATACATGTACACAAACTCATACACTTATGTCTAAAAAGTTTAAGGCAAACTATTGCTATTGTAGTTGGCCAGAATTTTTTCCAAGATTAGTTTCATCAGAAAGTGACAGTTTATTAAAAGGTTTTGAGAAAAGGTCAGTTTCTGACAAAGCTTCAGAAGAAAAGTTATTTCAAGTCCATCATGATAATGAGAGACCTAGAAGGGTGGCTCTCATGGCATTCATTAAGGGGTGAGAGAAGCAAGATCTTATGTCTGATTTAGTGGCTATTCCTCTCCTCCCTCAGAAAACTTCAGGTCAGCAAAAGTCCAGAAAGTGAGTGAGGAAAAAAAAAAAAAGATCTGCGCAGATTGTTTTCAGTAATTCTTCTACCTCTAGTCATAGTTGTACAGGAGGGAACAGTATCTCCCTCACTTTTTATCACTACCTTGGTTAGTTTACAGCAGTTTTATTGTCAATATTACCCCTTTACCAGTGAAAGGGATCATTTTATGAATGAATAGGGAAGTACCCAATGAAGACAAAGAGTACTGAACCCTGAAATAGCCATACGCATAAATCTTAGGTAGTAGTCTTTACATTAACTGTAAAGTGTCTTCCCCTTTCCTTTCTTGGTTCATTCTGTCCAAGCAGATTTGCTTTGCATGTGCTGAAGTTTTGAGTTCTGAGTGCACTCAAGTTTTTCTTGCAGAATCAAAAGTAAAATCTATTGCCTTTGTGTCTTACTATAAAAATCCTATTTGTGACTGGAGAGAGTGCAACTGTTTTGTTACGAATGCAGTCAAAGTTGCATGCCAGCACAGAGTAACTCATTAGAGCATTGCAGCAACAAAGTATTCTCTTAGGCAAGAGGCATATAATAGATTCAGCTATAGATTTTTCTCTTATTTCATCTTAGATATATTCATTTTCAAAGGGAATCATGTAATGCCTTTATGCTAATGAAAGTCAAAGCAAAAATACTGGTAAAAGAATTCAGTTTTGTTATAAAGCATGTACTGCAGTTGGCCAGCACCCGAATTTTTGTCAGGTGTCTCCATATATTTAATTTCTGCCTTAAGGAGCTGTTTCAAGTCAGAGACAGGCCTCGAGTTCTATAAATTAGTACTGATTTGTAACTCAGTAGTTGGGATACATATGTGTTCAAATAAACATAACATCCAATTCAGAGTTAGTAATTACACTGTGCTTAGCTTTCTAATTACAGAACTGCAGTCTCATTTATATGCAGCACAGTTAACAGGACTGCATCTTTTGCTCGAGACAAGAAGAGGATGTCTTCTTGCCAAAGAAACAACAAATTAAACAAACTTTACGGTCTAAAAGCCATATAATCTTTCCATGAGAAGGACAAAATATTGATAGGGAATACTTTGGGAAATGTCTTAGGATATTACTACTTTAACAATAACAAAAATTTCACATTCAAATGCCAAAAATATCCAGACAGAGAGTTATTGCTTTCACAAAGGTATCAAGGAGACCAGAACAATGTATATTGCTTCTTAAGTGAAGGGAGAAATAAATGGTATGATAAAAGCAGACATAGGAGCATACATTATGAGTCTTTGTTGCTATTTCCTCACTTAATTTGAATACAAAGCAAGACAAATAACTACAAGCTACACTGACAGTTACAGAAGTTTGTGAAAATGTCAGTATCTAAACTCATGCAGTTCTCTAGCTATGAGCAATTATGAATTTGTACCACTTTCTGTGAGTGCAGAAATTTGTGTAGTGAATAGCAATACACATTTACAGGCAAACGCTGTCAAAAAGGTGTTGGATACCTGCTTTCAGGATTTTAAAAATGCTGATGAATCAGTCAACATAACTGATGAATGGGTGGAATCTATTTTTTTTTTAAGATGAACTTGTTAGCTTTTTTAATCCTTTACTGCTACTGCTTCATTCTTTCTCTCCACCTCTCCTGTATGTTGTGGAACTCCCAAACTCAAATTCAACACGAAAGAAATGGAAATGAACACTTCATGTCTATGTAACTGAAGAGCTGTAAAGTTTTTTTAAGGGCCTCAGCTGATTTTTTTTTGAATACCCAGATGATGGAGACATAAAATACATCACATCAGAGGTTTGGCAAGCATTCCTGAATGCCACAGAACATTTGTAGCTAAACTGACAGTGCGGATTCTCTAAACATTCAAGCATAGCCAGGTTTATCATATCCTGCTTCTTGATGTTTGTAAATTAGTCTTGCTCCTCTCTCATAAAAATCCTTGTTGCAGAACCAAGTATTCAGCAATTCTATGATAGGAGACACTATTATTTTCGAAGCACAACAATTTTTCTTCAAATGATCTTGTTGACAAGAGGAAAATCATGCTGCAGTCACTAGGAATGTTTCCTACTATGTGACAAAAACCCTCTACTTTATCACATACAATTTTAATATGCTTTACTTCTGTTGAGGAAAGAACTTTATAAACGGACATCTCTGTGCTACCTCATATCTTTATATTTCAAAAATATTAAATCAAGGGTCAGTTCTTGAAAGCAATTCCAGGTGTGCTGAAAGCTCAAAAATTATCTTTTGTCCCAATGCTGAGCAATCTTTGGATTGACATTCTTCTTGGTTTAAAGGTTTAAAATACCTCAAACTGTTGGTATAAGTTTTCCATTACAACAGAAGATAAAGGTCACCATATGTTTGGTATAAGACCTAAGCACTAGCCCACTGAATGAGATTGAACTAAAATCAAATTGACATTGTTGCTCTGCTAGTGGAATCATGCTAATGAAGCATTACAATTTTAAGACCAGAAAAGAAAACAGCATTCAAACAGTATTCAATTCTATCTGCATTTACAAAGAGAAACAGATAGACAGCAGGAGAATTGCTATCTTTTACTTTTAACTAAAAAGCCATACTATTTTAAAATGTGTTGAAGGTGTATGCAAATATATATCCTGCATCAATGGCTGGAAACAATCTGAAGTGCAGACAGTGGTTTTGCCCTTCCACTTACAGCAGCCTCCTCAAAACCTACAGTCCTTCCCCAAATGTATCATTGGCAACCCTACCAGAATGCAGCAAAAAGAAACGTCTGTGGTTCCAGAAATAGCAGAACTCCTGCTTTCCCCAAAATAAAGCCTTAAGACCCCTGCCCCAAACTGCACACACTTCTGCAGTGCAGCAAGAAACTCACATCCCACCTGCAGCAATCAGAATTCTTAGAAAGCTGTACAGAGGGGAGAAGGGGACAGAGTGACATTTTTTCCTTTTGAAGCACAGGACTTCAAGTAAAAAGTTAGGCATTCTACAGTTTTGTCCCTTTTACGTGATTTTAAATGTAGTATTGTTTTCCAATATTCAAAAGAAAAGCCCTTCTAAGCAATACATTTTCAGTGTAAGGTACTGCAGTAATACTCCTGAGTATAGATTCTGATTAGAGTGGTGGGCCTTGCTGTCAGTAGCCCATTTGGTAGCCCCTCTTCAGAGACAAACAGGGATTTTACATCTGTGCTTTTCTCTAAAAGCAGTTAGTGACATATGAAAAGATTGGATTTGTAAATGTCTAAGGTGGTAGACTTCATCTTTATAGCATACAGAGAAAGGAAGCACGAAGCAGTGAATTGCGCAGCTGCCTAGAGAAGAACCACATCCTTTTCCGAGATCATCATTTATCAGACAGATGAAACAGGAGTATTTCTGTGAGAATTGTCTCAATAGCAAGTAGAGAATATATATATATAGATATATATATATACTACCTCCTCAAGCATGTGCAGTTTTAATGAGTTTCCACCTGCCAAAGAAATCTGAAGTTCTGCAGACTCCCTCAGCTCCCTGCTACACCTTCATTTTCACTTGTTAAAAACTTATCATTCAAACAGTCTGCTCTTAACTTTATATAGCAGGCTGAATCCACTATATAAAGAAGCTATCAACCACTCTTTTTTTTTTCTTTTCAATAACAATCGATAATCACCCTTTGTTTTTAGTAAGAATCAATAATCATCAGTAAACACCCTTTGTCTTTACAATATGAACATTAAAAATTCACATATGTACAGTTTTCAATTTCAGGGTATATGTGATGTGACATAAAGGACAATTATAGACATAATATGCAAATTCATGACAATTTTTAGCTGTCTACAAATACGAACAAAACTTGAGATAAAGAATAATTTTAAAAATTATTTATACTTAATATACTTTTGTGTTTGGATAGTGGTAGCATACTCTTAGTAGGATAATATGTAATACCAGCTGTGAAGTCATAAATGGAAAATATTTTAAGGCATTAAGATTTTCTTTCTTTAACTCTGCAAATGCACCCAATGCCCGGCAGTAATGGTGTAGGCACTGCTCTCACATTTCTGAGTAGTTCAGGCATTGTGGTAGGTGGGAACTCTATTTTTAGAAATGGCAAAGGATTTCAATTAAAATTTCAGTCACTCAGTTACTTTTGTTCTATATTGAAGTCAGTTTCAGAAAGCAACAAACGAAATAAAATTATAGACAGAGCAGTGTTAATAATTTAAAAAACAGAGTGACTGACATTGAAAAAAATGTACAAAACTAAACTGAGCTAGACAAAGAAGATAACATTTTCCTTTAATAAACCCCTCTTAGATATTGATTGCTCTTTCTCTTAGAAGAGTTTTGCTAGCTATCTTAAAGGAACTGTCCTTTGAGCATAAAACCAGTAGAGACCAATTAAAATACAGAACATTTTCCAGTAACTTACATTGGACAGCCAGACCTAAAGTATTTTTAGTGCAGCTTACGAAGTCAGAGCATTCTGGAAACTGCATACTCTGTTTGATCTTTTTACAGATAAATGTAAAAAAAAAAAAAAAAAATTGGGTAGAAAACTCAGAAGAATTAGAATATTTGAAAAATGCTTTTTATATCCAGTAATAAAATATGCAAATAATTAAAATCTTTCCCTATCCCATGTTTAAGTTATTTGAAACAACTCTCCATGTATTTCTTTAGATTTTAAGTCAATTTTAATTAAATGTTTCACTTCTCATGAAATCAAGAGAGACTTCTCTAAACTTCAATCAAATATTTGAAGATAAATTTCACAGAAATACAAAAATGAAACTTGCATAAGTTACTGTTTCTTTCAAGGAAGCTTTAAGCTCCAAAGTTACTCAGAATCTTTAAGACACAAATCTTAGATTATGATATTAAACATAAAGTCCAAAGTCTTTGGCAGAGAGTCACCTGGTAAGGTGGTAAGAATCAGAAACATTTATCGTTTAAAGCATCCTCTGTAATATATTCGGACAAAGATGGAAAAGCTTGAGTTGTAGGTTTTGGGTATGTTTTTTTTTAAGCATATCAGGAGGGTTTCTCAGCAACGTATTTAAGTCTACTGTTGTTTATCAAGGTTCCAGTTTCCTCTTCTATGCTTTTGAGGGTTCAGTCAGTACAAACACTAGGCATTGAATATCATCTATAGTCTATTGTACATTAACCCATCTCTGGTTACTTTAAAATTTGAAGAAGTTTCAGGAACTTCTAGTTTGACTCTCACTGAAGAAATACAGCTAGATGTTGGATGCTAACAATCCAACTCTTTCTGTAGCAGCAGCAGCAAAATAGTAAAAGATGTCACACTCTCTCTGGCACAGGCAACACTGGCAGTTTGATGCTTTTAGCAGCTAATTTGTCTACTACTGTCGATCTCTAAATCCAGACTCCAGAAAATAATGTGGATAAATTCTTTTTCCTATTTCCAAAACTTGTTTCTTCCTACTGTGTTCTTTCCTGATCTTTATTCTGTCCTTCCTAATCTTTATTCTGCCAACTGCAGTCTGAAAGTCTCCTGGGTCCCCCACTTCTTCCTCCTGAAGCTTTAGACTCCTTTCAGCCCATTTTACTTACCTTCATATCTGCAGTCCTTTTCAATTCTCAACCTTTAACTTCTATTCCTAATATTTCTGCAGTTACTCTCCTCCATTCCACCCCATTTCTCAAGAGTTCAGTCAACTGCCAGAGCAAAGAAAACATTATTTTTTTGCTACGGTGATGAAAAGTCTCAAGCCATCTCGACACATCACAAAAGGTCCTCTTATCTCACCAAGTCTGTTGCGTCTGCAAATGCCAAGAGATCTTAGCAAGCTTTATATCTCCATCAGGCACTACTTCATGTCCTTCTCTGCTGTTCAGCCCCGAAACTAATGTTCCCAGACCAAGGTCACACTAGCTGTTCCTTTTTTAGGCTTATGTCCCTTACACACAGATTCTGCCCTATCACCATGTTAATTTTGACCAGTTTTGCAGGGGTTTTTTTCCTGCCATGTCAGCAGGAATATAAGCTCCCAGTTCTACCCAAGAGCCTTTCCTCTTCACTTCTCCTTCCACTCTAGGCAGCGTGAGGCAGCTCTTGCACTCCGGGATGACTTGTTTACAGTGCTTTCAACTTTCCAAAGCTGTTGCAGTTGGCGCATGCTCAGTTAGTCTGAGGAGCTAGTTCATTAAGAGTCCGGACAGGTAGATGCTATGTGAAAACAAGCAATATCCAGTCTACTCAGGCAAAAAAGTTGTGAAGGGCTTGCCTAAAATAATAATGTACCTTTCCAAGAATTAACCAAAATTCTTGGTCTTGTACTTTAGAAAATTTGGATAGGTTTCCATAGTGTCAGCAAAGGCAAAGTAATGGTAAAAGCCATCAAATAATGTTTCTGCAACAAAGTCTTAAGTTTTTCAAAATGCAAAGGCTCAAGGGAATGAAGGGAAAATAAAATCCAAACTAAAAAAAAAATGAAACCAGCTCTATCCTACTTCCTTAGGTTAAGTCTCAGAGCCATCTGCAAGTATGTTGCTGAAATAATAAAATAAAATTAAACAAAAGATTAAAGTGAATATATCTCTGTGTGCATATAGAAAAACCTAGAAAAGCTATTCGAAATAGAGAAATTCACAGAGCTACTTGGCAAAGATATGAGCTAGTGAGAAATATATGTTACTAAAAAAACTGTCAGAAAACCTTAATGATAGCCATGCTCACATCCCCACCTAAAACGTATATACAATCAAGATAACCAGCAAAAGAATCTCTTCCTAATGAGGCTGTGTAAAGTAGTCTAGGTCTTCAGCTTTTGTGAAGCAGAAGCCTATTCTCATTCCCAAACGAGGTTTCTGGGGAAAAAACTACCCCAACCCTGCACAATCTCTTGTGTGTTTCCATGACAAGCAGCCTTTATTTGCATTATATTTCACAGTAAGCTTTCTGTAGCAGAATCATAACAAACCCCAGGGAAATGCATCAGTTATTCTGTCCTTAGAGAGTACATTTATGCCATATCATTGCTACCTTAAAAGAGGTTGCTTATTGTCCTCAGGAGAACATTTCAGTTGCATTACCCTGGCAGCAGCTGCTTCCAAATCTATTTTCATCCTCAGGAAGAGATGATGATGATGCTTTGTGGATAAGAAATTCAGAGAAGTTTTCACAAACACTTAAATTCAGCTGTATTAGAAATTACTTGTCCTATGAAAGTATTTTTGAGAACTAAAGCATCTTAGGCTTTTTTTCTGGGTTCACAGAGGTTTGTGTTAGTGGAAGGAGAATGAACTAGAAGTTGTTCACAAAGTAAAAATTAAAAACCCAGCAACCTCATGGGGTAAAACTGGGCATCCTAGAGCACTACTTCATCTGTTCCACATGCACTTAAGAAATTTTAAGAATAGCTTGTGCTTTAATCCTTAAAAATACCCAAAATTCTCAGTGCTAGTCACTCCTGAGGCTGAGGCAACTCAATAAACTAAGGTAACTCAAGGCAACCTGAGTATTTTATACCTGAGGGGTATTAGGCTGAGGAAGGAGGGAAATTGAATCTGTCCTTCATCCAAGCTGGATGCTGAGTGAAACTGACAATTTCACTCCCAACTTTTTTTAACATCAACTTTAGTAAGAAGACAAGGATAAACAACTTCAGAAAAGACCAAACCCCAAAATACTCCATTTTTAAAGAGTGTTTTGAGAAGAATTTAGGGGGAGATGAATCTTGCCTGCAAAGCTTTATACACAGCACTGGAATAAAAATCCTTCTTCCCACCTTCATTACTAAGGCAGAAAAGAAGAAAAGCAAATGGGAATGGCTCTGTAACCATAGCAACACTTGCCTTCCCCACCTCCCCCCCCCCCAAGAATTTTTTGGATTTTATACTCTGAGGATAAAGTTAGTATCAAGGAAGAGAGTAGAATAATTTTATTCTGCTGCAGGTCCTTATGACAACTTTTTAAAAGTGTTTTTTTTTTGTTTGTGGGTTTTTTTGCCTTTTTGGTTTTTTTTTGATTTTTTTTTTTTTTCTGAACAGAAGTGGTTTAAAAAAGAGGTTGCATGTAAACAATAAGAAATATAATTGCTTATACAATGTTCTTTTCTGAAGTAAGGTGTAAGACATCATACATAACTCTCAGGAGATAGTATTCGGAAATTATTACTGTGCATGAAAACATACTAATTTGAATGGTCAATTGTATAAAATTTGTAATAATGATGGAAAGCATGGGAAAAAAATTGTAATTTCCACATAGTGTCAGCTTAATCAGAACATATTATTTTTCATAATCATAAATATAAATTTCTTAGCTGTGACAATAACTGCCTAGAGTTCCTTACATCCCGGAGCAGCATCTTGATAAAATCTTGCATCGAGTTTGCTTTTCTTTATGTTCTTTCTTTCTTAGAGCTCTCAATTAGGAATGTTCTTCAAGACTTAAGGTGGTCGAATTTATGTGGTTTATTACCTAATAAAGGTAAAGTATTAGGATTTTATGTAAATGTTATATAGCTATTCTTCGGGCAAAACTGAGCTACCAGTTTTTCTTTTGGATACATGAGAAGTGGTCTGTCCTTTGAGGGCTGATCTATGCTATACCTAGCAAGATTTTTTTGGATTTACATGAAGGTCATATTGGCAACAAGAGAACTAGAATTCCTGCAATGTACCGTATTTTAATGCATCACACCAGATAAACAAAGTATCCTTTCAAATTGTTATGAGACTGTATCAGGAAAGAATACATGATAAAACTCTGCATGTGGCTGATATAATTAATTTATCCTGGCAATTTCAAGTGAACTGAATATTTGAATTCAAACAAGCACAATCACGTATGCTACAGTCATTCATGTAAGCAAAGAGAGTATTTCACTTTGGAATCCTGAGCTGGGCAAAGCGGATGTTATAATGATTGGCCAAATGAGCTCATTGACTATGTAAAGGCTTCAAATACACCAGTAAAAGGAGGCTGCTATCCCTTTTGATCTACTTCAATGTGTTTCAATTCGAAGCTTAATAATTTACATCAGGCAAAAAGTAACTACTTAAACCTTTCTGTCTGATTCTGTCCAAGGTACATGACAGTATTTGCAGGAACTGCTTAATCAGTAGATTGCTTGTGCATCATGATGTAATCTCCAAAAAGAGAGTAGCGACAAGTAGCTGTAATTGATAACTTGTTTACTTGCACAATTACCTCTAGGAAATATTCATCCACTGCTCTGCTCACTGTGAGCATCCACTGGAAACAGAAAAAGATCATATTTTGGACAAACCTCTATGGAAGATCAAGCTATCTGCTGTTTCATCATACATAAACCCTACTTCATATTGCAATCTCGTCTTCGTGGTTAGTAACAGCAAGGTTACAGCAACTACTTGAATTAGAAAATGACAGATGTATTGACCAAAATCACTGCCCATGTGTGTTTGTGTTTGTGTGTATCTGTGTGTCGGTGTGCTCTCCCTGTTCCCCTTCCTCTCTCCCCCCACCCCGCCTCCTGCTCAGGCCTTGGCCATAGCAACATCAGTTGTGATAAGCTGCACCTGGACTTTGGGGGATGGCTGGTAATGCAGCCAAAACATCGTCTGGAGTGGGGACCTAGATACTTTGTTCCCATGAGAATATGACTATAGGTCATTCATCTTACTGTATAGTGGACAGCCCAAGAGCCCTTTGAGCTCTCCAGTATAGCCAGCGGGCTGCACGCTTAAGGTTCTGCTCCTCAAGGTTGAGAGATTCCTTGCCGCAACAGATTCTCGGTAAGTGACTAATAGCATGCTAAAACTTTGAAATCTTAGCTGAGTAATAGAAAGGATTGATTGTGCATACATAATCCTTTAGACATAAACTGTTGACCAAGTCTGGGACTAGGATTGGATCCAGCCGCACCTAGACTCCTCTCTGAGAAGGAGTTTGGAAAGCAAGGGGGTCCTTTCTGAACCTTGTGACTCAATGGGAGGGTCTCCCTGACAGTTTGTCTGACTCTGTCCTCTATGCAGTAAATACACAAGTGTACCTTGGCATCGAATCTTGTAAAACACTGTTGCATGCACTACTAACTTTGTTAAATCTCTGTTTCACCTTAATAAATATTTCATTACTTATCTCTTACAAGTGAAGTCAGTCACTCCGTGCCCAACAGTGAACAGGATTTGGTTTCATCAGGGAGGCAATAACACTAGAAACACTGCTGATGGCAAAAGCAAATGGTCCTCCCTCACATGCCAGTAATTTGTGATTTCAACACCAATATTTGCCCCAGATTCCTACCTCTTCCTTTACTTTTCCCAATAGCATTATCTTTTCACTGCCCTGACAGGACAAACTAGGAATACTTTGCTATTACAACAGAATAGCGGCTGCTACATCTGCTCTCATCCCACAAATTCTGTTTGTGGAATGACCTGGGGGTGATAAGCAATCACTCTTTCAATTATGTAACAATGGTGACTTCTTTCATCTGCTCATCACAAATCGGTTCATTCGTGTCAGGTCCTCCTTTTCTTAGGTTTATGATTCTTAACCCATTCTGGTAGTTTCTGGTAATAATTTCCTACTTCACTGATTTTCCATAATGGCAAGCTCTCTTTGTCAAAGTCGTAAGACAGCTTCTTGTGAGGTATTCCTCACAAAGAAAGGGAATTCCAAGGCTTTAATCCAGCAGATACAAGGTCACAATAGCATTATCATGAAACACTTTCAATTTATTAATATATTGCAGCTTCATGCAGTGTACATAAGTTACACTCTATTTATACCTAGCTTTAAGCAAATAGTAACATACAGGCAACTCATTACAGTAACTTACTTTTGTTCTGTTAGCCTTTAAAAATTCAATTTAATTTTATGCTACTTAGGGCACCAGGTATATGTATCTCTGACTTTTTTAAGATAAATCAAGACTAAGTACAAAGGCG
The DNA here is from genome assembly GCA_013400375.1 of Thinocorus orbignyianus. Classification (NCBI taxonomy): domain Eukaryota; kingdom Metazoa; phylum Chordata; class Aves; order Ciconiiformes; family Thinocoridae; genus Thinocorus; species Thinocorus orbignyianus. The sequence continues at coordinate 709,904 of VXBW01007455.1, read as the reverse complement.
GTTGTTCTGTCGCTATGACAAATTTCAGTAACATCTGAATAACTCAGGAGTTTCTCAAACTTCAAAATCTTAATTTGGCTGAAAACAAAAGTAGGCCCAAGACTTGCCTACTTATAAGCTTCTGGAAGTAATTGTTTATGTTTTTAAAACATTTAAAAATTACAAACTGACAGATTTCATAAGAAATTCAGAGCACCCAACACTCAGGCAAGACTTCAGCAAAAAAGCATCTTTCAAATACAATTTATAGGAATATTATATAACTAAACTTATCTGAACCAAGTGATGTATATTTACCACTGAGAATTGAGTAATCTAAGTGCCAAAACCTGTCAAGACACCAGTTCCACAGCACAGGACAGATTTGCAGAATCATCCCCTCACTTTTTTCCAACAAGAACAATTTTCTACTAATCACCCACATAAATCTTCTTAAGTGATGTCTGCATAGCCTGTATGTTGTAATATGTAGAACACTGACTGCATTCAATAAGCCAATAATTTTGTTGTTGTTGTTGTTTTAACTTTATCCCTCTCCTTAGTTTAAAAGGAGAGACACTAGATAAGGAAATATATCACTATTATTTGTCAAGGGGCTAGCGTAAGTGTAAAACTAATAATTTTTAGAATATTATAGAGCTAACAGGAAGCAGGACATCAAAGGTGAAAAAGAATCCCAACCCCCCTAAAACCCACTATGAATAACATTCAGGATACAAATTTATTAGAGAATCAGAAAAAAACCCACCTCACAATTAGAATATGACTTATTTGGTATAGTTTATTGTATGTCAGATGTTAGCTAGCAGGAAAGTAAAAAAGAAAGCATAGAGGACAAGGTAAGAGTGCTGTGCTTCCCTGCAACAACAGCTCTTTAACTCGTTACAGCAGTCATTATGCTCAATTTTAGACGTGAAAGTTGACACTTATTTCTATCTAATCACAACTGATTTAATAAACATGAATCAGATGCAGAACACTATGCTAAAATATCAAAATGTTAATCGAAATAATCCACTGCACGTAGAAGAGCCACCTACTGTCTTCAACCAACCTGTTAGAAAAATACTGCTAACCAGGGAATTAAGCCTGCACACAAGATGCAACGCACTGACACAGCAGAATGTAATGGACTATAAGAGGAACAATGCACCATGTAGTAATTTTTCTATCTTGAATCTCTATTTTTCACTTTCATTTCTGTGCATGATCCAAACATAAATGACTCTATGACAGGTAGACACAACAAGCTATTGGGTCTACTATGCTAATCATCCGCAAATTAAACTGCAGTAAACTTCAAGCATGTCTCCGTGCTAAAGTTGTTAAGACCTTCTCTGTCAATAACCTGCATAAAATGAATTATACAATTATACCTCAGTGCAAACTGTAATGACTACAAATTACAGCAGTAATTGTATTATACAGCAAAGTGATTTGATTCATTGCTTACAAGGCATAATTAATAAGCTGAAATAAGATTGTCTCTGTTTTCCATCTTTAGAGCCTATTTTTCTGAAGAGTAGTTTGTTGGGACTTTTTATCCAACAGCTCATTGCTCTGACTGCCAGAAATATTTAATTTTGGGGTAAAAGTCATGAGCACCATCTTAAATTAGTGAGGCAAGTCTGGTATGGTCTGTAAAGAATCAGGAGGCATCACTACTCCTGGGAGATGAAACACAGAGATAAACAGACAGAGAGCTCTTTATGGGTATCTGTTGATGAGCAAGGGCAGGGGACTGACTGAAGAAGATTACATTTGCATTTCTCTTAGGTCACAGCTCACCTTAATTTCACTGATTGTTGTTAAGTTAGGATAACAAAACAGCCTTTAGTATTTCCCAGGGGAAAAAGAATTAGAAGGATAGGCCAGGCTAGGGTGACACCTCAGAGTCCCAGCTTCCCATCCCAAACAAGAAGCAATCAGGTTTGGCAGAAAAGCCACTCTAAGCAGTCCCTCTCATAAGGGGGCTGCAAAGACTGAGATAACAGGAAAGGAACACTTAGTGGACTAGGCAAAGAGAAGCATCTTTGTCAGCCAAAACTGCTTGGCCTGAAGTTGACAAGAATGGCATTCTATCTTAAGGACATAAGTGAGGTGCTCTATCAGGTCATTTGTGCTAAGCTACAAAGGTGGCAGAATAGCGTAGACATTTTTTGGAAAAGACTGACATGTCAGATTTGGAAGCAGTATTCCGTAAAGAGCTGTAAAACAGGAAAAGGATAGAAAGAAAGGTACGTTAGCTCTGGAGTATAAACAGCTTGTTAAAGGTTCTTGATTATGATAGAACTAGTAGAGATGATCGTCAATAGCATGCCCTAAATCCTTCAAATTATTGCCAATAGTTTTTGTAAAACCTGCTTTATTCTGCTAAAAGACTTTTTTTTAAGTACCAAGAGGTGATCAGCTAAGAATATCAGAGGAAGAGAGTAAGATATTCAGTACTTTCAGTTTGTGTCCTAGTGTGCATCTCTGTTCATTTCAATCAGAAACGTTAATTTCCATTTTGTCCTTGTCTTTGTTTTTGTTTGCTTGTTTAAGTAAATGGTCTTCATTTTATAAGCCTTCACTACTCACCTCATTACAGAAGTTTTTTCAGTGATTTCCAGCTGGATCTTTCTCTTCTTAAGGGCAATATTAAATAACACAGCTGCCAGGATATGCAGTTATCCTCATCCTACAGTCAAATGAAGGAAATTTGTAAAATCTGGTGTTTGTCTGGAAAGATAAAACTCATAGAAACAAAAGCTTAAGAGTTCTTCAGTTGTTATTTGCTCAACAGAAAAAGGCTATTCATTTATTATTAGAACAATCTCCTTAATCAAAATGCTGATTCAGCTTGCAATTTAGTACATGATTATAATGAATATTATGAGAATCAGGAAAGAAGCCAGAATAGCAATCAATTTTATCTTGGAATAAGCTAACAAACACCTGAGAGCTTTACAACTTTGTCCTTTGATGTGATCTGTAAAACATATTTCAGCATGTTCAAACAAGAGGATGGTGATCAGAAGTAGCCATGTTTGTTACTTTACCTTTATTTTTCTTTAATGTGTGCTTTGATAATGTGAACAGTTTGAAAATGTTAATGTGAAATTCCAGTGAAAAGCCTGAATTTCTGAATGCTTATATTTTTTCCTAACAATCTCTGCAGTTCCATTCAAACAGGGAGAATAATCTGGATGTCAAATATTTGACAGTCAATTTGAGCAGAATTATGTAACTGTTGAGCCAGGCAGCATTTTTAATAATTGAAAGCACTTTCTATTCATGCAAACTGCATACAAGAAACATACACGTTTTAGAATACTTTTTATCCCAAGAATAAGTTCAATAAGTAATTAATTTTATCAGGATTCTTTCCCCGCCCCCCCCTCACATACTTATCTTTAAGATGTATTACAGCTGTATGTCATATTTTTAGGCAAATGAAAGGGTTTGGTGGTTTGTTATTTTTAAAATATAGGCACTTCCTATTTAGAGATCTGGTACCATCAATTATGGTTTAATTGATCTCTCTGATGGAAGTTCCTTTGGCATGTACAGTTGAGGAAAAAATCTTTTCCTACTGCATTTTGATTACTGCTGTGCAGTAGCAGGAGACATGCATATTCACATAGCGGTTATCTTCTCATTTTAATAAACGAATAGATTTAGAGGAACTATTATTTAGAATATTATTGCAGCTCTTTCTACTTACAGCCCAAGAAACACAGCTTTTTTCCTTCCATTCATTAAGCCAAAAATGTAACATGCAGTTGCAAATGCACAAAAATGGTGAGACTGGAACATTCTGATGAAAAATAATCAAGGCTTTCAAGTAATGAAAATGAATATTATTATAAAAGTTGGCATTATAAGGCAGTATATGATAGCTAGACTCATTTTATTTAATATACATCTGAAACCCACTTATCTTAGAGTATATTGTAGCATTTACACAGAAAGCACACCCTTCAGTTTTCATACTTGAAAATTTAGACCAAGTATTTGGTATCAATTTGAATCAAGTTTTTAAGTTTTTCTTTAAAACATATATAGCCATGTGAACTTCCAGACACCAAACACAAAAGATTGAAAATGTGCAAATACTTTATGAAGATACTTCAATGCCTTGGTGATGTAGAAGTCACTTTACCTTACAGCAAATTGAGGATGTAGATACTTCAAAAAAATCTTGTAAGGTCAGAAAACTTTCAAATGCAGTTCTTTTTCTGGTTTATTAAAATTGTCAACTCCGCAAGAGTCAAGGAAATGTAATGTGTTCTGTACATGAAAACTACATCACAAATGTCTCTAAGTATATACATTTCCCTTATTCCTAAATGGGGAAAGGCAGTCTACCTTATTTGATCAATCCTAAGTCTGTTTTTGTAAAGACAACAGTAAATGCTTAGCCACGCCATGGTAATGAGTAAACATTGGTTCCTCCAGAAAGCAGAAAAATATATTTCTGTTCCCTGTACAGCGTTCTCTACACAATGTACTGATTTTAAAAAAGGGCATAATTCAAAATTTAAGTAGGAACAACAGAAAACCTTGTGAGCTCTCTATCCAGAATTATTCTTCCATTTAAAAGTAGCATAATCATTTTCTAAATTTTTTTCACTATTTTTGAAAAAACAATTTCAAGTATATGGCCTACACTGAGTGCACTTTTTTCTCCCTAAATTAACCTAATATTCTAATACATAGGAATTTTGACAGCAATGTAAGAAGCCAAACAAACCAACAAAAAAAGAAACTGTAAACCCAAACCCCTGATTTGAATTGCCCCTTCCTCTCAGCGACTCTGCTTGCTTGTAATTGGCATAGGAATGATTCCTCCCATTAGTTTCTCCTTTTATAAGACAGAAATGAGAATCTCTCTGAACATAATTCAAATAATTGACTGTCTGCATCTATTTTTGTTGATATATGTCAACACTGCAGAACTAACAGAGCTGTTAGTTAGCTAAAGCAATTGTATAGCACCAAAAAAGGCTACTCATAGCTTTACAGTACATTAAATGCTTTTATGCTTGTTACCCAAAAAGTATTTTTTCTGTTTCAAAACAATGCAGGTACCGTACAACACCCAAAAGAAAACCTACCTCCAAGTAAGGTAGACTTTAGGCACTGCGACATACAACTCCATATGTTACTGCTTTTCACCTTTTTGTTTTAGAGTGATGAAAATTGAAGTTCATTGAATTACACCATACAGAATTCTTCTCAGCAGAAATTCAATTAAAGAACCCATGACCTAGTATTTTTTCAGAGCTGCCAAAAAAGAAATGTAATCAGCAGGGTGGAGAACTATTGAAATCATAGAACTATGTTTAACAGTTCTGAACCATAGTGCTAGATCCATGTTATACTGGCAGCCTATATTTTTTGTGTATACAAGTATATTTTCCAAAGTGCAACACAAATATCTTTCAGTATGGAAACCTTAATATTATTCTATTTTTCGTAGTGAAATCAGCAACAATTATGATGTATTCATCAACACAAGAGATATGCTGTCTGTCTTTGGTTTTAACACCCAGTGATGGATCTACTGCAACTATTTTCCATCCACTGCTTCGTGCTTTCCAGGTTTTGCATTGAATTCTATAAGCCTTAGATAACTATAGCTTATTCTAACGCATTTCATCCATAATACTTAAACCCACGATGGTTTCTCTTTACTGGAAGGGTTATTTCTAAATCTCAGTTAAAGCTCACTTGCTCTGATATTTCTGGGACATTTAGCTGTTGCATGTCAAAAAAAAAAAAAAAAAAAATCACAAAACAGTGAAGTCATGACAGCTATACATCCCTATCTAGAGGCACTTCCTAAGGCATTATCCCACCATTCTCATATACTTCACCCTCTTTCAGATCAAATATCTGTACAAGTGGGTCTCAGCACAATAAAGCCCCTCATCAAGATGAAGCTCCTGCACAAGGTTCAACTATTACACTCTGAGCCATGCTGTGAAATCAACATGAACAAGGTAGTATAGCACATCAGTAAAAAATTCTGCATTTCTACTTGATTGCATAGATCACAGCTTCTCCAAAGATCCTGTTACTATCCTGCCAACATTCCTATTCAATATACCATGAAGAAATTTCTCAATGAAAATGTTACAATGGGGAGCTGTTTTTTGTGAGACTCAGAATTATGCCAGTGCTTTTTGCTACCCAGTCTATCAGATGATGCCTGCTTCTCTGGCCACTCCAACCAGCATCAATTCAAACTGCCAACACAAAGTGCTGTTCTCTGCTTTTCTGCACTGGGCTAACAATGGTGACAACACTTCATGTCTTACACAGTAATCACAGTGATGTGTGTTGAAGATACTTGGGTGGTGATGACTATTTCTGCATTTTGGCAGCTTTCCTCCTCCTTCATTTTTTTCACTGTTTTAACATCAATTGAAAATACAAAATTACAAAAATATATTACTCTGGAATCAAACACTGACCATCTGATTAGACAAAACCAATTCAGCTGAATTTGAATTTCACTGGGAATCCAAAACATAAATGTGCAGAAAAATGTGATACATTCTTTATTTTTACTTGTTTGCAAAAAAAAAAAGCCATAACTTTATTGAACATTAGAAATACTTTCACTACTGACAACAGCCTTGAAACATCAAGTACTGTAATTTTCCATAAATTTGCATAATGCTGGCTGATTAAGCTGTCAGAAATTTCTTTGCTGCTTGCTGCAGAAATCAACAATAAAACCACAGCAATTGCAGTGGTTTGCCCTCATAAGATGTTGACACCAGAGTGTAAGAAATAGTAAAATGGCTAATCTAAAGTGTACTAAATACTCCCTGAGATTATTCTCCTCAATTACTAACTCTCTCATCCATGTACCATTTAACTTCTTTTCTACAGTATAAGATCTGCTCCCACTGGCAGCAACCTGCAACAACCCAACCTATGGATCTGCAGTCCTGCCTGCAGAGGACACAGAAGTGGACACTATACTTCTTCGTCACTTTTACTAAATTACAGGGGCTCTTACCCTGACAATTTTATTCTTACAGGAACTCCAAAGTCTCAAGGCCTAAACTGTCTGGAACCTTAGAGACCATTCATAAGAACTTAGACTAGCTCTCCTCTGTTATTTCAATGTAATATAATGCCCTTCCAGTATATCAGATACATTTTTTCTGGTGTATATTGAAGTGCTGTTAATATTCATCTTATCATATGAACATCCCACGTTTATAAAAAAAAATCATAGAACCATAGAATGGTCAGAGTTGGAAGGGACCTTAAAGGTCATCAAGTTCCAACCCTCCTGCCATGGGCAGGGACACCTCTCCCTAGAGCAGGTTGCTCCAAGCCCCATCCAGCCTGGCCTTAAACACTTCCAGGGATGGGGCATCAACAACTTCCCTGGGCAACCTGTTCCAGTGCCTCACCACCCTCACAGGAAAGAACTTCTTCCTAACATCTAATCTAAATCTCCTCTCTTCCAATTTAAAACCATTACCCTAAATTACCATGTAATTATCATTGCTGCCTTTATGTCGTTATGCAGTTTCCTCTCAAAATAATGCAGGTTGTCTCAGTTTATAATTAAATCATAATCTCTCTAACTTCTACAACAAGACCAAAGTTTTGAAGTCAAAAGTGAGTTCTGCTGAGAACTACCAATAATACAGAACAAAGCCAAATAAGTACTGTGTTGTGGATAAAAGAATAGTTTGAATTTATTTCCTTCCTGTAGAACAGGATAAGTACAAGAATTTTTGCTGGCGAATGCTTTTAAAATATAATTTTAAGATATCACAGAAAGACAAAAGTGATCAATCCATACCTTTTGAATTCATCCCATCTGGTTCCAATATGCATTAAATTAACCCAGAGTAAATTAAAAAAAACCCCAAATATACCAGTTCAACACTATTCCAAAAAAGAGTTTAACAATCCACAATAATCAACCACGGAAACAGACCCACCAAAGCTTCACAAGCCACAATTGTTATGAATTGGTCTTCCTAGCATCAGCAACCAGTTTAAGACTTAAATCAACTTTAGAAACAAAATTCTAAAGTAAGAACAACTAAAGTTATCTAGAATGCTTTATGATCACACAGTGAGAATTCTGATATTCTTTTCCTCTTAAAAGAACAACTTAAATTGCCTCCAAACTTCCATTGAGAATTCAATTTCTCTGTTGTCATCTTCATACTCCTTTATGATAATGTGAATAGTTCAGAAAAAAAATATGATAAATAAAAATATGGATTTTATTTTCCCTCTGAAAAAGGTACAGAATGGTCAACTGTACTGTGATACAGCAGGGTACATCCATCTGATTTGTAAATGATCTGCTTTCCTTGCTGAAAGCTGTCTTTTTATCTTAGACTGACTTCACAGGGGAATTAATGATACTCTCATTATGCTTATTGTGAAGTGTTAATCTCTACACTATAAAAAGATACTGTTATAATTTAGTACACCTTTAAGTACTTCATCTTCATTCAAGCTATACCTGTTTCTTGGCTTGTACTTCAGCTGTGCATTCTGAAAGTCAAAAGATAGTAGACACTTTTTGTTTCATTTCTGTAAACATAGATTTGGTCTAGTGTCACGGAAATGAATGCAAAAACTCCTCTCAATTGAAATCTAAGCAAAACTGTACATTGTTATGTTAATATTTCCTTTGAGCTGAAAAAAAAAAAAGGTCCCTTCCAGACCTTGCAAGAGCAGTCCCAACATATTCTCCAAGCAGCCTTGTTTTTTCCATCCTTTCCTAGGATGCAAATCATTCTTTTGTAATGCCATCCAGCAAAAAGCAATCCCTGTTCTTCTAGGAACAGATGGACAAGAAGGAAGGTGGAGCAAGAAGTATGCTAAGAAACAGGAGGGATATACATTGAGGCTGATCTGCTACTTTTTTTTTTAACTGGGAATAGCATCTGCTTTAGAGCAAAGTGCTGCCACGTGCAACAGCAGACTTCAGCAAACTATAGCTTTGTCCAGCTAGAGCTCCAAAAACCATGCCTGTGTTGCACATGGAATTTCTGGTTGTTACTAAGACGTGCTAAACAGTTTGTATGAATTTGAGGACTTATCAACACACCCAGTTCTTTCTTCTCAATATATTAATTCTTTCCAAGTTGTAAAAGACTAAAGCAAGATTAACTGTGTTGGAGATGAAAAGGAAAGCTCAAAATGTCTTAATATTGCAGACATCAAGAAGTCTATGCAACCTTGATTCCTCAGAGTAGTACTGATGCAGGTAATCAATCCTACAGTTTTTCTCAAAAATATAAGCCCCCCCCAAGCCAGATATTGATTGTTTACAGGTTTATACCTATCACCTGCTCAAACCTACTGTTTGCATGATGGCTGCAACAAACTTCGAATCATGCCATTACATGATAACCAAAAAGCAGAGACTTTTCTGCTTTCGTCAGCCACCCTTCCGATTTGTATTTCTAATAAAGTGGTTTTGAGATGTGTGTCTAAATGGAAGATTGAAATACGTCAGCCTAGAGAGGCATTTGGGGATTAGGACTCCAGCCACACAGTGATACTGATCACAAACTGAAGGCCCTCCCTACTCAAGATACAAGTCATATTTCAAACACGTCTCCCTTCATTTATCCAACATCAGCTGCCTTACATGTCCCATTTAGCAAATCTCTAATTTGCATTCTTGAATTTCTGGTTTATTCAGGGCCATAACTCTTACTGCTGGACTGTCTGACATAATTATGTTCTAGTATCTTTAATTTGCATGTGAAATTCTATGTTCACATCTTGTCCTAAGTACTATTTAGAAGTTGCTCAGAGATTCAGACTGCTAGAAAAAAACGGATTAATTAACAGAACACTAGCAATATGTTGGTAACTGTGAGGCAACAACAGGGTACTGTCTATCATCATGTAAAAATTTCAAATATTTAAAAAAAAATCATTAGATTAAAGGATAGTACAGTTCTGAGCTAAATAATTATTCCTCTTATCATTCTATTTTATTCAAAAGTTTAAGGTGTGCAGAATATGGAACTATACTACTTTCATACTTCGAAAGCATAGATTTATAAAATGATTCATTGTCTATCTGCCTAATGTTAGGCAACTTCTGTTAACATCTTTCAGTCTTCCTTTCTCCTCCAAAATATTGATAATGAAAAAACTCTTCCCTCTCCTACCTTCTATCACATAGTACTGGAAAGAAAAACAGGAGAAGGACTACCTCTGCTACAGTGATTTTACCATGTATATCTGTAATATTTATCAAAACGAGGCACAAGGGGATTTTTTAATTTTAAAAAAAAAAAAAAAAAAAGCAAGGACAATGTTCCCAGGCTGTAATACAGGTAATGTCGATAGTAATAAGTATATTTTGTCCTGGACTACACTGATAACTCCCACACTAATTCCACAGAAGTCAGAGTTCCATCTGAAACCAGGCATGCACTGCAAATTCCTTCAGATCACTTCCAAGCATTTCAGTCCTTACAAATAGTACTTTCTGGATTCTCATTATAATAGATTATGCATGTTATAATAGATTATGCATATGTTGCCTCAGAGAACTGCATATTTTAATACTCACACATCTCATCAAGAAATACTAGATCTGCCAGTTTTACTTTATCTACCCTTCGTAGACAATTTGCCTTCTGAACAGAACTGAAAAGAGACTTTAAATTATTTTAATACAGGAAGAAATCCAGCAGCTGGAGCCAACTGTTAAAAAAATTTGAAGTCCTATTAATTTTTTATCACATTTCCAAAAGGACACTGCTCTGTGTAGATTATACAGGCATATTCAAATAAGTTTAGAGAAGAAGATTCAGACATTGTTCTTGGAATAATTTTAAGTCACGGATAATGATGCCCATGAAAAGATGAGCGAGAAAAAAATCCATTTTGATCAACTAACCAGCTACACAAGCATGTCAAATACATGCATTTTCACTTCTCTAAGAACAGGATCGACGAAGCATTAAAGAACATATTACCACAGAGACAGCTGTATTCTAGCATACCAAATCAGAAGACTTACAGGTTACTTTCCTGATTTATGTATCCCATAGCATCTTCCTGCCGAGGCTCAGGCCCATGACAGAGTGAGCAGACTAATTCTAAAGACATATGCTATACTTCATCTATTCTCAGAATCTCAAGCTATTGTGATCATGGTAGAACCTGACACACAAACTAGAAGATTTATAGCTCTAAGCCTTGCACAGCTTGCAAAGATGACCAAAGCAATACTTACTTCATACACTTACTAATTGTATCATAAAAGCCAAATCAATCTGCTTACAGTGATTAAACCTCAGAAAAGTTAAATGGTAGAAAACATATAAAAAGAAGTGTGTGGTACAAGTCATTACTCACAAAGAAAGTGACTGAATCCACCTAAGACTCACATGGATATTAAAGGCAGGGATAGTCACCTCCACCTGTAAATTGGTGAAAACATTGTTTATGCTCTTATTACTGAATTACTTAATTATTACTGCTTATTAAATTAACAGGAATATACAATTATCAATGTGGGGTGGGACAAGTTAGAGGAGCTCAAAATAGAAAATAAGACTACTTCCTTGAAATTCCCTAGGTTCTGCCAGTTTCTTTCTTAGAGCATATTGTCATTACATACCGTGAAGTCAGAGACACTTTAAGGAAAGCAAGCAACTCCTACTTCTACTAAGCTACCTATTGAAGGAAAGATAGCACTAATTACATCAAGCCTGCCATGATGCAGAACAATAGAATAAATGATGCATTAGAAATACCTTTTAATCTAAATAACGTTAAGAACCAAATAATCTATTGTATTTCTCTGCATAAATAGGATCATTTATAATGCTGAATGAGAATCTGTATTTGCATCCCAAATTAATTTTTATTTTTTTTTTATAAAACTGAAATCACATTTTTTCCACTGATATTGAACTATCACTCAAAGTAGCCACTCTTTATAGAGTCAAGGAAAGCCATCATGATTCGTTTTATTCTCTGCAACTAAAATAAACAAAATATAGCATTCATGGGCACATAGATCTTTACCCTCTGTTTTCATGGTCCACTTGTATATGAAGTCCTTGGTTGCACTGTAATTGCCTTCATTTAACAGCCTGCATACAAGATCGGGGAAGAAACAAGAGCTACCATTCATGTACACGTTGAGATCATTTAAGGAACAGAAATGATTTTGGAAGCCTTAGCACAAACTCACCTGAAGTTCAATAGTCTGTGTTTTCACACTTAACACTGGCTAGAGCGAGACAGCAGTGGATGAAACCAGTGCCCTAGATACTGTATGTTTTCTATTGCCATTTAGTATCAGTTTATTGCTATGTGCAAGACGGTGTTTCTCTCCTCTCTATTCAGCCCCTGTAAGCCTGCCTCTGGAGTACCCAGTATTTCAGAAGAGCCCTTTGGCTTTCACAAGACAATTTAACATCTGAAATGACTAATGTTAAAGAGCTTGTGCCTACTAGTAAAATAAACCAGATGTCATCCATTTCCTTATATGTTACCTCCCCTTCCGAAGGAAAAACTTCTAATAAGAATCATCTTTTTTTTAAAAAAGTAAAATTCCTCACAGTATTATTTTGGTTATTAATTCCAATAGAACATTTTTATTATAAATCTGCTAACATACAATTGCTGAACGTAATTTTTTTGCATTATGTTCTCAGAAATTAGTGGTTAGTGTTATATATTTGCTTATGTTATAAATACTGTTGGTTTCTACTGAAGCTGAAACATTACATAAATTTTCAGATGACAGCAGTAAAGTTGCACTCAGTCATGTGCACTGAGATGAGAAATCTAGATTGAATTCATATTTCTGTAAGCCTTCCATCATTCACAGATAAGACAAATCCAAAGCTTGACTCTTCCAACACTCCAAACTTCCAATCTATACTCATGGGAATGATTGAATGTTAAGGAAAACCTGCCTTGAATTTTGGATTTCAACAGGGAGAGACGCAATTTGAGAGCATGCTGAAGTGCAGCTTTGAATTCACTTTCCTTCCTCCTCCCAATTTATTTCAGTTCAAGTAGAATGAATTGTGTGTATGTATATATGTAGATAACTTTCCATCATCAGTATTAAAGAAACCTCTACCATCATCCCAATAACATTTTAAACAATAGTGCAAAACATTATTTCTGCCAAAGACTGCAGGTTGGAAAAGATGCTGCAAGTCCTGAGTGACAATGAACTGTACAGAAAAACTTGCCCTGTGCCCTTACCATAAAGCAATCATCATATTTTTTTGGTGAAATTGTACAGTTAGGTTAGTCTAGGAGACTTCAAGGAGACTAAAATAGGATTTATTGAAAAACTGAGACATAAAGTAGAATATACTCTGCCTAACTAAATGGTGTTACTGGATATTATTAGTTACAGTCCTGTTAGCTATGTAACAATCTTACACATTCGCAGCATGAACATTTTAACATCCTTACAGTATCACTTTCAAGCATCTGTGGAGTTAGTGCTCAGCCTCCCTACTTCATTAAATGCCTAAAACATAGTTTGAACTATAAGAAAGTGCTTTCATATAACTTCCTAATGGTAGTCTAGTATGTTCATCCTTGGTTTTTTAAGCTTTAAATTCTGTAAGGCACATCTTACACATAATTTTATTAGATTATCTTCTCACATGATTCTGAATCACGTGTGCCTGCCGTCTGATTTCCAACACTTTGATCTTATCCTTCTTCTGGCACACAGTTCACCTAAATGAAATCCTGTACATGAACCTGATAAGGTTTTCTCATTTTTCAATCGTGTGATTGCACAATATGCCTATACATACTCAGTCACTATCCTGTCTTCGTATTAAAATTAGTTCTCCACCCCTCTGCGTCTGCTCTGTACTTCTTGGTAGTGGTCATTAGGGGTCTCAGTGATGAAGTTAATAGTCTTCCTCGCTGTGTCCTTTTGGTGAGCCTGTACTTCGTGCATGGGCCCACCGCTTGGCCTCTTCCTTTCTTCTTGCTCAACACTTCGCAGTTAGTAGCAAAACCAGTTTATAGTAGAATGCCCATTAACTAGATACATATCTTACTAGAATGCCCATTATCTAGATACATATCTTCCTGTCTCCTCTGAGCCCTCGGCTATACAAGAACAAATAAGATGGTTAAAGATTATGCATATCAGGAGGGTCACACTTCACCAGACGACCCTAGCATTGTTCCATATTGACATGAATCAGGGGAGCACATCTCACATCAATAAACTACATAAAATTTCTACTGGCCTATTGGTAGTCTTATTGTATTAGTCAAAACCAGACAAGGCAAAATATGCTTGAAAGCTATTCTGGCACTTACCTCAGATCCTCTTTATTGGTTTATAGCCTTACATTAACCTCAGCTCACACATAACCAGTCTCCTGCCTTCTCACTGGATTTAATTTGTAGCCCTAGTTTGTCTTTAGAATGCTTTGATGCCCTTTATGTTCAAGTCTTAAAACTTGCATGCTCAATTTTCCTGGTGTAATTATTCTGAAAGCCTTCTTTCATAGCTTTATATGACAATTGTGTAAAAAACCTGTAAACCCTACTTTAGAAACTTCTTTTCAGATTATTTCAGTCAGTATTTTTTGCAGACTGCTCCTACTGGAACCAGGGATTGTGTTATCTCTCAGAAAGAATGAATTTTGCTTTCTGCTCTAATATGTTCGTAATGCTCTGTAACTCTGCTACAGCCAGTCTCCTTTAAGCTATAACTAATTTCAGGACCTCTCCTGGGGTCAGTAATGGATATGGATGGTACTCCTCAGAAAAACCATGAGAGAAATGATGTGACTGGTTGCACTTCGGTTAGTTATTTTAACCAGGTGGATAGAACAGCTGGTTCATTTGTGTAAGGACATTTCCTCCTATTCATTAAATGATTCTGACATATAAAAAATCCTTACCGAGAAAGAAACATCAAAATATAAAGAGAATATAAGAGAACTTCTGGTCATCTTAGGCAGCTTTTGTCTTACCCCAAATAAACCGACAGTTCAATGAGATGTTTTTTCTTATACCACAATGTTATCTGTATTGGCTAGGTAAATTTATACTTTATCCAGGAAACAATAATAAAAAGAGCCACAAAACTATTTACTATTCCCATTGGTGAACAACATTGAGAAAATATTTCAAGAGCATCCTTCATGTTTTATTTCACTATCTTGCTAATGACTTAATAACTAGCTGAAAAAGATTTTTTCAATTTTTAAAGAAGCGTATTTTTAGAAAGGCTGAAGAAGTTTACTTAGTGAAAATCTCTTTTTGTTTTTCAGTCCCATGCACGAATTTAAACAACCTTGTAGACAAGACAATAGCTGTCTTATTGTTGTGCTAGATACACTCCAATATATCTATTCACTCACTTGTAACAAAAAATGTCAACAAAGAATTGTTTCTAATTACCAGTTATAAGATTTCAAGGTATAAGCATAATACTTATATTTAGTTATAATGTTTGATGACGTGCAGACAAGTACACCCCAACAAGAGTAGGCGTGTGCTGGTCATACACCAAGTTACCAGAATTAAGACAATACTGGCTCATTTCCAGCAGTTCTGAGAGATGGTGTGGTTCTGCTGGTGGAATCCTGGAAATATGATGACTTGGCATGGGAGGGTCCCTTCCATGTGCTCCTGATGACAGAAACAGCCATTAGGATAAAAGAAAGGGGATGGACAGGTCCAGAAGATGTATTGTAACATAGGGAAACAACCCCTTAAAATTGTCTTTTAGAAGATAATGGGAGTGTTTTACGTATCTATTCCAGAGATTACAAAGGTGATCAAGGGCAAGACTAGATTGGCCTCTGTGTTTGCCACCAGGAAGATCTCTTAACTCCACTATTGACTGCAACCCAATAGGCGTTGAGAGGTGGAAATGCAAGCCATACCAGACCTTGATGTGTGTCGTGGTTCNGTAGAATAACAAAATTGCCTGACCTTGGTTGTTCCAGCAATAAGGATAAACAAGGGCCTGTCTGCATATCATTCCTTGATATAATTGGGTCTTATCACTGTGAGACGAAGCAGTTTCTCCGAGCAGTGTGCTGTTAATTTCAGAGTTTAGTTGGTTAGAAGAGGCCCAGCTAAGAAAGTGAAATTGTAAAACAGAAAATTGGTTCATTTTACCCCAAACCAGGACAATGTGAGAGAGTAATCTACAGGAAAAGCCTTGAAAGTGAATCCTATGGATTCGACCCAAGCATAGACCATTGTTATGGACAATTTGTTGTACTATCCTACGAATTGGTGGATGATCTTGCTACAGTTTCACCTACCACACTTACATTCACTCAAAATATTATTCCCATAAACAAGAATGTACAGAAGCAGGGCAGAACTATTGGATGGCTCAGAATCTAGGAAGCTGATCTAGAACCTATAGGGGACGTGTCCTGAAGGAGAAAATGGGGTCTGCTTTAGTAAATTAAGTCAATGAGGAATGAATGATGGAGGAGGAGCTCAAGACCAGGCAAGAGAATATTAGTAAAAGATAGAATTGAGCAATTATGGAGTTTCTCTCAAATAAAGCCAGTAAAAAAGTGGCAGCCAGTTATATAATGAAATCCAAGAGGAGTTGCAGAAACAATAATGACTCCCCTTCTTGGGGGAAAAAATCTGTTCATAGATCTAGCTGAAAGGATAGCAGGGGAATTAACTGATTGTTGGGTATATGGGGGCCCCTTAATGAGTGAAGAATAGCTGTGAGAAGGTATTAGTTTGGTCCCTCTCCAGATACTTAAATGGAACCAGTCCATTGTTGTAGAAGAAAATAAGAGGCCCTTTAGGTGGATCTTGGCATCTGAGGCCATTGAAATAGAATGCCTGGGGTGCAAAGGAAATAAGTTCAATAAATGGGTAGGAGAGAGTCCTTGCAAAAGAATATACACATACAATGGCTCTCATTTTGAGTGGTGGCCCCAGGAACTTATGTGCTATTGGTCTAAGGAAGACACATCAAAAGTGGAATGTACGATTCCTCAGGAACTAATTCTTTCAAGGGATCACAGAGTATCTTACAGTTTTGGGAAAATCTAGAGAAAACTTTCAAAAACTATTGGAAAGTTCCAGATAGATTATTTTGGATTTGTGGATGAAGGCCTTATTCTAAATTACCTGCTAGCTGGAAGGGGAGTTATACTTCAGGAATTATCCATGCAGGGTTCTTCTTAGTGCCATCAAAAGAAGAAGATGGACTAGGAATTCCAATCTATGAAGATCTGAGGTGAAAAAAGATACCTGTCCAAACTGGAGGAACACAATCTTCACTGGATGGAGTGAAGATGAATGGCCACCAGAAAGGATCGTAGAAACTTTGGATCATAGAGCCTGCAGCTTGGGCCCAAGATGGATGGGCCTGCAACTTGGGCCCAACACGACAGTTGGCGCTATTGGATACCGATATATATGTTGAACAGAATAGTTAGACTACAAGCTGTACTAGAATTGATATCTAACCAAATTGCTGCAACCTTAGAATAATTAGCCAAACAACAATCCCAAATGAGTGGAGCAATTTATCAGAACAGATTGACCCTAGATTATTTGTTGGCTGAGGAAAGAGGATTTGTCTCAAAATTGATGATAATGAACAAGCTGCAATAAATGTAGCCACCAACATTAGAAAATTTACTCATGTCCCAGTTCAAAAGTGGAAATCAATGTTAGATGCCAGTTGGTGGGATGGTTTGTGGCGTATAACCTGATGAAAGTAAGTGGGCTATTTATTATGTGCTGTGGCCGAACTGCTATTCATACCCTGTTTTATACCCTGTTTTGTGATGTTAATTCCCAGTGTAGTGGAAGGGATGCAGATAGTCAGCATGCTGGTGAATCCGAAAATGGCTGCCTCCAATCAAAACACAGGAATCCAGAAAATTCTCATCCTGAAAAACAGAAATCATAAAATGGAGGAGCAAGAAAAAAAATTACAACTTATTCTACATAAACTAGAACAAAGCTCTGGGTTTCAGCAAAAAGATCATAATTAGAAAGGGGGTGGATTGTGAGGTAGGCAAAAGTTTTGCTTCAGCCATGACAGATTTGCATGTGATATAGATAACTTTTGGAGCTGCAGCTGTGTAAAGAATGGCAGAGGAATTTCCATAAGAATAAAGGAGAATGACCCAATCGGGGCATTACTCAGCAAATGGGAGAAGGCGGTAGGGAATTAGACAATTGGGAAAGGCTATAAAAGCTCTGAACACCAAGAGCAAGGTGTCTCTTTGAGGAGCACCAGAACTGGCTGGGTTGTATATTTTTAATAAATGCTTATATGTTTGGTTTTTATAGTTTGCTTTGAAGACTTTGTCCTCTTTTACATTCTATTTGTTCTTACAAAGGCACCTGCAGAAATATCATGTCTTTCATCATGGCAAGTAGGAGTAATGCATCTTTGTGTCCTCTGACTGAGAAATGTTGAGAATTGCACTTGCCATTATCATATCTCATTATTTAAAACTGCAGTGAAGAAACTGTCTGTTTTTTCAAATAGTATTTGTGAAACTTTTTTTTTTGCCTTGTAAAATTGCACGGTAGTGAAGTCACTCTTTCCTTCCTGTTTGAAGTGTGAGAGCACACATGTATGAGTATGTATACACTCTAACAAAATCTAAAGCTCGGTTTTGGTAGGTACTGTTTATATTTTAACAAATCCTATCAGCTGCATAGATGGTAAAATGAGTCTGCCAACTGCTTGTGAGTTGTTGCTATCCAGAAATTATCCAAAAGTTAACTGTAGAAGAAAGCGTGCTCATGTTACACCTTTAAAAAAAAATAAAAAAAAATCAGAAGTATGTCAAAGATATATGTGGCTAGGAATAGAACATTAAAACTGCAGCAGTTATTGACTAGAGATTTTTCAGGCTGTAGCTCTCATTTTGAAGTAGAGTGCTACTGAATTTGAACTTTGAATTTTGAGTGCTTGACTAACCAGCAGTAGCAGAAACAGANGGGAGGGTGGAACTAGACACTTCATAATACCAGTTTTGTCACAGTAACTGTATACAGTTTTATAATTGGATTCCGAAGACATAAATCAACAGCTCTTTCTATAACTATATGAGAAAGAAATAGTCTTTGCTTATGCTTCCCTAAAGTTAGTGCTAGCTTTTAGAAATAGTCAGTAGTATCCTGGAATAGGCAGGAAGATCCTATGCTGATCATCAAGTTGCAAGCCCTCAGGAAAATCATCAGATGACAGAAAGTGAGATTCCTGAACTTGATTCAGACAAATACAAAAACATTGTTAAATCTGCCAGGAAATGCTTTTATTTCAATTTTGTTTTTTGTCTGCCAGTCTCAGAACCAAATTTAAAGAGGACTTGTGAATTTGTGAATGCGTGTGTGGCTGCAAATAGGCTAGGTCTCTGAATCCTCCTGGTAGTATACAAAATCTAAGCAATTTTAAATATATATGCTGCTCTTTTCATCCTGGGTTGGCTATTGCTTGATTTTGGTTGCTTCCAGAGTTAGTCTAGGATCTCCAGCTTATCTTTTTTCTTTTTTAATCTTGGTAAAACAATATATTAATTTATGAAGAATTTTTTTTTTTGTTAGCCTCTCTGCTGTTGAACTGGAAAACTTGTATTTGAAACTGCAAATTTATAAATGCTGTGATCATCTGAAACTCTTTCGTTGGAGTTGAGGGACAATATTTGCACTGATCATAAAAATATAAAAAGGCGTTTGGAGAATATCGATGCTTTGTAACTTCAGCAATTTTTGATAGTGCCTTCCAAGGTTCTGTCTCCATTGCTTTTTTCCAGAAATAGTTATGCCTTTACTTGTTGTGTCATAAAGCTTATGACACTAACTTGGTCTTTAGTGGACAGTGTATGGGAAAACTCTGATTTTAGGATCATCACAAAATACAGCT
The DNA here is from genome assembly GCA_013400375.1 of Thinocorus orbignyianus. Lineage (NCBI taxonomy): Eukaryota > Metazoa > Chordata > Aves > Ciconiiformes > Thinocoridae > Thinocorus > Thinocorus orbignyianus. The sequence continues at coordinate 690,016 of VXBW01007455.1, read as the reverse complement.
TTTTTCATAGCTAATGGAACTCTTGGTTTCTGNTGTTGCTATCCAGAAATTATCCAAAAGTTAACTGTAGAAGAAAGCGTGCTCATGTTACACCTTTAAAAAAAAATAAAAAAAAATCAGAAGTATGTCAAAGATATATGTGGCTAGGAATAGAACATTAAAACTGCAGCAGTTATTGACTAGAGATTTTTCAGGCTGTAGCTCTCATTTTGAAGTAGAGTGCTACTGAATTTGAACTTTGAATTTTGAGTGCTTGACTAACCAGCAGTAGCAGAAACAGATTAATGGCTTGGTTTGAATGGTAGTATATCGTACCTGCTACTAGACAGAGAAATTTGAAACTACATGCAGAGTAGAGTAGGATGAAGTGCTTTGAAGATAATTTAAAGTAGGTCTGAATCCATGTTTGTATATCCAAAATGAACACTTATTAATCTTCATGTAGAAATGTATATCCCTCTCAGCTCTTTTTCTTTTTTGGCCTTTGGCAATCACACTTGTTTGCACTTCCATTAATGGAACATAAGCAGCAATCACAGGCTGCCACATGGCCAGCTTTCCTAAGGATATACTTGTTTTCTGAGGACATACCACTACTTCAGAATGATTTGCAAATTCTTTGTAATTCAAGAACAAGCCATCTTTCTAGTGTAAGATTTGGGG
>VXBW01007455.1:672231-689141 GCA_013400375.1 Thinocorus orbignyianus | reverse complement strand
TTTTTTTTTTTGTTAGCCTCTCTGCTGTTGAACTGGAAAACTTGTATTTGAAACTGCAAATTTATAAATGCTGTGATCATCTGAAACTCTTTCGTTGGAGTTGAGGGACAATATTTGCACTGATCGTAAAAATATAAAAAGGCGTTTGGAGAATATCGATGCTTTGTAACTTCAGCAATTTTTGATAGCGCCTTCCAAGGTTCTGTCTCCATTGCTTTTTTCCAGAAATAGTTATGCCTTTACTTGTTGTGTCATAAAGCTTATGACACTAACTTGGTCTTTAGTGGACAGTGTATGGGAAAACTCTGATTTTAGGATCATCACAAAATACAGCTTTTTTCATAGCTAATGGAACTCTTGGTTTCTGAGGACAGAAAGAGCACACAGATTATGCTGAATATAATAGTAATAACAATTTAAAAACCACCTTTTTTCATCTCTGGTAGTATCCTTATAGCTAAAGATGTACCACTTAAGCTGAAGTTTGCTTTTCCCGCTTAGTAGGGATCATGTCCTACCACCCAGGATGGTATTAAAGTGTTTAATGCTTCCATGACCTATTCAGCATCAGTGTCTTAAATTGTATTCTCAAGCCAGTAACTTGCATCAGTGTTTCTTCTGTTCATGGAGTAACCTTGTTTGAGAGGCTGTTTGTTTTGTAATGAGTATAATGTGAAAACGCAATATAATGAAAATGTAGTTGCAGTACACGTTGCACCTGAGAGATGACTCATTTTGATACGATGTACTTATGCACCTGTGTATTATTCAACATGGTACTGAAAGGTTTCTTTCACACAACCTGAAATCTTTGCATTTCATTCCACACTCCCTGTAGATAAAATGTATGTTAGCATTTTGCCAGAGATTTGTCTGATGTATTGTCATACTCTGTGATGGAAGTACTGTGAAACTGGATATAGCGTGCCCTTCACTTCCCTAGATCTGTAGTGGCTGGGAGCTCTCTGCCTTCAGTGAGTTTTCAACTATTCTTTCTTAAAATAGAAACATTTTACTTTGTTCTTTATGTACATGTTATTTTGCATTCCAGGTGCTCAATTAACATTCTGTTAAATTGCATTTTTTGAGCTTTGGTCTGTAGGAACTTACTGATGCCTAATCTACACCATCATTATTTTGGAAACCTAAGGGGAAAACTTGAGTACAAATAAAATGAACTGAGAATTTTCTTCACAGAATGTTTCCATGTAGATTAACTTCTCAGTTTTAGACAAAATCTTACCCTTCCATTTCAAATGGATGTAATGACACTAGGAACATTGTGTCTAAGAGTGATACTACTGAGTATGGTCCTTGCCTTCCCATCTGCAGTGGAAGCCGTCCTGGAACACTTTATTTTCTTCCAAATAAACTACATAATGCCTGAGATATACAGATAGTACAGATGTTATGCATGGCACACAAGAATAATGTTTAATGTACTTCACCTTTTTATAGGAAAAACAATACCGCTTTCCCCCACCTACACTCTTTTTCCTTAAGTTATACAGTACTGTATTTAATTAACACAGTTAATAGTACAAGGCTTTAATTACATATTCCCTTAAGTTCATTGAGACTGTGGGCTTTTACTGCAGAGTAAATGTGGCTATGGAATGCAGATTCTCTCTATAGGACCTATATATTATAATGATAATATTCTTGCCTCTGGTTTTAAGGAATGCTGCATTTTTTTAAAAAGAAAGTTTCTAGGTTGGAAGGGACCTTTAAGATCATCTAGTCTAACCATCGAACAAACTCTGATAAAAGAAATAAAATAAAATTCACTAAACCATGTCACTAAGCACTATGTCAAACCATCTTTTGAATACCTCTAGGGATAGTACTTCAGCCACTTCCCTGGGCAGCCCATTCAAATGCTCAATAAATATTTTTTCCCCTAGTGCAACTTGAGGCCATTTCCTCTTGTCATATCACCTGTGTCTTAGGAGAAGAGACCAATCCACACCTTGCTACACCCTTCTTTCAGGTAGTTGTAAAGAGTGATAAGGTCTCCCCTCAGCCTCCTCCTGGCTGAACAACCCCAGGTCCCTTAACTTCTCCTCATAAAGGTTACTCTCCAGACCCGTCACCAGCTTCATTGCCATTTTCTGGATCCTCTCTAGCACCCCAATGTCTTTTTTGTGGTAAGGAGCCTGAAACTGGACACAGTACTCAAGGTGGGGCCTCACCAGTGCTGAGTACAGGGGGTCGATCGCCTCCCGAGTCCTACTCATCATACTGTTCCTGATACAGGCCTGGATGCTTTTGACCTTCTTGGTCACCTGAGCACACTGCTGACTCAGGTTCAGCCAACAGTGGACCAACACACCTAGGTCCTTTTCTGCCAGGTAGCATTGGCAAAAGGTGGTTTTTCTGACTGCAAGTTCAGGACCCAGCACTTGGCCTTATTGAGCCTCATCCCACTGGTCCCAGCTAATCGAGCCAGCCTGTCCAGGTCATTCTGCAAAGCCTTTCTACCCTTCAGCAGGCCACCACTCTCACCTAACTTGGTGTTCTTTGCAAATTTACTGAGGGTGCACTCAATCCACTTGTCAAGATCATCGATAAAGATGTTAAGGGGAACCAGCCCCAATACGAGGGGACCAATGTCCCGGGGAACACCACTCATGACCAGCTGTCAACTGGATTTTACTCCATTCACCACCATTCTCTGGGCCTGGCCCTCCAGCCTATTTTTAGCCCAGTGGAGAGTACTCCCATCTAAGCCATGGGTAGCCAGTTTTTCCAGGAGGATACTGTAGGAAGTATCCTTATCTCAAGGTGAATTATATTTGTGGACCTAAATTAACTCTGAAAAATCTTTTTAGTCTTAGTTCTTTTAAATCCTTCTTATTGCAAGTTATGAAGTTGGATTTCCCAGTTATTTTTAAAATCTGTGACAGTGTATAAATATATATATTACTTAGCATATGAGGAATGGAAGGATAAACATTAATTAATGGTATTAAATCTGTCTTCATTCCATCTTCTTTCCCCTAGAAAAGAAAAGTCCTAGCTAAGACTGAATTATATGAGCCCAGTTAAATGCTGATTATTCTTTTCTTGGTACCCAGGGCATCAACAGCACACTCATCTGACTCTCTAAGCACTATTAAGTCAAATCCCTATTGCTACTCTGGAGTGTTACTAGTGCATATAATTATATCTGCTCTGTGTTTATCAGCAGGGTTTGCTCTCAAAATGGCTATGTTCAAAAGTGATGTTTCCTGTGGGCTTCCTTGTGAAGATACAGCGTAACATCAGTAAAGCTCCTCTCCATATGTTTGAGGGTGCTCTTAACCACATATCTTATTTAACTCTGGAGAGTTACTGTGTTTTAAATCACATGCCATTTTGAAATGTAACATTCCAAGCAGCAAGGCGTATACCGTTGACTTTGAGCTGAGCAGTGGCGTAATAAAGAGGACGATGTAATGTGGTAGTATGTAAATACTCACAAAGGAAAAGAAATAAATTAATTGCTGAATTTGACTGGCAGCTTCTTTTCTAACTGAGATAATACATGATATTTCTTTCCTGTTAGTTGTGAATGTTTTGCTCACAAAAATAACAGCCAGCACATGTACTTAGTCTGTTTTGATACTGTCCTGATTTAAAAATCTCATTGCCCTTTGTCATTTCCCTTATTTCTACTAGGCTTTAAGAATCTGAATCACACTTTTCTGAAGTTAATGTTTGTTTAGTTCTAATAAGTTTGAGGTGTATTACATACGTATCACATATGTAGGGAAAACAGTATAATTTCTGAAAGTGATGTGAAAAGTTCAACTGTTTTAATAACAAATTCTTTCATGGTAATTTACTGCTACTCTGCTACTGCTTTCTCCAAAGACCGAATCGGAGTAGGTACTATGCAAAGTAAAACCAGCATAACTAATTTTGTCCACCGGCTAAGAGAGGTGCAACATATGTCAGCTCTTCTGAGTATCAACACTAGTTTACGTGACATCTGTTGAGAATCAAGATATTAACTAACTTATTGTTGGATATCAGCCAAATTGTAATATAATAATTATTGCTAATTATCTTAACTGAACTGCCTGATAATGTAACAGTACTTAAAAAGCAGTTTTATGTCAGTAATTCATTTCACTATATATACAGGAGCACTTTCTTCATCAGCTTTAATTATGGCCAAAATTTGGGGTAGTACCGGTGGACTATAGGAAGTTAGGATAGGCAACTGTCATTAGTTAATTTTCAAATGAAGCTGAAAAATACATTTGTATTGAATATTGTAAGTATATAGTTGATATCTGTTGACTACTTGTAAAAGAAATGGTTTTATAGCAAAAAAAAAAAAAAAAGTTTTGTAGCAGAATTTGCTGTCCCTTGCAGATTTTCCATTTGATGATTATTAGGCAAGATCAAGTTAATAAAGAGTGCCTGAAGATAACTATGTAGAACAAACATACCTGCTTCCAGCTTTGAGAACTCTTCAGGACAAAACCAACCAACTCGACCAACACATCAATCCACCACTCTATATACAATTTTTCTCTAATATTATTCTTATTTGTAAGTTTTTTCTCCAAAACATTTGTACAACACTATCCTATTGTGAAGCACAAAACACATGCTCGTTGAGGTTGCTAGAGACTTTCCCTGAAGACTGCTGCTCTCTTGTCTGAACTTTTTTTTCAGTTAGTAGGTTGAGCAAGTAAAATTGCTGCTATTTTTAAGCATACAGTCAGGGACCTAGAGTTATAACAAGATGTGCTAAGGTCAGAATTGGATAGAGAACCCAAGAGATACAGCATGCAGATCCCTGTTTAAATACCAGGGTTCATTCCCTTTTATCAATAGCTATAATATCACTTGATAAGCAGTGCATATAATTGGTCTTATAAATTAATAATGGCAGTTGACCCAGCTCTCAACTTGCCCTCTGTAAAGTTAACAGGAATCTTCTGTCATGGTGCAGGGAATGCCACTGATTTATGCCCCCTAGGCCCCCCAACACCTGTTTCTGGATTTCAGTGCCTTAAATACTTTTGTATGTTTGTGGTGGTTTCCCTGTTGTAGAAATGTAGTTGACCAAAAGGAGATTAGAAGACTTGCTTTCTGAGTTTCAGAACTTCTGAACTCTGTGGGCTTCAGCTGCATAGTGTAGTTTAGGCACCAGACTAGAGAGCATGTAATGGTCAAAATTTCTTCTTTTCCTGCAGAGATGGGAGCAGCAGGGGACAGAACCAAGTCAACAACAAAAAGGAAAAAAACAACAAACAAAACCCAAAAACGAACAAACCAAACCCAACCAAGTTGCTCAGTGTATTTGCCAATTAAAGCCTATTCTGACAGTTTTCTGCAGTTTATAAGTCAATTATAGTTTGTCATCTCAGAATAGTACATTTTATTTCGTAGCAGTTCAGCTCTAGGAAGCTTATTCTTTTTCATGTCCAAGTGACATAATGGGAAAGCAGTGGGTTTGCATTTATATCATACTTTGTGCACATCAATGTAAATGTGTTTTCTCTGGATATGTTCTAGTGTGCTGTATAGCATAATGTGGTTCTAGAGTATGATCAGGAAATTTCCAGGTAAATTATGTTTTAATTTTAATTTTAAATAAAGCTTCTTTTGGATACAAATGAACTCCACTTATCTTTAGCGTATATCCAGGTGTAAAAACAATTATTGAAGGCATACGTACAGCCAGCAGAGATAGTCTAAGGCTAACCAATTTAGTCGGTAAGCTGTCAGAAGCACATTTCATTATATTTTACATACAGGCGTGCTCACAGTCTTGCAGAGTTTAATGAGTTCTAGCTTTTCCTAACTTTCAATAAATGGTTATTTAATGAAAGAAAAATTTGAAAAGGTTAAGAATAATGTGTTATTAAAAGTTAGCATAATACCTGTTTAGAGTATAAGCAATGTGAGCTCTGTTTCCATGGCAGGATGTTTATGGAAGAGAAGTCGTCCTTATCTGCAGCTTCCACAGTGTAGAGGTCATTAATATGAACAACAAAGTTTGTTTTGTTTTGTTTTGTTTTGTTTTTTTTTTTAATTTTAAATAAAACATTCCTGGCTTAGTTTCTAAGGTTTCTGATAAGATTAGTGAAATAATTCAAGTACTGAGGAGGAAAAAATACCGTTGACTGTCAGTTATACAGGGTTCCACAATCACTGCCTATGTTTTGAGACACTTTCTGTTTTACTTTGCTAAGTAAAAGAGATTATAGATATCAGAGTATTTCTTTGCCAGTGCCTGTCCTTAGATAAGATAAAAAAACATGGAGTAAAAACACTGATAAAATGCTGGAAGATGATTCAGAATATTCAAGTGGAATTGAAATGGACTTCACCATGCAATTCTTTTCTCTGTCACCTATTAAAACTGTTGATACTTCTAAGAACGTGAATCTAACTCTGTAAACTTTACCATAGAAATTATTAGAAATGACTAAACTAAGAAGGCATGGTTGCTTCTCCTCAATGCATCTTTGAGGAAGAAGGATCTTGAATCTACAAGAGAATTGTTGTCACTGGGAATATTTGCAAAGTGAAACTAAGAGAAGCTGCAGCTGTATTACTGCATGCATTTTAAATTTGGTGTGTTCAGGAAGGAAAATTAGGGAAAAGTCCAATCTAACACCTAGCCCCAGTTTTAAGTAGACTTGATATTGCTGTGTGGTCTCAGTCTCTAATTTGAAACCAATATAAATCAATTGTGGTTTGGAAGAGAAAGTGATGTTATTGAGATAGTACTAACCCTCTTATTTTGTAATGTTAGCTTTGATTTTCAGCAGCTGGCTTGAATAAGCTGCCTAAGGAAACAAACATATCCCAAACCCTAATGCTTTGCTACAAATATGGTACTAATGTACCTAGAGAAGAGCTAAATCTTGCAGTCTGTACTGCCATATTTCTTAATAAGGACTTAACAAGCAAGGCTAACTCCTCCAGCATGCATTTAAGTCTTCCCACATGTGTTGACAAATGAGAAATAAGCACTCAGCCTGACTGTTTAACTGAAAACAAAGGAAACCCCCCAAATTATTTACTTATGTATTTATGTGACAGTAGCCCTTTCTTTCCATGATTTTATATCATAGACTTCTGTATTTGCAATAATGAGCATCTCGCCAGTTAACTTGGAAAGTGCTGAACTGCTTAGACTAAGAGGTACAGCTGTATTTCATCTAGGACTTTAGCACCTGTTTTCTCAAAGCAAGGGAGAACTACCTCTAATTAATTAGGGTTTCTCTGTTTTAAGGAAGGAAAAAACCTTTGTGATGAGTTTAATATCCTATATGTAAATTTACATAACCTTTTCTGTTTTTACGTATTTTAATAGTATTGTAAAGATTTTATCAATAAAGATTACTATATGCAGAATTTTATTGCTCTGGGAAGAAAGACTTGTTAATATTCACAGATTCCATTCATTTGGTTTTTTGATGCTTATCTGCATTATAAATCAATTAAACTCATCAAATACTGCTAAACCATCAACTATTCTAACTCAGTTATTTAGTCTATTGTGATGTTGCAGCTGCTGCATTGCTGATCTGTAAATCTCTAAATTGAATACGTAAGTGTAAGAAACAAACTTCAGTAAAATTTTAAGTTGATTTATAAATGTTTTTTATGTGCTTATCTATTTGAAGTACCTACACATGTGCACAGACAGACACTTTCCACAAGGTGTTATAATTTTGAGGAGAAAAACGAGTTACCATGTTTTTTAAACAGTTACCAGTTACAGGTTTTTAAAATCACAATATATATTCTTCCAGGTTTTTGTTTTGTTTTTTTGGTGTTTTTGTTTTTTTTTTGTTTTTTTTTTTTTTTTAACTTGATCTCAGTTTGTCTGCTAAATTGTTTTGGAATTGGTAGGAATTTTGTGGGATTTGTTTATTTTGTGGCCACTTTAGCAATGTGTAGCATCTTTTTACTAAAGTAACCAACTCCAGATTGTCAAAAGTGGTTGTGTTTGTAATGTTGTAGTCTTGAAACTTAGAAGTGTTATGGAAGTAGTAACATAAATCAAAAGTTATAACTCTGTAATCTTAAAACATTTTCTAATGTGAATAGTTTTTGCAAGGAGATGTTAATGTAAGTATATAGTCATAGATTCAATGTTTTGAAGAAATGGGGAGAAAAAGGAAATGGAAAATTGAAGAATACTGATGATCTCCACAAGATCAACAAGTAATGTTGCTTTGATGTTCTGTAACTCTCCAGGGGATGCCTGGAACACAGTTATTAGAGAAGAGCAGACCTTTTACCTTCAAGCTGGTCTGTGCCATTCTTTCTGCAGGAAGCTGAGGTAACGGTGTCTTTTACCTGGAGAGGAGCTTCTGTGCCTGGCAATTGAAGGTAGAATTCCTATTTCTAACTTATTTTTCTAGAATTCAGTGGACTTCAGCTTCAGTAGGATTTTGAGGAGCATTAGAGTAGTGATTAACAATGCCTTGGTTTTGCTGCATGGTGCTTATTGTACAGCTGCTTTGGAAAAGGCAATTCTGTTAAACAACAAAGTTCTTCAAAGTCCTCGGGAGCTTCAGTAAAATGTGTTCTCCATCTCTTAAAATGTAACTCCTGAAATGTAGTTCTTAAGAATTGCATAGGGTAAGTACTCTCCAGCCCAAAGTTGTGCCACATGCTATTTGATGATTATGTCTGAAGATCAGTTGCGGGATGTTTTGAAGGTAACTGGCTCTTCCAATCTGGAAACAGCATCTCTGCTGCAAAAATCGTGCCTTTTCCCTTTCCGTTATACTTCTGTAAGTCATCTTAGAATGTAAACTTGGTGGGCAATAAAACAAAAAAGTTGGGTTTTGCCCTTTGAACTTCAAGAACTTCTGGTATATTTTTCAATGAAAATGCATGTTGGGAACAGGACAAGTCTTGAACTTGGTCTGTAAAGGTAAAATGGTTGAATATATGTTGTTTCTGATTTGTATTAAGTAAGTTATATTTGTAAACTGGTTGCTACAGAAATGTCCAGCATATTTGTGTGTAATAAACAGCTCATTTTAGACAGAAGACTGAATATTGCAGAATGGCAGGATCAGGGGGACCTGCCAACTGAAATGTCAACTGGTCAGAGAAAACTAAAAATCAATTGTTAACTTTGCTAGACCTTTATAATGGAAAATTGTGTGCTGCAATGTGTGGCTAAAGTGTATTTGCTTAGACAGAAGGAACAGGATAAATAAAGTTTATTGTGCTGAAAACCAACTTGTATTATGCAATGCAAATAAGCAATTCACAGTCAAGATCCAGGGAAAATTCAGTGAGGATGGAAGTTGGAAGTTGATTCAGAAGGTTACAGTGCCTGATAGCTTATTACTTTATTCCTGGGAGACTGGTGATTTTTCCAACTCAGAAAAAAGATACTTCTTATATTTTTCTTGCAAAGAAATATCAAGTATTCCCATTAATTTTAATGACTTTTATAGAAGCCAATGTTTCCTTTTTTTTTTCTTTTGTTCTTTCAGAACTAGTCAGCTCCAAGACAGGGGAGTTTTAAATGTATTGAGGGAGCGTGAGTTTAAACTTTTTTTTTTTTTTTTTTTCTTCTTCTCTTTTGTATTGTAGTAAGTTGAAAAGTCTGCTTGCTTTTATCACCGATTGTAACTTTTACAGATACTGGATGTTGCAGGAAGGGCATCTATTGTTGCAGAAATGGTGTTTGTTTTTTTTTTTCCGTCCTGTCTAGTATAGCTCATGCATCATCAGAAGGATCAGTGTTCTTGGTAGTTAGTTTTGGAGGTGATAGTATACAGGTACAAAAATACACCATGATCCTGATACTGGTGTGGTACCCAAAAATCTTCCTAATGAGTGCTGACCTTGTTTCTGGTCCGCAAAGTGTTGTTTTTAAGTACAGTTCATAAATGTTCCTTCAAATTTCTTCTTTCTGAAACAACACTACAAAAACTTGGAGAAACTAACAAGTGCAAATGCTAATTTTTCTAATTGTTTTTTTTTTGCATTTATCTCTTTTGAGAATTTACCGCATGGTGCTGCTATGTTAAAACACTGTCTGAATTGTATTAATTAGATCACTCTTATATGGTACAAATCCCCCAATCTTTTTAGCAAACGGATCTTCAGCCAGCAGTGGTACCTTGCAGTAATTGCAGTTAACGTTATCGTGGTCAATATTTTTAGCTGTTCAAAGAGTGCACATCTGTTCAATATATTCTGATAATTTGAATGGCTAAAAATCTAGTATGTGGAAGAAACTAACTATGTGTATACGTGTGTGTAAATTTCACCTGTAATGGTAGAGGTAGAATAAAGAGCAAATAAGTGATACTTTATTAAGGTTTGTTTGCAACTGCTGAGGTTTTACTACTAGATTTCTTTGGTCGAATTAGTAGGACTGTGAGCTTCATGTTGGGACATCTGTCTTCTTGTTCTGTTTCATACATAGATAGCTGATCTTAGGTAGATGGTTTATTGGTAATTTCAAGTTTTTCTGTAACTTTCATTGTATTGTTTCAGATAAACTCTATCTCATACAGTTAATATATATTAAATGTCTTTGCTTGAAACTTGGTTGTTCCTGGGTTTGCTTTCTTATCCCAGTTAACCTGAAGGTAGTTAAGCAGCTCTTACTAGAAGTGACAACTGCTTTTTTGTACTTTGGAGTAACAGAGACAGAATCTTTTACAGAAAAGATAACCAAAGTAGAAGCATTAAAGCGTTGAAAATGTTGGGAAGAATTGCAGCTTTGCAGATGTCGCTTCTGGCTCTTAGTGTAGTGTTGTAGTATCTATGGCTTCACATGGAATGGAATTTTTGTGGGAGATAATTGTTTTTAAGGTGACAATGAAAGCTCAAATCTTTACTGTCGCTGAGCAGATTGAAGTGTTAGAGGGCTTGAATTGGGTACTTTGGAGAAATATAATGTTCCTGAGAGTTTCTCTGCTAAGTGTCTGCTGTAGATGGAATACTGTTTTTTTCACTTGTAGTGCCAACCATTTTTGAGTTTTATCCCTGCAAACTGGCAGTTAATGTTTCCAGATTTTGTTAGTATACTAAATTAATATTTGATTGTATCATAAATAATGTAGATAATGTTGTGAGGAAGTTGGTGGATTTTAAAGGAAAACATTGCCAGATGAATTTCAAGAAAAGTACTTTTATATGAGTAAAAACTGTGCAGTGGCTATAGTCAGTTTTAAGCGTGCTGTAGTTTCATGGGTCCTTTTACAAATTGAAGGGGAAACTCAATTTCTAACTTCTCAGAAGTGGTAATTTGTGACCCAGGAACAATCTGTCATGGATGGCAAGAAGGCCAAACTGCAAAAGGGATTAGACTGGCTGGAAGTAGGAATGCCACAAACAGCAACTTCTTGTTAAGTGAACAAGTGAAGTTTCCTGTGTTGATGAGTTATGAAGCAGTCACAGTATTGCCTTGTAGCCGTCCTGGAATTCCAGGGCTCAGGGGCCACCTCTGGGCAGCAGAGCTCAGCTGGAGGATGGACCCAATGCCAGGCTGGGGTGCCCCCTGCTGATGTTCACAGGAGTGGTGTTGGTGTAAGTATATATAAGGAATCTGCTTGTAATGCATCTTTGCAGACTCTTTGTATAACTGCTTATGATCCTAGGACTCTACAACGTGTTGCCTTTTTTTTTTTTTTAATGTTGCACACAAACATATTTAATTTGCCTCAAGGGGTACACTAAAAATTCCCCAACAAAATGAACATCTGGAAACTGCTGAATTGCTTGGTCTTTTAGTCAGGGTATACCCTAAAGAGTTTTTAGTATACTGCAGATCTGGGGCTCTAGTTTGGACAAAATAAAATTTGTCTGGCTCTAGCACTGCACTTTTCAATTTCTGTAAGAATCACATATTTCTGTTAGAGCATTGAGAAATAAGCCACTGTTTTGTCATATATAGTATTCCAGTTGAAAAGGGAGTGTGGTATGGGCATGTAGTTTGTTTTATGGAGGTTTTTTTTTATCTCATCTGCTCTTTCAAATAAGGTCCTTTGATCATCATAACACTTTGTATTTACCAAGTATTTACTGATGTCCAATAGTAAAGCATTTACTATCAAGGGGCCTCTGTAGATTGTGTAGCCCAGCCTCAACAGCAATAGTCAACTAGAGCAGGTTGCCTGCAACCACGTCTAGGGCTTTGAGTATCTCCAAAAATGGAGACTCCACAACTCCTCAGAGCTTTTCCAGTGTTTGAGGGCCCTTTACAATCAAAGATGTTTGCTCATGTTCAGATGTAATTTCACGTGTTTGGGCTTTTAACCATTGCTTCTTCTCCTGTTTATTTAATGGTTTCAAATGTTCAAAAGATAGCAGTTAAAGAATATAATTTCCATATCTGCACAACACAGATTAAGGCACTTCAGGCATTAAATTCTGAGAAAGCCTTTTAAAAAATCTATACATCCTATTTTCAAGCTGATGCTATTTGACACTTAATAGTATGTGAAATACAGACAAGATTCTTAGTAGTAGGATTTGTAATTGATCTTTATGTTGTCAGATCCAGTTAGATTCAATCTATCAAATGCAAAAAATCCTGTAAACCAACCCAACACAAATCCCACCCAAAATAAACCTAACATTGGCTTACTACTCTACTTGGTAAATACTTTTTCCAGAATTTTATATTTATTTTTATTCTTCATTTTGTTTTTACTTGGAATAATTTAATTTTTATCTATCTTCTGGGGGTTTTACAAAGAGTATTTTTTTTTCATCACCAAGAATAAAGAGGGTTTATTTTGCCTTCCCGATCTATGGAGAAATAAGGGAAATCAAAACAACCTTGATGTACGTACTTACAAGAGGAGTGTGGGATGGGGCCTGAAAAGCAGAGCTGCACGTGCTGCTCAAATGGCTTCCCATCATGTCCCCCGTCCCTGATAAATCACTGGAGCCACTATTGTTCTAGCAACCTCCAGATGCCCCTCTTTCAGGGCTTGTCGTCTTATGTTAGCCCACACATAGTGCAGATCGGGAGGGTGTAAGTCCCGCTCCCTACCTGGATCAGCATAATAAACCGACTTCTTTCTTGCATCAAGCGATGTCCTGTCTCTCAATTGCAACGGAGAAGTATTTGGTGAGAGAAGAAGGAATTATTGTTTTCTGTCATGTCAAGTCTTAGTGTTCTGATGCTGGTTTTCTGGCAAAAGGATTGCTTTATGTTCAGTCACATACTGTTTAGTACCCATTTTCTAATGAGATGTGTTTGGGAGTGCTATTCTTGTCTGCTTCATGACTACTTTTTATTTTAGTTTATTTTTCTGCCAGATTTCCACTTTCTGTTCAGGGTGCTGTAAAGCAGGTAGAGGTATGTGACCTACTTGGCATTCCATGGCTGGGATGGAAGCTACAAACCACAGTGGTAAGCTGTAGCAGGTGATCTTGAAGGCAGAAGAGCGAGTTTGTGTTTGGCTTCTTGTTTAACATTCAGGGAACAAAGTCTTGGGGCTGGTTAAACAGGGATTTGGCACTTCATGCAGCTGTTGGAAGGCAAGAGGGCAGATGTGGCATTGGCATTACTTGGTACCCTGTAAGAGGCATTGCTTGATACTGTGCAAGATTGCTAGGCTTTGCAGCAGTGGTGGTGATGCACTGCAGGACACAAGCCTCTTCCATCATCTAGGTTGATCCTCAGAGATGTGTCAGAGGTCTCAAATCAAATGGGACTCCTAATGGGCAATGCTGCTCTTCAGGTCTCTGTTTCCAGGGTATGCCAGGTAATTTACCCTGTGGCTGGAAGCAGAAGCAGTGATGGCTTTGATGTGAGAGGATGTGGGAGGATGTGAGCAAACTGCACAAGTATCAGAGAAAATAAACAGGAAATAACTGCTTCTTCTTGGAAACCAAGCAGAGGTAAGAGCCGGGGTCCTGCACTACATGGAAGGAGAGACACTCAAAAGCCTCACTGAAGTGGGTAAAGGATAGAGTGGAGTATCTGATCTATGTAGAGAGTTGCAGAGAGAGTTGATGAGAAAAAATATGTCTGGAGTATTTCAGTGGGTTGATACAGAGGCTTTACGAAGATAAGGGAAAAGGACAGTGCAGTTACTCCAACAGAGCAGCTCAAGCGCATGGAGTTTTGCTATAGAGCAGGCTGTGTGAGCTCATATGTCAGTCAGAGGAGAGGCCAACAAGAGGGATGCAGTAGAGAACACCACCTGCAGTCTATCCAGTCAAGAAGAGAAAGTGAAGGAAGCCTTTTTTGTTATTGTTGTAATTGACAGCTGGAAGAAACTTCTTGATCATTGGTGCTATTATTTTCATAGGAGCTTTAATACCAGGGATCTTCTGGAACGGCAACGTGGTGGAGCACAGGCAGTGCAGAAGCTTTCTTGAGCACACTGTGGTTATGTTTTGCTGTTGTAGGGGTTGAACAACCTGCTTAGGGGTGGTGCTTTGTGGCAAGGGAGGTTCTGATTATGTGTATAATGAGGGTCAGTGAAACATTAGGAGAGAGGCTGGGAAAGATTGATAGATCTCTGTCTTTGAAAACACTAAAGATTTGATCTGAGCAACCTAAGATAACTTTGAAATGGGCCCTACTTTGGTCTTGGGACTGGACTAGATGAACTCAAATTGCTTTATGACTTTTATATTTGCCCATCTGGGAAGTTTGAGATAATTACTAGAACAGGAAATTGCAGGAAATTTCTCTGGCTTAGTTTCTGCTTCTGGGAAGATCTTAATTTTTATAAATGTGGACTATGTTTTGAGTTACATGTGGTGCTTGCCTTCCAGGGTTGCAAATGTTTCTCTTTGTGTACATGGAAAGATGGGTGAATGACTTCCCTGTTGGGAGTCCCATAGACTCTGTTTCTCAAGGCTGCCACAAATAAAATGAATACTGTTGAGTAATACTTGTGCTTTTATGGAGCTGTTGCTATGCTTAATTAAATATTTAAGGCTGAAACATTAAACAGCTGTACCTGTTTTATGGCTAGCATAATCTCAAACAATTTCCTTTGCACTTGAGTTAATAGATAAATGTGTTTTTGTATGTATGATCCATAAGAACTGTTTAAAAAGCCAAAAAGCCAGCAAAATCTCAGTATAATCAGCTAAAGGTTTCTTCAAGTACCTTAATTTCGCCAGTCTATGGACATAGTCTCAACTGTATGTCATATGAAGGATCTAGAGCTTGGTCTTATCTTTGGCGGAATATAACAGTGCTGTTTAAGGACTTGGCTAATAGTTTTCAAGAAATGCTTTCAGATGCAATATCTGAGAGCTGCTACCTGGCTGCTGTAAACTTTCCAAAAAATAGAGGAAAAAAACCCCAAAACCCAACAAAAACAAATAACAAACCAAACCAAAATCTTATAAATATCTGAAATATCTTTGCTTTGTCATCCGGTTAGATCAGTATACACTACCTGCTGCTACAATACAAAAAGCTGGTCAGCCTTTACTGTTTTGGTCCTCTGGCCTTCAAATTGGCCTTGCTGTTAGCATACTACCTAATACCTAAAGGTGTATGCTAAGGAAGTTTAACGGAAGTCAAGCTTCAGAATTCTTTATTTGAGGTCCAAGAAAAGATATGTAAAGAAACATGAAGTATCATAAAATTTCTCACCTTGAACAACTTGCTTATCTTCTCTAATCATGGCTAAGCTAGGATTCATTTCAACTTCAGACCTGGGTGAATTGATTCATCCTGTCTGGATATGAACTTCAGTGGTTTTGAAATTGAGTTTTGTAGTTGAGGATTTTCAGTGATTCATCTGAAGCACCCTTTACCTATGGTGTAACACACTTACTTTTGTAAGACGTGAATGTGAAGACAGGTTCTGTAGTGAATCTGCAGAATTTTTGACTTTCAGGTTAGAGCTGCAAAGTCTTTGCTGCAAAATAAGAAGGCTTTGTTTAAACATCTGCAAACCGTAACACCTGGTGTTTCCCTGCATGCTCAATTACATATCTGACAGCTTAGATTTTGAAGTGTCACAATTTACAAATTTGAGGAGAAGAGAACTTTTTTGTTTGAGCATCAGAAAGGAGTGGAAGCACTTTAATTTCTTCATTGACAAAACAGTCTTTAGCACTGCTCTGTATCTAGGTTACCCTCTTAAGATATGACTGCCTCTTACAGAGCAGGAAAATGCACCTGGTGGCAGATAAATGCCTTCGACGTGTATATGTAAGAGTTTGTTCTGCTATTGAGTACCCTCTTTTTGCAGGTAATTAAACTAGCCATGAACAAAAAGTGGTACTTTCTCCCACCCCTTTGAGATTGGTAACAGTTCTGAGTGCATGTAATTTGATTTCAGTTCGGCCAGAAGTTCTGTTCTGTCCCTGAGACTCTTTTTCCTTAACAAAACCCCAAGCACCTCTTGACACATCTTATCTGGGATCATCACATCTGAAACTGTTAGAAAATTTCACGTGATTTTGGACTGAGCTATATTAATATGTACCAGAAACCTAGAAGCTAATATATATATGTTTTTGTGGTTGGTTTTTTTTTTCAGTTTTATTTGTTTTATGTGGGTTTTTTTAATGCTGGATGTTGGTTTTGCCATCAGAATGCTCTGTATTTTTTATTTCTTTTTCTAATGTTAAGATTTTTATTTTTATCTTTTTTAGGATAACATGCACTTATTTAAGACTGGCCACTGGACTGTTTGGATTTTTTGGCTTTGGATTCTGATTTTCTGAATATTACAATTATACAAAACTATAATAGTAGATTGATTATGGAAGCAGTCCCCAGTGGAGAGAACTGTGTTGCTCCAGAGAGAGTCTTCCTGTCTCTTTTTACCTTTTATATTAGCTTTTTAAATGAGATGTTGCATTTGAGATGATGAATGTGGTGAAATGTTTCTTTGTGTATTCCCCTAGTTGTTAATAAAATAAATAAGATAAGGGAAATCAGTGCATTTCTCAGAGTAGACCCATCTCTTTTTTTTTTTTTTTTT